>NW_017547331.1:3002717-3215823 GCF_001854935.1 Bemisia tabaci | reverse complement strand
GGGACGCGCGCGCGTGTTCGACAGCGAGCGGACGAGCACCTTCTTTCCTCGATTGAGCGGAATTAATTCTGAGCCGGCGTCGGACTCTACGCGAATCTCCTTTCCGATAGAGTACATTAACAGTAGGAGAATCGCCTCTCAAAGATTCAATTCTGATGTTTCCGTCTGACGAATGACGGAAATTGAGTTATTTTACTGACAACCCCCCCCCCTTTAAAATAATTTGAAGTTATTCATTTCATTCAGAAAAGCAGAAAAAATGGCTTACTCAGAAGTGGATCCAGAAAAATTATTTCAAAGCACACTAACTAGCAGTCGGCAAAAACGGGAGAATATCAGGAAATTCGATGTTTTCAGGAAAAATAAGGAAAATCGGTCACGGATCAGGAAATTCTGAGAGCAGCAAGCATTTTTGAAATATTTGATTTAATTCAATACATATGTTGCTTTTTTAAATCCCATTAAGCAAGAGGCAACCATGTTTCATTTTTTTTTGAGCGGGAAGTTTAAATTTACTCATCAAAAAATATTAAAATTTTCACGGGGTTGTTGGATGATACGTACATTTCCAATTAACTGGGGTAGTACCCCGATTAATTGTGGTAGTGCCCCTGTAAATTAGGTTACTAACCTAAATGTTGCGGTACAACCCCAACTTGAGTTGCGGAACTACCACAGTTGATTGGAAATGTCCATGGCATCCAACAAACTTGGAAAGTACTGCAATTTTAGGAGATAACAATTGACACTTTTTTCTGTGTTTGTTAGGAGTTCCTTTCATTAATTTTCCGTGTACACTTTTTATTTTACGTGCAATTAGGGAGAAAAAACAAATTTCATAAAGCTTAAATCCTTGTCTAGTCTCAGATTCTCAGATAACCCATAAACTTTCCACCGACAGTAGCAATTCTTGCGAAATGACAGCACGGTTTTCCTCTCTTCCAAATCGATTGTAAATGATCGTCGGCTGCTTCGATAAAAACCGATTTTTTACGTGCGTTTAAATGAATGAGGCCTAGTGTTTGCACCTTTCGAGAATGGTCACGAGTCTGTATACGTGCTATCCGGCTCAGTGCGACGGGAAACATTAAAGACGACGCAGAAAGGTAAAAGGTGACCTGTTGTTGAATCCTGCATTTAAGGTTCAAGGACAATAATTCCTAGGTAAATCAGGAGGCAAAATCAGAGCGACGCTGGTGCTAACTTAATGAGGCGAGATTGCTGAGATGCCAACATGAGATTTGTCCCGGCACGAAGGAAGAGCAGATGCTGGTTTGTGAGAGTCAGATTGTGCATTTGAGGAGCATAATATATGCATTACCTCTGTCGTCCAAACAAATTCAACCCGATTAATTTCTATAAGAAAACTAGGGGAAACGCTCCCCTGCGGCCCGATTATTGAAATTGATAGACAAAGCTATGGACAAAGGAGACATAGGGAGTATGGAGCGATCCTATTGGTTGAAATGGGTGGTTCCTATAGACTAAGGGGGTAAATGATGGCCTAACCAAAGGGTCTCTCGTGGGTTGCCGTTAGTTAGTCTATTCATTTCTTCCTTTCCTTTGTCTATTTCTACCATCCGCTTCCTCCAATATGATCCCTCCAAATCCTTTTTGTCTTTTGTAATCTGGAGACTATCACGTATTGATAGCCGCAAAAATCATGAAATTCGGCCCAGTGGAGAGGTTGAGAGAATAAATTGTGGCAGAACACAGAAATTTAAGAGATCAGGGAGCTTGTAGTAATGTGAATAGAGGAGGGTTCTCCTCGAATTTTGTGACAGAAAGTGATTTCAATTGCAGAAAATAAAAATTAGGTTTTGGTAATTTCTGATTTTCCTACGTCACAAGAAACGTTCGTGGGGATAATATGGCGGCTATATTACTGCCGAACCCAAAATTCAAAGCATGGATAAAGAAAAGTAACGTTCGTTGTTTTGGCGGAATTCAACATACAATATTGTTTAAAATACTTTTTGAAAAATTACTTTCTTCTTTAAACCTCAGTATTTTCGAAAAACTTGATGATCAATATATCTGCCTTGACTTACTTTATTGACCTGCCTTCCAAAAGCCCTAAAGAGAGCACATTATTTTTTCAAAGAACTTGGAAATCATCTGCCAGAGAACCTGTGCACGTACCATGTTATTAGTTTGTGGTTGCTAAAACAAAGGATTTGAGGAGCCGATAGCGCTGGGAAAAAATGAAAGTATTCGTATTTTCGGCGTTGAACCATTTTAAAATTAAAACAACATACCAACGATTTTTATGAGATCTCAGTATTCAAAATTAACTACATAGTCTAGTAGCTGTCATTTTTTCGCCGAGAGGCTTGACCCGGAAATTTTAAGAAAGAGCGAGCTTAGCACAGCGATTTGCATAAAACTTTGGCAATAGCGTAATCGTGACACACGAACACATCTACTACTAGAGTCCGTCCACTGGCTCGTATGTGCGTTCATAAAAAATGTCCTTTCAGTTCTCTGGAAAAACACAGACTTATTGTTAGAGTAAAAAACCGGGCCAATAGAAAAACCCAGACAACAGAAGCGTCACGTGCTTTGCGATAGATCGATTGATCTGCCATTTAAACCTATGGAAAAGGATCGATTAACAGGGTGTTCGCAACGGACACCTTCATAATCGATCTTTTACCATAGCTTCAAATGGGGAAATATCGATAATCGATCGTCCACGCCTCGCCTCTGCCAGACAAAAGGTGGATGACTAATTACGTGGAAGTCAGTAATAAAAAAAAGTCTCGTATGGCGCTGAGTTTTCCTAGTCACAGGAAAACCCGAGGAAGATCTTGCAGCGGAGGTGTGGGAGACATGCGGGAGAATCCATTCGTCTCGGATGATATGTTTTACATCACTGCGTCGCGTTGGTTTCTATGATATTTGATCGGATAAAAAGAGAAGAAAAAAAGTTGTCTATAAGTATCAGATATTATTTTTCATCGCTTGTCAGAAGCTGATGTATTCTTCTACAAATAAAAAGCTGCGTTGAAAGAGAATATTAAATAGGTTCGAACTTGCAAACCGAACGTTTGGTGTCCGATATCAACCGGTTCACGCGACCAAATGTTCGGTTTTTTTTTAAAAGATAGAAATGTTCAAAAACAAAACGATTTAGAGAACCTTTAGACATGAACAATTGGCTATTGCCAAATTTTCCCCAGGAGAATAACCGCTGTAAAGGATATTTTTTTTATGAATTTCAAATTTCTGGATACTTTGCATTGAATGACTGATAAAATTATCTAAAAACTGGAGGATAACTCATCAGAAGTTTCCTTGAAGATTAGAATTTTAACAAAGGGATTTTGGCCGTACCTGGAGGCGCAAACGGTGGTCTTTCTTGGCACCGTAGTATTAAAATTATATAATTTTTTTACAAATACGAGCAAATTACACAAAGCAAAGCAAAGTTACACAGTTTTTGAAAATATTTCGAAAATGGTATGTCTGACACCTTGAAATCTCATACTGAAAATTTAGGCTTTTAAGGCCACGATGGTATGGAAGGGGGTCAATTTTATGTGACGAAATTTCGTGTACTTCCAATTGGGCTAATTTTATAACTTTTTTTCGATGAGACCGGCTTCCCCCGCGAACCTCGATTTTTTTCGCTCCACCCTACCTCGGGGGGTGGGGGTTTGGGCCGCGCAGCGGCCAGAGGGGCACCCCCTGGGACACTCTTGCCATCATGGAATATTCCACAACATAGAAGTATTTTGCGGCACGCGCGACGAGCCAATTGATTTCTGCGCTGTCTGGCGCCCATGACCATTCGACCAATCAGACCGGCCGGAATCGCGGGCCGCCCCGGCGATAGGCAAAGTGAATCCGTCGCGGTGGATCCGTTCTCAATGTCACGGGCGGAGGAGTGTGAGAAAAAAAATCTCAAAAACAAGAGCGGGAGCGAAAAACATAGGAAACGGGTCGGAATGGAAACGTAAGAAAGTCACGGAAGAGCGCGCCGCACGGGAAGGAAGAAGAAGAAGAAGAAGCAGCAGGGGCCCGATGCAGTCACTCTGACACCCAGACACACGAACACACATCGTCCGAGTCCCAACTTTCAAGTTGAAGGACGCGGCCCGCGCCTGCGCCGCTCGGTGGGCACCGTTTTACAGTGGCGTGGCGTGAATTGCGATAAATCGATTATTATGCCATATAAACCTATGGAAAAGGATCGATGAACAGGGTGTTCGCAGCGAACACCTCAATAATCGATTCTTTACCATAGGTTTAAATGGCATAACAATCGATATATCTCAATTCACGCCACGCCACTGCCGTTTTGTTCTGCCGTGCTATGGAAGAACGTCGTATGAACATTCAAGAGTTGCCAAATTTCCCTTGATAAAACATGTATTTTTGATAACATTCATGCATAATTTTCCTTGAAATTTTCAGAAATTTCAGATTAAATTTGCGTACAAAATTGTCAGAAAATTTTGGAAAATAATATTCGCAAGTTTCCCAATAAATTCGGTTTTTATCAGAGGAAACTTGGCAATGCCTGAAGGTTCATACGGCGTTTTTCATTAGCACGGCAGTGTTGGCGTCCGGGCATGGTACTCCTGGAGATCAAAATTGCGTTGCCTCTAATAGATATACTTTCCGCTAGAGCAAGGTTTACACTCTTCCACACGTTTTCCATAATTTTCCTCTGTGCGGGAAGACAAAAATGACGATAAAGTTACCATAAAGTGAGGTTTTTTTGATGGCTAGGTCTAGATGCAACTATTCGTGTTCAGGGGATGTCCGTATTGCATACACGGAAAATTGCGAGCGCTCTGGTTTCCGTGGGCACAACATGGACGTAGAGCATAGAGTACATAGAGTCGTAATGTAAATGGGAGAGCTGGCGCCATGTTCTGCTCGACGAGTTCCGAGCCCGGTGTGCGCCGAGTTCGGGTCACTTTTTCGATACATTTTCAATCCAAAATGGCGGTGTGGAATACATGGTGATTCCTATCTCCTTCGTTGTTGTTGTTGTTGTCATCGGATGGCCGGGTACCCGTGTATCGCAAACAATCGATTATGTATCGAAAAAGTGACCCGGCGTCACACAGGAGTCTCGGAATTCGGGACATGGAAAATGCTTAAAAGTGGCGCCAGCTCTCCCAATTACATTACGACTCTATGTACTCTATGACGTAGAGCTGCAGTTGTTGGTTTTTAGGAGTTTACTAATTGTTTACTATCTTCCGTTTATAGCAGCGGGGTCAAATGGCGAGATTTTCGGAAACATTACCGACAAAAACGAGCTGAATTTTGACCTATCGTGATTATCGGTGTTTTCAGGAAGATAGGTTTTCTTGGATTCCTTGGCCCAGTCACGATGGAAGAAGTTTTTTGTTTATTTAAAAATGTTAATTGATATTCAGGGATAAAAATTGAACAGGAATATTCAAATATAGAATCGAATGACCGAATGACTGCAGACATTCCCCGCACATCACTAAGTTAGAAATTATTTTTAAAATTTTGACCTCTCAAAAATGGATTATGCAGGAGTTCATCTAAGGCTGGCCGGCTAAGAAAAAGTCAAAGTACCACCTTGACCCCCGAAGTGAATGAGCACCTGATGAGCCTTACTAAGAAAAAACCGCTTATATTTCTGGAAAAGTTTTCGGGTTTCGAAATTTTATCTCTGCTGCCTCTACCCAGAGCTTAAATTTACATAAGTCACGCTTACTTCAAAAAATTTTTAAGACCCCATTTCAAATTTCTTTCCAGTCACCTGACAATGACGATTTATTTCGGGGGCTTGTTGGTATTTTCACGCGGCATGTAAATTCTCGCGGCGAGACCTAATTATTTGAGATGTTACTCCACTGTCAGTAATCCTATTAAAACTGACGGGCAGATATTCGATTTTCCTCGTCACAGCTGCGATAAAGTCATTCGAATTTCAATTAATCGTTCTTTGATCTTCAGTTCGACGGGGAAAATTCCGACGACTCAAAACCAGCCTAGAGATAATCTTGAAAATTATGAGCTTTGAATTGGTTTCGATGCAAGTATATCGGGGAAAAGATCGATTTAAAGTGCAGCTTTGATCATCTCCACCGTTCAAGTAGGCAAAAAAAAAAAAAAATTTAGATGCGAATCTGAGAGCATTAATCTTTGGAATGCGCATACCTTTTGAGTGAATTCTGCAACCTCCCTAAAATTATGGGCCTCGCTTCAAGGGCAAATTTGGAGGGAAAGTTTGAACACGTTTGATGGCAGCCCGATTTTATCTTATGTCATACGATTAACGCACGATTGGGCTGCGTTCATTCAATGACCTTACCTAACTGCCGAGAATTCTATTAAAAATTAGATTTGCATTTGAATTATTCCACTGATTTATGGTGAGCTTTTGGAGCACAGCTAAAAATTAACTTCAAAACTTTCAAAAATAAAGATGGTAAAATCAATTTATACACTACAGATGCTGCCCTGCATATCGATGGCTGATCGCAAAAATGCGTAGCTCTATTGCAACTTTTTAAAAATTCTGATTATATTTTAATTGCTTCAAAGAAACTAATCGAAGTGATGCCTTGCAGTTTTGCGTGATTTTATGGAATGAGAGGAAAAAATTCACAGGAAATTTATAAAAGAAAAAAATAAAACATGAGCGAAGAATGACAAAGTCGTGTTTTCCTTCTTCATCCATCGATAAATGCAAAATTGGACTTTTCCATTTTTCTTAAAAACAGCAACTTCATTCGTGGTCGGTCTCATAGAAAGAGAGACGCGACCTCATTTTTTCATCCACGTTAATATTCGAGTTCAATTTTCTGCGTTAATTAAGTAAAGCAAGCGTATGATATAATTTGCTAAAAATTAGAACTCTTTTCCACCGATCAAGAGCTTTTAGAGTCTTGGTGAGTCTCCAAAGGTAAGGCTGTAAACTCTACGTTATTAGTGATGGTCAATTTTTAATTAATAAAATAATATAAAGGTAAATAAATAGTTTTTCTTGGTTTTTAGAAATTGTACCAACTGTGGAACGTCTTTCCACAGCGAATTCTTTGCCTTCATCGCGCATTTCTCACGCAATTTAGAAATTCCTGCATTCGATTCCGAGTGCACGTTGCAAGTCGCGAGCTGCATTCTATTTGGATAGGAAAAATGCAATTTTAAAAGCTCTGGCATGCACGTTGTAAAATCAACGGAAGTCGGCAAATATGACGATCAAGTGCGAGAGCAAATAAACAGGTTATTTACCAAGTAATCAGCTGTTGGTTTAGACTAATAACGAACGAGACAGGATTGACTTTATCGATACTGCACTGACGCCATTCGAAAGAACGGCAACGATTCTGAGATGCATTCCAGCTTTGCTAAGGAAAAAACGCCGTATGCACATTCGAGTGTTGCGAGATTTTCCTCGATAAAATATTTATTTAGGAGTTGAGTTGAGTATATTTATCCGAATTTCCAGATATTCCAGATTTGATTGGAAATCGAATTCTCTGAAAAATTGGAAGAAGATATTCACAGACTTTTCTAAAAATTTGTATTCTATTGGACGCAATTTAGCAACGCTCCAAGGTTCATATGCTACTTTTTTCTGAGCACGGCAGAATACCCCTGGTAAAAATTGGCGATAGGAGCGACGTTTCAAAATACCATAGGAGTTCTCATAGCCGACTAAAGAAGGCTATTGAAAATCATATAGCTGGCTGTTGAAAGCGGAGCAAATCATACAGCCGGGCTATACGAAGCTATGAAAAAGTATACAGTCGGGCTGTAGTTCCTATCGCCAGGCTTTACACTTTATCGCCATTGGCTATAAAAGGCTATGAGAAATTCTGTAGAAATTCGTGTGCTTTGGAAATTATTAAGTTTGATACGGAACTACCTTTATATTTACAAAACACAGATTATATTTTCCTTTAAAACATATTTTTTTTTCATCAATTAAAATGAGAATAGTCCATACAGAGTGTGCAAACATTTCAAAATCATGAATTGAAAAACGCTGACTCCGCAAGATTAAGTATTAGAGCCTAACACAAAGCGCAGCGGCGACGCACTGGCGCCTACAAACCTAACAGGGATACTTCACGCATTGCGCAATGCGTGAAGTATCCCTGTTAGGTTTGTAGGCGCTGATGCGCGTTTCGCGCTCTCTGCCCGCCGCCGCGCCGCAGCATGCCACGGCGTCTGAAGCAACTGTTTCACACCAGAGGTATTGCACAGTATCATAAGAAATTGAAGGCTCTCCAACATATTAAGAATGACAGGCATTCTTCAAAAGCACGGAGCTTTCCTCGCAAAATAAATCAAGATACTACGCCACAAAAAGAGAGCAGTAGTCCAAAAACTAACTAAGTCCTAGTATCCGTATTTAGTAACGTTTAGCATAAACTTTATCGTCTGGCTGTTGCTTAATCGCCATCGGCTATAAAAGGCTATAAGAAATTGTACAGCCGGCTACAGAAGCTATTTGAAATCTTACAGCCGGCTTTAGATCTATAGTATTTTGGAACACACATTCTACTGCCAATTTTTACCAGGGGCGCCGAGTGCAAGTAATAGCAACCGAAAATATTTCGGGATAGTTTCAAAATAATTGTACCGGACTTACTTGAAGTGAGCCAAAGTTACCCCTCTAACTGACACTGAGTTAGAAGCTAACTTGAAACTGCCAGCGGGCTGATTATTGAAATTGGTAGACAAAGCGATAGACAAAGAAGACAAAACGGATATGGAAGGATCCTGTCGGTGTAAGCGGGTGGCCGATGGCTGCAATGGGCAAAGGAGGTAAACATAGACTAACTAACGGCAACCCACGGGAGACCCCATAGTCAGTCCATAATTTTCTCCTTTGCGGTCTAGTAGAACCACTCATTCAACCAATAGGATCGCTCCATACTCTTTACGTCTTCTTCGTCTATAGCTTTGTCTATCAATTTCAACAATCAGCCGGCTGGGAGGGAAGTTATCCAAGAGGAAAATGCACTCTAAGCTGCATCACCGTAAAAGCCAGCCCGAATCGATGACAATGTAAATTATCTGGGTCTCCCTGATGAAGAAGTTGTTTCAGAAACGACCACGGACCACGATTACAGCCAGTGGCGTGGCGTAAATGATCGATTATCGATATTTCCCCATTTGAGCTATGGTAAAGAATCGATTATTAGGGTGTTCGCTGCGAACACCCTAATAATCGATTCTTTACCACAGGTTTAAAAGGTAGATCAATCGATATATCGCGAAGCACGCCACGCCACTGATTACGGCCTGCATGGAGTGAGCATAGAACGCCCGTCTCGGATCGTGAATAAACAAAAGTTGCGGCTTTGGGCCACGAGCGTCGAATAAGATCCCGCGTGAATTTTGAAGTGTTGTTCTTACTTGCACCTTCGGCTTGCTCCAATTCTGAAGCTGTCATTGCGCGGAAGCCGGTAGATCACCGGGTGAATGATGCTTGCAGATTTCATAATCTTGACGTTGACACACATATTTGTGGCGTTACGTGACGGCGCGATGACAACATCAGTCGAAAAGACCAGTGATCGATTTTTGAGAGCAATGCAACTCCGTTGAAACTACTCTTTGTCATTATATTTTACGACCAAGATCATTCTTTTTTAATTCACCATTCTTACACAAAATAAAGCAAGCGATTTTAATGCAATTTTTTCTTCATTTTTTTCATATTTGTGGTCTTCCTGAAAACGGAAACCCAGGTAATTTACATTGTCATCGATTCCGATTGGTCTTCCTGGCGATACAAGCGAGAGGACATTTCCATTTTGGTTGCCCCTTCCTCTTCCTCCTACATACAGGGCCAATTTCGATTGCTCAACGAAAAACATGGGGCATGACGTCATCCACGGTGGCTTTCCATACCATTGGTGAATGCGATTAGAGTTAGGGTATTAGCCACCGTAGAATCTGTTAGTGATTACCATACACTGAAAACAACAGTTACGGGCTATATAGAGATAGACATACCGTCCGTTCTGGGCTCAGAGGCCGAAAGTTCCGGGTGCTGGAGTCATAGCTTCGATTGCTCCGGCTGCTACGCCCGGAACTTTCGGCCTCTGAACCCGGTGCGCGGACGGTATGTCCGTATAGCTATGAGTACAGCTTTTACGGCCGGAGTTTTTTTTTTTTTTTTCAGTGCACCGATACCTCTGTACCGCAAACCATACATTCTTTTTTCAGTGTGACCCATAAGTTTTAAAAATGCCTCTGACTCCGTATTAGAAAAAGTATAATGATAACACACTTTGAACATGGAACCCGTCTCACGTGGACTAATACGAGTATCTTGAAGAAAAAATTCAGGAAAATTCTCGTTAACTAAGTGCACATTCCGTTTTCAAAGGTACATTTTAAACATTATAGTAACATGTATAAGCATTTATGATTACTGAACGCTTGAAGCTACTCAACTGGGCTTCGAAGAACCTTTCTCTTCACGACTTCCTCGTGTCCCTCTGACGGAAGGGTCATTGCTCGGCCGTAAAAAAATTCGCCCGATGCAAATTCTGCCAAATTGATTTCGGCAGCAGGAAACGCCGGGCCGGGCCCCCGACTGGCTCTCCGAATTAGTGAAAAGCGCGGCTGTTACACCAGCGTAATTAATAGAGGAATTTATTGCTCCTTCCTGTGAGGCACGACCTTCGTAATTTCGTCACGGTTACATGATTTATACGCGTCGCTACGAAACTGCACCTCGTTGTTGGCCACGAGACTGCCATACTACAGAAAAGACCAGTAACTCCACTCTGCAAGTGAGCCCCAGGGGCCATAAGAGTGCGTGTTAACCGCGGCTCAAGTCCGGTTGGAGTTACTGCTCTCTTCCGTAGTATGACCCGGGAGGCGGCCGCGCGCTTGCCACAGTGCTGCGCTCTGGACGGGCCGTTCGGAACCAATCAGTGTAGAATCCGCGGGTTTTTCGCCGCAACTGGCGCATGTGGCTTATCGCGGTTCATCTTCTGGTAAACGCGGCGCGGCGGCAGCCTGCAATTATCTGTCAACTGTTTTGCGACGCTGATGGATGCGGTAGGCGTTCTGCTCGATGATTAATTTATTGTTTTTCAACGGCACTCGACCTTTGCCATCGGGGCTTTTTTTCCTCGGGGTCTCTTTGTTTCAACTTGCTCGCTGCCGGGAAAACTTAATTCTACTTCCAGATTTCGCGAGTTGATTTGGGCCGAGTAAAGTCAGGTTTTTTTGGAAAACGAGGGGCTAAGATGACAAGTTGTGCGATAAGAAGGGGTGATTTCACATGGGTTGAAATCGGGGAGGGATGGCATCTATCTCAGCACTATCTGGCGATAGAGATTGCCAAGTTGTGCGATAGAAAATGGAATTGCAATGAGGAAGAGGAGGTGATAGCCAGCAATATCTGGCAACAGCGGTTGCCAGCATGTGCGATCAAAATGGAACATTTTACAATTTTACATGGGTTTAAAAGGGAGAAAAGTGATATTTTAGCAAAATCTGGCGACAGTGACAGGCGTCTGATCGAAAGCTGTATGAAAGCACCCCATAAGCAACACTAAACACTCACTTCTTTTCTCTGAATTGATTTTGCATCAACTTAGTTATCTATTTCTTTTCTTTCTATAAAGTTTCTACTTACAGCGGTAAAAGTTATAGTAATCAAATAATTAAAACAGTAACCAAGATCAGAATGTTATTTTCAGGACCCCAGACAGTTCTTAGACAGTGACAAAGAAGGAGAAATAAATTTAAAAAAAAAAAAAAAAGAACTTTCGACTCATCATGAAATTACGACAAAGATATCATTCTTGTCAAAAAAGTGGACCTGTCAACAGCTAAAAATAAAAAAAAAACACTCTTGGAGCTAATCAGTTGACTAGCAAGAAAAAACAACAGGTAAGACGTCAAACGTTACATTTTAAACTTCAACTTGAAATAGCTCTACTGCATTGTTATAGAGTATTATCGCTAGCTTCATGACGTATTTTTACGGCGACAGCTTCATTTTACAAGCATGGGAGAAAAAGTGGAAAAAATTCATGACGACAAATTTAACTCTGACGAACGTTTTCATTGATAATATGGATGACGGAAAATAAGACAAATAGGGAATCACCTGATGTAAGTACTTGAATTCTTTTAAGCAACTCACATGAATAGAATTGGTTGAGCCGTAAGCAAATGCCCGGTAGGTTCATGTCTTACCTGAAAGAAAAACAATAAACAGGAAACATTAGTGACACGGATAATACTTGCGATAAGTATGCAGAGTTTTTATTACAGATAAAGACATTAACCTACAATGCTTTTCAAGATCCACAAAATTCTACTTGCGTGAATTCATCGTTTCATGCACGTACGAACGTGATTCCATTCCAAAGTTGCAAATTTGACTTAAAAATTTAATTTTTTATGAGCCTATGCTCGTGCATTTTTCTCCAAAATGTTGCCGATTTTTGGATGAGATCAGAGGAAAAATACGTGAAATTTTCAGTTAGAAATGCCCAAGATTCTCCTAATAATAAATATGCATCTTGCGAGGGAAAATTTAGCAGCATTGTAATGTAATTACGTCCTTTCAACACTGAAAAAAAAACACATTGAATCTAGAGTTCAGACTCTTAAAAACATCGACAAGAAAAAATACTCTTGATTCAATCAGATTTAAGCTTAAATCAAGAACCAAGCCTCTTAGTTTGGGCGGATTTCCTTTTGATTTAAGCTGAAATCTGATTGAATAAAGAGTCCTTTTTCTTGTCAATGTTTTCAAGTGTCTGGACTCTAGATCCAATGTGTGTTTTTTTTCCAGTGAAGAGGAAGACAACGAATTAAATCAAAGTATGAAAAAATTAGATGTGAAGAGCTTTAGAGGCAAATGCATTGTAGGTTCACGTCTTGCTGGGAACAAAAACATTATACAGGAAATATTTATGACAAATAATTAATGGCTGCGATTAATTTTTCACTCGCCCGAAAAAGTGCATGCCCGTTCAGATCGACAAGATCATCTGAACTTCATGTCTACCATCCTGAACAAGAACCACGATCTTCCATATAATTTTGTTTGGAGATTCGCGGTTGTTCTTAAGTACGGAAGAAGTGCAGATCTATTACAGGTGCACGAAGCTCGCAGTACCTGCTCTCGTAGCGTCGAGACGGTTCCGTCCCGGAGAAGACCATGAACTTTAACTGACAGTAAAAACGAGACATGCTACGGCTCCGAGATCCGCATGTATTGTCTAACTTGCTGAGGAGGAACGCCGTATGGGAATTCCACCGATGCCATGTTTCTTACGGTAAAATCTTTTTATTTTAGCGAGAAGTTGTGAATAATTCTCCATTAGATTATAAAATACAGTGGATTATTCTGTTCTTACAAACTCGGATTTTCCCTGACATATGTCAGATGCGGACGTATTAGATAACTGAAGAAGAAGAAAATGAGAGGGAAAATAAAAGGAAATATAAGGAGAAAAGAAGAAGAGGAAGAAGAGAAAATGGAAGGATAACATACAAAAGGGGGAGAGAAAGAAAAAGCAAGAGGGGAAAAAGTGAGAGGAAGAATCAGAAAGAGAAAGAAAAACTAGGAGTGAGAAAGAAGGAAACAGGGAAACGAGGAGGAGGAAGAAGGAAGCAGAAGCAAGAGAGCAGAAGCAAGAGGTGGAAAAAGAAAAGGAGGATTTTGTTTTCTCCTGCTATCTTCTTTTCTATTTCTCCTCCTACTCTTCTTTTACCCTCTTCTTCTTTTTTACTTCTCCTTATATTCTTTTTTCTTCGTCCTCTTCCATTTCGAAAAACCGAGACTGCGAAGACAAGTGACTCAGACTAAGATAACGTTGCAAACAAAATCCTCTGGAAAATTTGAAGAAAAAAATTCAGAATCGTTCAGAAAATTTTCTTACGTCATGAAAAATTTGGCGACGTCTGATATACATACGTGGTTTTCCTTCGGCAAGTCGGTTATTTTTGTCGGTCAACGGACATTTTCGGTCGTTGTGAGGTGCCCTGCTTAGGTATGGCTCTCATTTTTACGCGGGAGGAGTTTCGGAATTTGACAGACTCTAATAATACCATAAATTGCTTCCTCCTCGCGAAGAGACTAAAATTTGTGGATCTCCGACGATGAAGCGAGGTGAAGGCCGGTAGTGTGCATGCACCACGGAATTGTGGTCGCTTTGAGCGTTGTTGTCGAATGGTGAAATCCTTTATTGTGTGCACGGGTAGGTCAGCATGAGCCACGGGACACTAAACATTTTTGGAACAATCGGCCGGTCATAAATAATAGTGATACAAAAACGTGAACCTCAACCTTAGTGTGCACAATGCACGATTTGATGGATTTCAAAAATTTTTGAACCGCATACACCATGTTGCAGCACAGTAACAGCACAAAATACAAAATAAAATATTTAATTTGGGAATCATTAAATTTGACACGGAACGATCTTAATAGTTACAAAACACATTATGTTTTCCTGTATTACATTTTTTTTTCATCAAATTAAATGAGAAAAATCCATGCACGGTGCGTGCAAACATTTCAAAATCATGAGCTAAAAAATGCTGACTCCACGAGTTTAAATATTAGAACCAAACAGAAGCGGCGTGCTGCCAGCGCGTAACACGCACAAGCTCCTACAAACCTAGGGGGATACTTCACTCATTGCGCAATGCTTGAAGTATCCACTTAGGTTTGTAGGCGTCGGCCGCCCGCCCGCCGTGCCGCAGCGTACTACGGCGCCTCTAGCAACTATTTCACAACAGGAGTGTTGCACAATATCATACGAAATTGAAGGCGCTCCAACGTATTAAGAATGACAGGCATCCTTTATGAGTTTATACAAATTAAATTAAAATATTACGGTACAAGAAGAAAGTCCAAAAACAACTCAAATTTTTTTTTCAAACAACTCAATACAATCAGAGTCATGCACGCTGCCAACCCGAGGAAAAACGTCGTATGAGTAATTTAAAGTTGCAAAATTTTTAAAAAAATACAGCTTTTCTGAAAATATAGTGATTTTATTATCGAGATTTTTCGGAGAGGTTTACACGTAATTTACTCTGGTGGCAGGGCCGGATTTAGGGGATGGCTCATGTCGGCAAATTTAGGGAGCGGAAAATTTTGCAATTTTTTTAAATGTAGCTATAAAGAAAAATCGGATTCAGAAAAAAAATACAAACGAGAAAAGATGACAAAATCTCTCATTTTTCGAGAGTATATCTCTCTCTGTAACACATATTAGCGCCTACAAGACTGCATGAATACTTCACGCATTGCGCCAAACACAGTGCGGTCAGCGCGGCGCGGCGGCGGAAGTTAAACTTATTAAAGCACATTTATGTTTGTTCTTTCATAATTTCTTCGTTCATTTCATAAAAATGGAAGGCCTTGTCCACACAGAGATAGGTTTACGGAACTTAACTTTCGCGCCGAGTTCCGTGAACTTTGGCTAGTGGTGTTGACAGGGCTTTCGCAAAAAAACGTGTCCAACACGAGTAAACACGTCTTATGCAACCCTCCCCCTCCGGCACGTTCATTTGATGGTTTTTAATTGATGTTTCAAAACGAATGAGAAGGGGGCGGCAAGTAAGTAAATCCGGTCCTATCCGGTGGATTTGAAATTTTCGAGATATAGATCAAAGGAGCATGGACCCTGGAAAAAGTAAAATAAAGGATTTCTTACAGAGCACGGAAGAAAAATTGAGAAAACAGTGCGTTGTATCTGATTGTTTGGAGTGGTTTTGTGAAGGGGGCTTGTGGCCACTCATGACCCAAAATTTTTCCCTGCGGGTTGATTTCTGAAATTGATAAACAAAGCTAGGGACAAAGAATAAGGCAAAGGAAAATTGAGCAATCCTATTGGTGGAAGCGGGTGGTAGCCAGCAGACAAAGAAGATAAATGATAGACTAATTAACGGCAACCTATGAGAGACCATGTTATTCATTTTCCCCTTGATCTGTAAAAACCACCTGTTTCAACACTTTCAATCAATATGATCGCTTTATTTTCCCATCGTCTATAACTTTGTCTATTAATTTCGGTAATCAGACAGTTGTCGAGTTTCCCGGCGATCTGACACCACTGCCGGCCGAAGAACAATCGGTTTATCCTCGTTAGCCGGTGCTTGTGGACCCAGCGCCGCGCCAGCGGAAGTAGCGTCACCTTGATTACCGCAGTGCGCGATGCGATGGCGATGGGGGAGGTAATGATAGTGCTGCACTGGACACTATTACTCATTCGCATTCGGAGACTGCACGACGCGACACACTGCTGTTTGCATATGCCAGTCGACATGCAAAACTGCCCAGTCCAAAAATTATAAAAATGAGTTTTCTTGCGGAAAACTCTCCTTTGAGAGGAAATCCGTTGTCCGAGTTAAGATTACGCAGAATCGCCAAAATCTTGGATGTATTTTGTTTCAAAAAAAGGCATTTTCAGGGGGTGTCCTACTATTAAGTTACGTAGCTACGAGGAAAGAGGGGTTTTGAATGGACCTGACATGTATCGAAATGTGGGGGAGAGGGAGGTTAAGCTAAACTTGACGCCAGGCTAAAATGGGCCTGTTGCACCAATTTTTTTTATTGCTTTAATCGAAAGATTTAAGGCTCCTGATGTCACGGGAATTTTCCCGGAGTTTTTTGATCACCGGAAACCCCCAAAAAATCAACTTAAAAACGCCTCAGAATTTGGATTTTCTAAACGGTCGTTTCGGGTCCGCCATTGTTGTGACGTGAAATGATATGACAGACCTGGTTTTCTTCATCACTTACAATGTATTTTCCCGTAAGGAAATGACAGCCGCTTTTCAAATGCAAATATCGAGTCAATCGATAATTTTTTGATCAAAATGGAAAACAGGAATGGATTCCTCGTACGTTTAAATGGTTAAAAACCTTCATTATATAAATTAGAACCGACGGGATAAACCCTATTATTAAGGAAGACTGCAGTCAATGGGCGATTGTTTACATCTGCTTAGTGATAACAGACATGGACATTAGCTCAATATTTGGCCATTTTCATGAGTTTTCACTTTTTTGTCACTATTTGAAGGTAAGTTTATTTTGTAAATCAATTGTTTAGTGCCTTAGGATCATGTTAAAAGCTGTAAAGGTATACTTTGTTACTTATTAATTCAGATCACACTCCGGCAGTCCAACGCTCAAACCTGGATGTAGCGAGTCAGTTGTTACTTCTTAATATTTCACCCTTTAATGCTTCACTGAAGACACCAAAATGATAGTATCAATCATTGATGATGAAAAAAACTTACCTTTGACAATACTGATGAGATGAGGAGACCGGTATGTTTTAGCTGGAGGCAAGGAAAGTAGACGTAGGATCCTCCTTCGGTTACCAGACTTTATCGATAAATTTCTCTGTACAGTGTTACATTTAAAACACACAGGATTTTAAAAAAACATAAGTTTATAAAACGTGGGAACGTTCTGAATGATATTGAGATGTTTGTTGAAAAGTTAAGAATGATTTACACGCATTGAGAGAACATCCATGGTTTGAGCGTTGGACTGCCGGAGTGTGTTCTGAATTAATAAGTAACAAAGTATACCTTTACAGCTTTTAACATGATCCTAAGGCACTAAACAATTGATTTACAAAATAAACTTACCTTCAAATAGTGACAAAAAAGTGAAAACTCATGAAAATGGCCAAATATTGAGCTAATGTCCATGTCTGTTATCACTAAGCAGATGTAAACAATCGCCCATTGACTGCAGTCTTCCTTAATAATAGGGTTTATCCCGTCGGTTCTAATTTATCTAATGAAGGTTTTTAACCATTTAAACGTACGAGGAATCCATTCCTGTTTTCCATTTTGATCAAAAAATTATCGATTGACTCGATATTTGCATTTGAAAAGCGGCTGTCATTTCCTTACGGGAAAATACATTGTAAGTGATGAAGAAACCAGGTCTGTCATATCATTTCACGTCACAAGCACAGAATACATATGGCTCCACCAATCACAAGTATGGCGGTTGAAAAACGACCGTTTTGAATGGGTCGGTTCCAAAAACAGCTTTTTTTGAGTTTGAGAGGTCATTTCAAGGTTTTTTAGTAGCGCCATCGTTCTTTTCGTGAAATTTGCCATAACAATCAGCCATCAATTTGCAAATCCCCGCACCTTGCAACAGGCCCATTGGCGCAAATTGCCCATATTTTCTTTAAAAAAAGAAGAAAAAAAACTGAGTTTTGTGAATAGTAAAGGGCAGGAGTTAATGAAAACATGGCTTAATTTTTAAGAAGGGCAAAAGTGGCCTGACATTTGCCTAGCACGGATGGAAGGGGAGTTAAAAGATCGGAAACAGCCTGAGGTCATTTACGAAGGGTGCGGTGGCGTTTGCGGACGTGGCGTTTGCGGATTCTAAGAATCGGGTGGCGTTTGCGGATTCTTATATTTTGACGGTGGCGATTGCGGACAGGCGGAACAGGGCCGGTGGACTTTGCGGACCAGAGAATTTCGGCGGTGGCGATTGCGGACGGAGGGGTAGGCACCTACATATGCTGCTCCCCACCCCTGCGCTGTATATTAAAGAGAAAAATTACCGGAGAGGCTCTGGATTCCTTTTCGTGGATGTAGAATGAAAAAAATATTAGTATTAAACATTAGTATTATATTAGTATAAAAACATATGAGCAGTGAACATACAGTAAATTTTTAAAAAAAGGTATAGGTATCGGAAATCGCAAGAAACTGAAAAATCGTCAGTTTCAGTCCATTTTTAGGCTGAAAAACATGTTGTAAATTCTAATCCAAAATTAGGTACTGAAAGTTAAAAAATTACATACGAAAAATGGAAACACATTTTAATTTTTTGACTTTCAGTAATTTTGGATTAGAATTAACAACATGTTTTTCAGCCTAAAAATGGACTGAAACTGACGATTTTTCAGTTTCTTGCGATTTCTGATACCTATGCCTTTTTTTAAAAATTTACTGTATGTTCACTGCTCATATGTTTTTATACTAATATAATACTAATGTTTAATACTAATATTTTTTTCATTCTACATCCACGAAAAGGAATCCAGAGCCTCTCCGGTAATTTTTCTCTTTAATATACAGCGCAGGGGTGGGGAGCAGCATATGTAGGTGCCTACCCCTCCGTCCGCAATCGCCACCGCCGAAATTCTCTGGTCCGCGAAGTCCACCGGCCCTGTTCCGCCTGTCCGCAATCGCCACCGTCAAAATATAAGAATCCGCAAACGCCACCCGATTCTTAGAATCCGCAAACGCCACGTAAGGACCCTTTAAGTCACTCCATGCAGAGAGCGGACAGATCTGACGATTGAATTTATATGTTGATGGAAACACTGGAAAAAAAAAAAAAAACAAAACAAATTGGATCTAGAGTCCAGACTCTTGAAAACATCGAAAAGAATAAATACTCTTGATTCAATCGGATTTTTGTTTGAATCAAAACGAAATCCGCTTAAATTAAGAGGCTTGGTTCTTGATTTAAGCTAGATTCTGATTGAATCAAGAGTACTTTTTCTTGTCGATGTTTTTAAGAGTTTGGACTCTAGATACAAAGTGGTTTTTTTTTTCCAGTGAACTAGGGATGATTGTTAAAATTGGTCATCCACTTCTGCACATTACAACGTTCCAGATATTTTTATACCTTTTGCTAAGCGTAAAAGTACTTGTTTATGTATTCAAAATATCTTTTTTTTATCTTTACAATTACAACTATCGCCTTAAAGAATGGGAAAGTTGCACCAAGAACACAATGCGACACATTTGCCGGTGTTATCGGGCATAACGAGAGAAATAAATTCAATAGATTTCAATAAAAATCGCAGAGATGAAATTAGGAATGACGGTAGATTAAGAGCGAAAAGAGTTTCTGGTTAGATTCGCCGAGATAATTCTTCAAGACACAAGAAAGGAGCGGTATAAAAGTCTTCGTGCCTTTGACATTCAGAACACACAAAAATCATTAAACCCTTTAACATGCGCCAATAACCCGTTTGTTCCACTCAAATATGTAGAGAAAACACATTATTACTCTGAATTAAAGGAGTGATAAACAATCAGCGATCAGTCTGCTGTAATCAAAGTCAATCGGTGATTTAATCGAAGGACACCGTTGGAATGACCGCTGAAAGAATGACGCAAGAGTAGGGGTGGTGCGCGGGAACGTAAAGCATTTGCCTTTCGTTCCTCGTTACATCATTTCGATAATGCATTCATTTAAATGTCTTGAGATGCGCGCGTGCTTGTGCTGAGGAGAGGGGTCAAAAGACAAGCAGATGAGGAACTGTGCATACTTATTAGCTCATGCGATCTGGGGAAAACATACTGACCCTTCGCGTTCAAGGAAGGTAAGCTCAGGCGGAAATTCCCGCCCTCCGGACTTTTCTCGTTAAAGCTGGAGCTTTGAAAAGAAGACGGATTGTATTAAAATGACTAGAGAGGATTTTTGCTGTCAGTTGCGGATTCAACAACTTGCCAACATTGCCTTTCCTCCGTTTAAACCTATGGAAATAAATCGATTCTTGGAGCGGTCAGGTACTCCGACAAAAATCGAGTATTTGGCATAGGTTTAAATGGAGGAAATCCGGTGTTACGAAATTGCTGGATCCGCATATGTCTGCTGTACTAAAGAGGGCCGCCGCGCCGCATCAAAAGGATATTTGGATAATACCAATTTTTTTTAATAAATTGATATTTCCTGAAAAACTTGTGAATAATATCCACGATGAAAATGATGAGATATATTTTTCCGCAATTTCATTTATTGCTTACAAAAAAATTTCAAGGGAAACATTTTGAATTTTTCTCAAAATTGGATCAATATCAAATGAGAGAGGAGCGTTAAAATTTTCCTACAGTCTTTTCCCTCATGGAAATACTGATAGGTATCACAGATTATTAAGAATAAAATTTAGCCTGTAAAAAGAATTGAATCATTGGGCTTATTTTTTACATTGATAGACAAAACGATGGACAAAGAAAAACATGGGTAAAATGGAGCGATCCTATTGGTTGAAACGGGTGGTTGCTATAGACAAGGGAGGAAAATGATGGACTAACTACAGGGTCTCTCGTGGGTTGCCGATACTTGGTCTATTATGGACCTCCATTTTCCATTGCAACCACCAGCTTCCACCAATAGGATCGCTTCATTTTCATTACTTACCTTCTTTGCCTATTGCAACCTACCACTTCCAACAGTAGGATCGCTCCATTTTCTCTTTGACTTCTTTGTCTATAGGTTTGTCTATCAATTCCAATAATCAGCCAACTGATCATACATTTTGACCGCGTGAAGAGGCTGCGAAGCGTGTTTTCCTGCACGATCGGGCAATCCATCTTGAGATGGATCAACTCCTCGGCCGTCACTCATCCTCACGTCTCGATTAAACCGATGAAAAACGACATAACTACGAAGAAAAGTCTCGGTAGATAAGTGGTTTTTACACCGCGGTGGCTCATCTCACTTGCAGTATTGGTCGTTACGTAACGCGTTTAATTATTTCATATTTTCATATTCTAATTTATGCAGGATTGTTTTCGGGCAGATCTTCCTCTCTTCGCATCCTCCTCCCACTCAACTCGCTGAGATCTTCTGCCGTGCTATTGAAAAACGTCGTACGGACCTTCATCCGTTGCCAAATTTCCTTTGAAAAAACGCAAATTTTCGGGAAAATTTGCACGTATTTTTCCCTCGATTTTTCAGAGAATTTTGTTCGCACTTTAATCTAAAACATCTGAAAATTTCAAGGAAAGATATTTATAACTTCCTTCAAAAATATATATTTTCTTGGAGGAAATTTGGCACCATTCGAATGCTCATACGACGTTTTTTCTTAGCACGGCAGTCTTCGGCACGGCCGCCGTGGGGCGCGGGGAGGGATGTTTCAGATTTATGCAAGGCGGTAGACACTACTGGCATACTGCCTTGCTGAGATGAAACGTCGTATGTGGAAAACTTTGATAAAACTTGAATGAAGAAGATTTGGACCGCGTTGAGCAAAAAGGAAGCAAGCTACATCAGCCATTGCGAAATGTATTTGCACGATATCATCTTTTAAATAAAAAAACATGCATTATAAATATATTTTTGATAAAACATGAATGGAGAAGATTTGGACCTAGATGTAATGGGGCAATTTAATTTATCACATGGAAACGGTCGCGCGGGTTTTTGTGTAAATTTCAGGGAATTTTCCACATAGTATAGAGTATATTCCTTAATATTTGTATAGGAATCTGTGCGAACGTACACGTGTAAAAAAATAAAGTGCCCGATTAAAGTTGGCAATAGCTGATGTGGCTTGGTTCCTTTTCTGCAAAACACGGTGCATTTATAAGCTATATAGAGGTTTGTTGAGCGAAGTTACATACACTCCGGTTAAATTCAATCTAATGATCACAACATATTCTAAAAAATAAACATTTTACACTGAAAAATTGGCAACATTTGAATGATCATACTGCGTTCTTCATTAACACGGCAGGCCAGGACACCCTGAGCGAGCGAAAAAAATGAAAGCATTGTCTCGTAGATTTATATCTCGTCGTGTGTCCCTTGTCCGTCGCGCGCAAGGTGACTCACAAAGGCCCAAAATAATGGCGAATTCTGCGTCACCTCCAAATGGTCGTATTTATGCTAAAAGGAACTATGTCTCACACAAACCCTATTCACATAGTTCCTTTTAGCATACATAAATCCAAATGTTAGTCATGTAATCAGGTTTGGATACCTCGTCGCAAAATCATAATTACGGTGAATTATCCTGCCGTAATCATATGCATTTGGATACCTGCCGTGAAATGAAAGAGAGCAATAAGTGCATTTTGGCTTGAGCTGCGGTTAGCACGTGTTCTTATGCACTTCTAAGCTCAAATCCAGGATACACTCACTATGCTCTTTGCGGTAAAACGGCAGAGCTTCGAGGCCTGCTTTTTATTTTTATAGGGGTTTCATATTGTTCAATTGTTCGACTTTGGACGCGGATAGAACGTGGAGAAGTAATGGTTCGACAGTTTTTAAATTCACCAAGTAAAACATATCACCTGTATAAAATGGGAATGTTAGACTGATGTTTGGGTGTTTAAGTGATCTCATCACGTCTCTCCATTTTTTGACGGCATTTCTCCAAATGCATTGATTGCATGATAATCATAAATGATTTTAACAATGCAGGTTTACACTTATAGTGCTTGCAATAAAAAATGTTTAGGCGAAGTCTTTCGAAAAATGCGGCCCCTTCATTGGAAGACTTTTCTAACCTTGCGTTTGAGTCTCCTGGTAATTATTGCCTTTCCGATTGACAAACTCTAGTTTTGCTATCCCTCAAGGCGTTCACTTATGTTCAACCGTTCGAGGGCCATTCACAACTAACACAACGCTGAAGTTGAACATTTAAGACCCCTGCCCCCCCTCTCACCAGGAAATAAAATACTTTGATAGGCAAGAAATTCAAATTTTGGTGGAAAAAATATCGTCACTTAAAATTCAAAGCTTCTTGTCAGAAATTTTTTAATCATTACAGGTTGCGTACTCAGCATTTGGAATCCCGTAAAATATTACAAAATTTGTTCCACAAAAAAGAAATTTCTTATCTTGAAAAGTCATATTGCATCCCTGACACCCGACCACTCACAACATGCAAACTCCCTGTCAGCTGCTCCTGATATCGTCACCTTCCGGGCAAAGTATCACAAGCGCCATGCGACGTTTCAAAATTTCCGCCGCCGTTTTATTTTTTTACAGAGAAATTGTTCAACGAAGCTGTCCGAAAATTTCACTGAATTTTCTTTGCAATGCCGATAAAATTCAGTGAAATTTTCAAACAGATTCAACCAACAATTTCTCTGTAATAAAATAAAATGGCGGCGGAAATTTTGAAGCGTCGCATGGCGCTTGTGATACTTTGCCCGGAAGGTGACGATATGCTGCTCTGTTGCGGTTTGAAATGGCAGGACCTTGAACGGCCCGATTACCGATTTTGCACCATTCATCGACTTGCGAATTCCCGGCGAATAAACAATAAACAAGGCGAAAGATGTGATGTACGAGTTGTCGGGGCTTCGGAGGAAAACACCGACTCGGGGCACAAAGAGCCTCTGTCCCAGTCATCATGCTCATCGATGACTTGCCGAAGTTCGAGTGTTTTTGTGTCCTCATCGTCATGTGTAGGATCTTCGTTGACGCGAACGCGCTTGTGATGAAGATTTCCGTTCTTTCCATATCGGGTTGTGGTAGTTTCCGTAGATTCTGATCTTTTCCATCGATTTTTGAAGAAAAATAATATCCAAAAACTATATTTTAACGTTGAAAAAAATTGTCTTTGATTCAAAGAATAATTTTCGTGCACAATTTTTATCTGAAATGAAGATAATTTTTACTGGAGGAAAGAATTTTTGAGGGAAAGATTTGTTTCATTCAAATGAATTATTTTTCAACGTACTAAACATTAAAGTAAGTGACAAAAATAATTAGATTTTTCATCGATGGCATCTCATATGAATTGGAAAGTAATGCATTTTTCTTAGGATAAAAATTTCTTCAAGTGAAAGGGATTTTCCTTTAATCTTATAAAAAAAAGGCCAACAAATATTTTTTCTCTATTGAAATGAATGTGTCAGAATTGTCTTGAAAATTCTGACCATAACGTATGAATACCGTACGTACCATGAGAACCATACGTGTGAATGACGTCAGGTACCCAGGGCGTCAGGTTGGACTTAGAAAGGAATCAGACTATCGAAGAAGGGAGATAGGGGTGCAGTGAAATCGGGCGTCAGGCTGAAATCCTCCTTTTTTTACAACTACAGTTGAAAACAACGGGAAACGTCGATTTTTCGTGAGTGACAGGGGAAGGGGGCTAGAAAAGCCAAAAAATTCTGACGTCATACATGGGCTACTGAAAGGTACAGTTTGGCAGACAAATGCTCAAGTCCAACATGATATGCCCTGGCCTCTGGGTAGGCGCACGGAGTCAAAATTTTTACGGTGCCATAACCTCTCTACGGAACAGCTCCTTATCATATCATCCCTCCTCTACCGTAAGGGCGTATCTCAATTCCAAAGTGAGCCCTGTTTTACATATAATTCCATGCTTTTTGAGGCTCATATGGAAAAACAGATACGCCTGCATTAGAGGAACAACGATATTAGCGAACGGAACTATCACTTTGATCACGATGAGTCGACGCGAAAACTTAATGGACTCGTAACAGCGATTGACTCGCCATTTCAAAGTTGTGGCGAGCTGATGCCGACGTATCCTACCTTGCAAAAGCAAGAACCACCTGAATCCAGAGGAAATCCTGCGTATTAACGCGGTTTCTGTAATAAGCGCGGAAGTATTGCGCGCGAGCATGACCGGGCTTTTTCGGCCGGAATGCGTCACAGATTGAAGCCGGGTCAACTGTATCTGCCGATGAAGAAACTTAACGAGTCTGTTTTCTCAGGAGCCCTGACGTCCATAGGAATGCTTATATTTCACGGTTTATCAGATGTCGAACATACTCGGTTTTGACGACATTCGATTCGACTGATTCGGCTGCGAAGTGGAGAGCTTCATTAGCATCACCGAGCCTCTCTTTGTGGCCTTATTCATACCGTAGGATAGGTCAGTCAGCTCTGGGTTTCTAATAGCAGAGGCAAGCTTTTTTTTTAAATTTGGTAGTTGAAGTAGTAGTAGTAATAGTAATAGTAGTGGTGGTAGAAATATTTGTTTATTCTAAGCGATGCCTCTGCAACTATGGCCACTAACACTTAAAAGGTTAATAACGGAAGGCAAACGTACTCATGGCCTCTAAAAATTTCTAGGAATCATTGAAAGTTTGCATCATCAATCGTTGAATGAGAACAATATTGATCGTATTTATGCTAAAGGGAACTACGTGCAAATGAATAAAATAAAAAAAGTCTATGTAGAACGAAAGCACTATGCACATAATTTCTTTACTTTACTTTTACTCCTTTACTTAATTTCCACATGGTTCCTGTTATCATTAATGCGTCCACGTGAATCACGTTAAGTCATACGTATTTATACGTTTTATACGAGAGTATTTGTAAGCGCGTAAAATTTGATGAACTTTAATTCATGCAAGAAGATCTATTCAGTGAGCTGAATAGAAGAATATTTTCGATCTCTGAATTAAACAATTATCGTAAGGGATAAGATAAAATAATCTAATCTGCTAAAATAAACGTTTTCAAATGGGAAATGCTTCTTCAGGGCGTAAAAAAGCGGTAAATGTCCTCACTTTTAGATCTGATCTATTTCTCACAAATGGCCCATGACCAAAAAAAAATGTGAAAAATACTGTCAACTCGGGTTATTGAGCACATTCATATAAAACAATCGTATTTCCCTGGTAAATTGGTTTTTTAACCAACAAACAAAATTTAACACAAAAAAATTTAAAACTTTCAAAATTTTTAACAAAATTCAGGTTAAACATATGCGACTCCCGACTTCCGCACCAATGAAAATGAATCATCTTCGATAAAAATAGAGCGCGATGCGAATGATTGATCTAGAAGAAGGCTCCTGGTTTTTTTATTCCACCGATCCGATATACGGCTGCCTGAGAGGATATTTGAACGTATTTCTGCCAAACAGAACTATGTGCACTAAGACATGAGCCCTGAGATCCATAAGGATATATGCATTACAGGGCTCACTTCATAATGCACACAGTTCCGTTCGGCAGAAATACGTCCATTTCACGGTGGCTGCACCCTAGAAACCCACAGAACCCGCACGTGATCATCCTGAGCACTCAACACGTGTCTGGGTGGTTCAGCGGTTCAAGAATGATGTGCAGAAACCCATAACACCTCACCGCGCACAGACAGGCCCCGATATTTGCCTCCGCGATAAAATTTAATTGGAAAAATGACAGGGAAACACGTGTGTTGCGTTGCGATGTAGCGGGAAAAGTTCTCAGTTCTGATTGATTTTATTAGGGTGTGAGAGTGTTGGGGCGTGGGTTGTTCCTGCATGTTTAAATGTCAAAATGAGAGGTGTGAAAATTTACGAGGTTTCGCGCACAAGGCGATCCATGTGCCTGGCGAGGCACATGTAGCAACCAGACACTGGATTTTGTCCGTTTAAATTAAATTAATACTGAGGGGAGAAACGCCCCCTGGCCGCTTTGCGTTCCAACCCCCCCCCCCCCCCTATGTGAGGGGCCCTGGGTAGGCATTGTGCGTATCGCGTTAACCATATAAGTCCAGTTACACGATCAAATTGAGCCATCAAATTGGGCCTCTCATTGGTCATATTCAGAATGCGATCAATGGGAGGCCCAATTTGATGGCTCAATTTGATCGTGTAACGGGTCCTTTAGATTTCATATTGTATAGAGTACGATAAGACAATCGATATTTTGCAGGGAAGGCTGCCTCTTCTAGAATCGATTATTCACAATCGATTCAAATTCATTATTTTACAGAGAAGTGACTCAAACAGGTCAATTCTTATAAGGTACGAATGTGCGATCTCCGTCTGAAACTTTGCTAATCTTTGCTTGAAATCAGTTTACTGATCGGCGAAACTTTCAGTTCAGCGTGTAAACTTTAATGTAGTCACGTTCTTTCGTCTGGAAAACGACGGATTTCTGCCGTGCATGAAGGCAGTTAGTTGCCGACACGATTTGACAAGAGACTCAACCGACATTCCGTCCGCAGCTTGGCGCTTTCCAAAACATCTTTTCAAAAAAATTGCAATCATGTGAAAAGCACCTTTGATCCGGAGCGATGCAAAAGCCGATTTTCGCTCGTGGATTAGGATCCAACATAGCTGCGACATTCTATATTTAATAATTGAATTTCCTTGTGAATCAGATGCATCACCGGTGTGATCTGAGCAAAATATTGCGATTCAGAAGCACGGTATTCTGTCGATGTTGAACGGCAAGCTTTGAGGAGCTTTGATGATTACTTTTATCCCCTGCACTTAAAATGAGATGTACAATTTAAGCCACTGTGAGGACGATGAAATGAACGTATTTCTGTCAAACGGAACTATGTGCATTGGGACATGAGTCCTGAGATCCATAAGAATATGTGCATAACAGGGCTCACGTCATAATGCACATAGTTCCGCTTGAAAGAAATACGTCCAAATATAATTAATGTGGAGGGAGGTGAGATATTTGTTTTTAATCGAGGCCACGACATGAAAAGAGGACTATCGGTGATTTTAAGGTTTTGTGACCCCAGATAATCAGGCAAATCGTCGATATAAATGTATTAATTTTGCAGTATGCAAGTGCTGTTTCCAGCTCATTGAAAAAACACATATTTGCACAGGGAAACTCACGACATGTATATTATTTCTAAGATGAGCCGAAAGTAGTAGTTCTCAACTGCAAAATGCTGTCTAAATGGATAACATTGTGTTAGGGTCGGAAAATGACTTTCATGCAACAGTTGAGAACTCCTGAAGCACGTCAGACGGGAAAGCATACATAATTGGAAAAAAGAAAGAATAAGAGGAAGAGGAGAAAGACAAAGAATGAGAGAAAGAGAAAAAGAAATGGAGAGGATGCACATGAGCAGAAAATGAGAGTTTGGAGAAGAGTAAATGAAGAAAGAGAGTAAAATTAAGAAGACAAGGGTTGTAGGAAAAAGAAAAAAGAGAGGAGAAGGGAAAAGAGGGGGAAACAGGAGAGAAGAGGTATTTAGTATTGGGAGGTATCGATTTGTATTCTTCTTTTCTCCCCTTCTTTCTAGGCTGATCCTTCATTCTTCTTAAAACTCTTCTTATTCCCCTCTTTTCTTCTCTTGCTTCAGAAATCTTCATATTCTGTTTCTGCCGTGTTTTCTTCATATTTCTTTCCTTCCCATCTAGTTTCCTCTTTTTGCTCTTCATCTCCTTCCAATATCGCACACTTTCCCATCTGACATTATTGTAAGGGGTTCTCAACTAAAGCATATTAGTCTTTTTCCAAATTCTGAATGTAAATTCGACCAATTTGATGACTGAAATCCATACAAAACGTCGTAAAGTCCCTAATATGGTCCAATTTCCGAGTTCTGATTCCGGACATTGAATCGGGACCAGCGCGACGCAGTGAACGATTGGATTGAGCGTCAACTCCACTGGCCGGAGCAAAAGTGCTCATACTCGCGGTTTAGCCGCGTATATAAATCCAGTAATGATAATAATTATAACGAAATCGATTAACTAGGTATTCCGACTGTGACGACCTTGGCCAATTGTCAGTCTCTTCCTTCCTTTTTGTTCATCTTCATAATTCATGCCTTCGTGGCGCTACCTGGCGCTTGCTTCCCCGTCATTTCGCCACTGTGCTGCCTATGTCGCTTCTCCTTCCACACACACTCGAAATTCTTCACTACTGGTCATTTGAGTACCTACGTCACAAGAGAATTTTCATTCAATGAAGTTTAGAGTACATATTACATTGGGAGAGTACACCTATCTCAACGGATACCGATTATTTCATAGAAATCGATTTATTCTCAAACAGGTCATGTGGTTGTTTTCTTCCAAACCAATGAGCCTGTTGCAAACTTCAGCTAAGGAGGAGTTGTTTCCTATCGGAAATCGCTTAAAAACATGATGAGCGCATCGGGAAAGTCTGAAATACACTCCTAACTTCACAATCTGCGTAAGAAATGTACGGTTTTTCAAACTTTCCCGCTTCGAAATAACGATACTGAGGAACAGGTGAACAGTTCGTAAAATAAAGGTATTACATCTAACCCTCAAGCGCACTAAGATGCCATACAATATTCAACATGTCCGATGCTTCCGTGCAAATCGTGAGACAACACCATGGTCATTTTCAATGCCACGAAAAAATGTAAATATAAGCACGCCAGTTGATAAAAAAAATCGTTTCGTCACGTGTGTTTTGGCGGGTTGGCGTCGGCCGTACTGAATATTGCGTAGCATCTTAGTGCGCAAAGGTTGGGTGGAACGACTCCTCTTCCGAAATGTTCACCTGTTTGTAGTGTCGTTTTTGAGGAGGGAAGCTCAAAAGACGCATATTTCTTACGCAAATTGTGAAGTATTGGGAGTGTATTTCAGACTTTCCCCATGCGTTCATCGTGATTTTTGAGTCATTTTCTGAAAGAATCAATACTTCGTTTTGCTCTAGCTATATAATATGCAAATTGCAGAAGTAACCTCAACTACCCTAGAGTAACGTTTTTTTCGAACTGTTCGCCTGCTGTTCCGTAGTATCGTTATTTCGAAGCGGGAATGTTTGAAAAACCGCACATTTCTTACGCAGATTGTGAAGTTAGGAGTGTATTTCAGACTTTCCCGATGCTATATTACAAATTGTAGTCCAATTCGTGTACAACCGAATCACCGAATAGCGTCTCCGGTCGAAAACCAGCCGCCAGGACTACGTCACTTTCGATACTATGATCACACCCTCCTCGACAGAGGTGACGTCCTGTGACGCAAACAACGGCGAGAAAAGTGTCGGCAACAATACGGGAGGTGATGAGGAAAACAACAACATTCCTGGCCAGCCCCGAGCCTCCGGCGCGGAGATCACACGCAGAGAACGAAAGTGAGAGAGATGCCAACGAGAGTAAGAAAACAAGCGATGCGCATTCACAGCGACGACGAAGAAGCAGGAATAACAACAACGGGGCCATTGTGCGCCGAGCAGGAGGTACTAATGACCGTCACGCGGCAGAGCTTTCGCTGAGGAGGAGTCACTCGTCGGCTCAAAAACTTAGATTTGATGAAATACATGGCAGTACTTCCATGGGCACTCTACTTCCGTGCTAAGTAAGAACACCGTATGATCCTATCAGGTGTTGCGAATACCTGCCTTTCAACATACCACGAATTTTGAATATTTGTGAATAATTTCTCTCCAATTTTTCGAAGGATTTCGTCCGTAATTTGATCTAAAAAGCCTGCAAATTTCAAGGAAAAACGTTCAAAAAGTTCTTCAAGAATAAATGTGTTCAAAGAAAAAATTTGGCAACATTTGAATGTTTACACGGCGGTTTTACTTGGCGTGACAGTCTGGTCCATAGATGAGGGAATATTTTTCCTTGCTAAGAGCTTTTCCTCACTTTTTGTCTGAGAGTCAAGGCACTTTTACGAAACCTTGATTGGTAGGAACGTTGCCTACTTTCCAACCTAGCAGGAGTGAATACTTCTTCAGTTTTTGAGCGATGCTAGAAGATATCTACAATTTTGCAGGGAGTTCCCGCTGTCGTTTTTCGTGCGAAGTTTACAGTTTCTCAAAATTTCTTCCAGAGGATGGAATAGATCCAGATGAATAGATCCTTTTCATAGATCCGGTCACAATTATGAAGCAACTCAACTTTCTCGCACATCCACAACAATGAAAAATAGCTTGATCTCATTTCCGCTGACTCCAAGACTTTAACGCAGGAGAAGAAAAGTTGAATGGGGCGAAATGCATCATACAACTATTTCGACTTCGAAGTAGGTAAAATTACATATCCACAAAATGAAGGAAAACGTGAACTCTTCCGGGCTGACTCAGAGACTTTAACGCATGGGTAGAAAAGTTTGTTGGGGCGAAACACGTGATACAACTACACTGACCTGAAATTGCATATCCACAAAATGAAGGAGAACAAGGTGACCTACACCATCCTAACTATTCGGCTCGCCAAACCAAACATTCAGCTCGTGTAACCGAAAGTTCAGTTTATATAACCGTGATATATTGGTAAAAATTGACCTGGATTTCTACTTTTTAGAACTCTGAAATTTCTTGAGAGCTGCTTTTATAAATGACCTTGAAAATGGTTAAAACTAAGAGTCAATACATTTGGCATTAAACGACTATTTGGCGTCACCGCCGAAGACGTCGCGACGGTGGTGGTTCGATTGAAAAGGAAGACGCGAAAACTCGCGGAGTGATGGATCGCGATGCCACGCGTATCAGTTGCGTTTTAAAATTGCCAGATTTAAGTTTTCCGCTGAGTTGCGAGCTAAGTGCTGAGAGAGACAGGACGATTTGCGATCCTCGCTCGGTGCCTGCTTTTGGAATTAACTCAAACTGGTCCTCCGTCAAATCTTGTGTACGAATACCCGGCGCACAATACAGCACCGTGATGTGACGTTCGGGGATTTTTGAAAAACGTCGTAAAACCAGAAATGAAGGGCTTGGAAGACAAGGCGGATAAGTGGAGTTTTTGCTGTTTCTAGAAATACACGTTTGAAGTTTCGAAATTACATGGATCCTTATGGCGGAAAAAAAAGTTCAAACCGACTTTTTGATGCTTAAAAATTGGAATTTGGAAGCTAATTTTTCACAAAGTATGCATCAGGACAAGTTTTATTTGAAATCATTAAAATCTCAATTTGTTCAAGAACTGCACTTATGTGCCTTGTCCTCCGAGCCCCTCATATATTTTTGGTCGCGAACACCCTAGGTATCGATCTTTTTACAAAGGTTTGAACGGCAGTTCAATCGATATATCGCAAAGCACGGAAATTAGTAGCCACTGCTTTTAACAGTAAAAAAAAAAAATCCCTGAATTTTCCCCTGACGTCCTGACGGCAACAGAGCTAGGCTCATTGTCAGGCCAGGCAACAAGGATCGTCTTGTGCGATCCGACTGGATCTGCTCTACAAGAGGAATGACATAATGGGTTGCGCTCGAGCATGAGCGCGGACGCCCGCCGGGTTCAGAGTTCGAACATGCTCGCGATCGCGGCTCGTGGCAGAATGCGCCTCCACCCTCGGCGCCCGGCGCGCTCAACCGAATAAACCGGCGTCAAAACCGTTCCGAAAAAAATCCGCGCGCCCGCCGGCGCATCAGAACTGGTTCAATGCCTCGCCGAGCTCGGATTCACCATTATTAGATCATGTTGTTGACCCATAAAGATTTTATCCGCCGCTAATAAGGTTAAATTTAGCGAATACTACGAGGAATGCTCAAGAGATTTCAATAAACAATGAGCTAGGTCACCGGTGTGAGCGGCAAGGTCAATATTTTGTCGAGTTCCTCTGTGCGGTGGAACAGTTCGCCGAGAACAATGACCGATTTAACGACCGGTCAAAAAATTGTTGGATGAACGGGAACTTAGCGAGGCTCCTAAGACTCATTACGCACTGTAAGATGGTCTATTTTTTTTTTTTTTTTTTTTTTTTTTTTTTTTTTTTTTTTTTTTTTTTTTCAGGGGAAAAATTGAATCGAGGCGTGCGAAAACCGCTAATGTCCATTTTTCCAGTCTTCAGTTTTTTGGAGTTGATAATACTTTTCGGAGTTGGATGCCACAACGAAAGTGGCGTTAATACTCGTCTCCGGGTTACCTTAATCCCAAAACGAGTCCTTTCACACTTTTATGGCTAATTTAACTCTTTAAAAGTATTATCAACTCAAAAAACTGAAGACTGGAGAAATGGACATTCGCGGTTTTCGCACGTCCCGAATCAATTGTAGTAACCGTTGTTTCCTCCTTTTATAGCCAGATTTGTAGAATTTGTATTATTCTTTTTTGGCGTTTAAATTAGAACTTGTCTGCAAAAGCGCGACGACATGCGTGCTATATTCCTTTAAATCTGTAGATAAGTGGGAATAATGAATGTAACATTTCTACGTGTGAAAGATCCGTAACAGGATATATCAAAAATTAATAGAATCGTGCATGTTTGAAAATAGAATACACTTGTTAAAATGTTCGGAACTCGTTTCATTCATTTCCGCGTCATAGTTTTAAACGACGAGCTTGTAGGGGGGGGNGGGGGGGGGGGGTAAAAAGTCTGCTTGGGTGAAAAAATTAACCAGATATGGGCAGGATATTAGTTTCATCGGAGGTGATGCTAAGTACAAGGAGACATCGAAGCATACCCAGTGATTTGACCTGACTTTGTGTATGGGTATTGCTGACTATACTTCAAGGTGGATGGATAGGGCTAAAGCTCATAAATTCCTCCCATCCACCATGATATAATCAGAATATAATATGATGTTAAAATTACCGGCCATAAAAATGATAAATATTTTCTCTCGTTTTCAGATAATTTAGTTTTGATTGCGAGTAAAATTTTATTGAAAATTGAAGGAAGGATATTCTCCGATTCCTTGAAAATTCGTCCTCTGTCAAGGGGAATTTGGCAAGGTCGGAGGGTTCGTACGATCCTTTTCCTTAGCACGGTAGTAGACTCATAGTAACGAGCCTTTTAAAAGACGATACGGAAAACACGAGACGTTTCAGCGAAACAGACGGGTCATGACATTGAAAAGTCACCATCAATTTTCAATTAAAGCGCAGTGGAAGTGCGGCCGCGATGCTCATACGAAAATTCACTGAATTGATTATCCCAAAGATCCTCGCCTGCAGGCTTGGGCGCCCGACTAAAAATTAGGGTTTTGTTTCTGTGATGAGCTGGAATTCTATCTTCGGACTGTCTCTGTCCTATCGGGCAAAAATCACGCAACTGCAAAGTAAAACTATTCACAAGCGCGCGGTTTATGCCTTGCGCGCGGCTCGAGGAGGATATCTGGATCTGAATGCCGCGAAATTCGACTTGCAGGCGGAAATTGCCCCGTGTCGACCACAAAGGAAGTAGTGCTTTCCAACCTGGTTTTGTTTCGACTGGATCTTCGGATGTATGGATACAATGATTTAATTACTCGAAGAATTCCATCTAGGTAATTTGGTACTGAGATCCAGAGCATCATCTCGGCCACCTTCCCTTTCCAGGCTTGCTGTATGGCTAGGGAGAAACGCCGTATAAACTTTCAGACGTTGCAAAATTTCCTTCGATAAAGTACGAATGCATTGGAAAAGTTGTAAATCTTTATCTTCCAATTTTTCAGGCAATTTTGTTTGTGATTCACTCTAAAATAGCTGAAAATTTCAAGGAAAAATGTGCACAGCTTTCCTCAAAATACATGTTTTGTCCAAGAAATTCGGCAACTCTCGAATGTTTATGTGGACTTATTTATGCTAAAATAAACTATGTTGCACGCACACCCTATGCACATAGTTCCTTTTAGCATAAATACGTCCGTATGATGTTCTTACTTAGCATGCCAGTTTGGATAACATGCATTCGGTACGAAGAATTTCAACGCGAGGCCAAATCCTGATCATTTTGGGAATAGTGGCGAGACGTGAATAATCGATCATCGATTTTCCCCCATTTGCAGCTATGATAAAGAATCGATTATTATACAATCACTATGTAGGAATGGGTTTATTGATATGCACTCGTGCAAACAAAATTTTCACCTCGGGCAAAAAAGGAACTCATTCGCGTATATCTCTCATTTGCTCACTGAGCCAATTTTGCGAGAGAAACTTGCGAGTGAAATGAATGAGGCCAGTCTCGAACACATCTTAACAGTGTCGTTTTAATTTATGTCTTATCAAGTCTCGACTTTACATTGTCACAACTCCGTTGAAAACCGATCTTGCGATCATGAACGAAATTGCAAAACGCATGACTAAAGAGGAAGAAAATATGTACTTACAAAAATAGAGAAGCAAAGATTTGAAAAAGAATACACAACACACACTCATACACAAATTATTACATTATTACCCGATTATTACATGGGATCAGAAAGAAAAATAGGAGACACTATCTAATCAGCTGATCCATATTAACGCCCGATATTCTTAGTACTATCAACCACGAATTACACACCATCGGGATTTTGAATTTTTGGCGGGATTTTTCCAAGATTTCATCTAAATAAAAGACACTGGAGATTTGTCATTTTATTGACGCCCAAGCTCAGTTTACCATCATAGAAGGACACTGAATATTGAAATTGATTCACAAAAATGAAGAAAACATTGTAAAGATGAGCCTTTGCTATTAAATGTTTTAGTTTTTTAACGGCAATATGCTTGACTGTAACGTAAAAATGCATTGCGCGTATGCATGGACGATTTGCAAAAAATAACGCAGCTTGATTTTTGTGAAAATTTACTCAGTTCACTGTCGCCGGAAGGAATTACATGGACCTTGATGATCAAGATCATTGTCACAGCAAACACCGTGTTTGGGTACACCCGCAAAACGTCTAAAAATATAAGCCTAAAATTGAAAACTTGAAATCCGTTCGAACAAATCCTCACGTAGTCACCGCGGAATATTTTCTCGACGGTCGTTCGACTTCCACTCACAGCAAAACATGAACGGCTTATCGAAAAAAAAATCATACGGGAGCTATGAACAATAATTTCTCGCGAGGCAATTCCCATGAAAAAGAGTAATTAGAGCATTAATTGATTTCAGTACCCTCTAGTGTGAACGGAATCTCTCCGAATGAAATTTCTCTCGGTGAGAAAAAGTGGCGTATGCTATCATCTGCGACATTCATTTCTGATTAATGTTTTTAGCCTTGGATGTCTACTCCGTAGTAAAATTTGGTTGTACAACACATAGAGAATTTGCCAAATAAGTAGGTAAATATAGTTCACTTCTTTTATTAACTTTATTGGTCATATTTATCAAGATGGCATGAAACCTTTCTCGAAACCTCGGAAAAATCGGTAAGAAAAAGGTCTCATAACATCTTGTAAAGTTTTTCGTTCATAACTGATCGATTCATGATTATTTTGAGAAAATTGTAACACATTCATCTCAAAGTTGATCGATATCTCATATCGATAGGCAACGTGCAAAACCACGTACCTTAATCGCAATGTTTCAAAATTTCTGCTCGTATTATGTTTTCTCGAAGAAATACAAACCAACTTCCCAGTTTGATATTTACACGGAATGTCTGCTAACGGAGAGGAAAAATCAAGGAAGATTTCAAAAAATTACGTCGACAATACTGCCGTGCTATAAGGAAAAACGCCGTATGAACCTTCAGGCGTTGCCAAATTTCCTTCGATAAACCCCGAATTTCCTAGTAAACTTTTGAATATTATCTTTTCAATTTTTCAGACACTTTTGCTCGCGATATCATCTAAGTTCCGAAAAATTTCAAGGAAGAATATTCTTGACTTTCCTAAGAAATGAACATTTTATCGAAGGAAATTTGACAACTCTTGAATGTTCATACGGCGTTCTTCGTTAGCACGGCAGAATGGGATTCCAAAAAAAAGAAAGATTACGTCAGGAAGTCTGCAACTTCGCAAACGGAGATACGTGGTTACACACTATGGCCATCGATGTATAAATATCGTCGCTCCTCTGATGTGAGGGCGTAAACCAATTTTCACGTGAGCCCTAATTCACATATAAATCCATGTTTTTTGGGGCTTATGCGAAAATCGAGTTACGCCCTTACGTCAGAGGAGCGACGATATTCACTGGAAAAAAAAAAAAAACACATTGGATCTATAGTCCAGACTCTTGAAAACATTGACAAGAAAAAATACTCGTAATTCAATCAGATTTAAGCTTAAATCAAAAGGAAATCCGCTCAAATTAAGAGGCTTGGTTCTTGATTTAAGCTTAAATCTGATTGAATGAAGAGTATTTTTTCGTGTCGATGTTATTAAGAGCCTGGACTCTAGATCCAATGTGTTTTTTTTTCCAGTGTCAGCTATCGATAGATGCTTTATGAAGTACAAATAATTATTCAAAAGTTTGAAAAGTAAACAAGTAATGTGAAAAATTTAAATTTTTTAAATTTGAGAAAACTTGATATTTTGATTTCCTCTCTAGAACCGGACTGCTCAAAAATTTGCATGAGATACATGTAAAACGTTAAAGGTCTTCCAAGTGTGACTATCTGCTTTGGCATTTGCTAAATTCCTGATTTGTCTAGGCGGCTGTAACGTAAACATTGTTTGTATCTGATGCAGATGAGAATATGATACCTCTAGCGGGTGTGAGGAACTAGCTGAAAAATCTCATTAGAATGCCTTGGGTCGGGTAAGCTATTTTTTTTCTACCACAAAATAGTTGCGGTAATCAGCTCTCAAGGTCGAAAACATCTTAATCCGGAACTACCATCGCATCGAGTGTCGTTCGCTCGGGTCACCTCAAAATCATAATCCCCAGTAATTTTCCCTGTTCCTTTCTTTCGGGTTGGGACACTTGCCGGTTAAAGAATCGATCTTCCTGTATCATTCGAGTGGCGATGACTGATGAGCCGAATACTCATCATCGCGTTGTCGAGCACGGTTGCCGCCGATGCAATTTTGAGATCAAGGATTTAAGTCGCATTAGTGTCAAAAACGGTGTCAAACGTCCGTTGAAAACCTCAAATTGTTCAACTCGTAATACGTATGATATACGTGTGACGTCAAATGAACAGCATTAACTAGGATCGTCCTAATAAGGTCAGAAGTTGTGTGACCTCTTTTTGTATTTCATTTAGTTATTTATTTATTTATTTTTTTTGAAGACACCGAATAAACAATAACTTTAACGTTCCGTGAGTGCATGTTTTGTACTTCCGGTAAAATTTGAAGCTAGTTCCAAGCGTCACTTTTCTTAGTTTTTCGCCGAAAAATATGAAAGAAAAATAAAAAGAAAAAAAAAGTGATGAATGAATTGGAGAAAAAAAAATTGCCGATTGAAATGAATTTGCGAACATTCGGTTATTTTAGGGGGTGAAATTTTCCCGTATGCGCAGTATCTTAAAGGCGATGTAAATTTCTGGTGATAATTTGTGATTTTAAAGTTAAGTTTTTTAGACAATGTTCGAAGCGTTATCAAAACACAGGAAACACTTAAGGTAGACTGATTTCACTATCTCGCTGCGATAACAAAGCTGGAATCCGTGTCGCGCTCGTTAAAGGACACACTTACCTGCAATGGGGAACTTAACACCAATAATATCTTATCTTACTGTATGATTACATTATTATAAATTCCAAGTTCAAAAATATTGCGAAGCAATTCGATCTAGTTCCAAGATTTCTCAAAGTTTTTGCTCGGTAATCGTAGGTGCATTTGATTTTTTTTTTCTCGTTTTATCATTTCTATATTTTCTTCTGCAGATAAATACAAAGACACACCTGGCACTGTAACGTACAGGTTAGGGGAGGAGAGGAGAGGAGAGGAGAGGAGAGGAGTTGCCTACTTTTAGCTGTACATTTTATCTTCCTCTCGGGGAAAAATAACCCCGTTGGTTATACATAGGCACGAAATCGATGCTTTTGATACTCGCAGTGTTCAAATGGATTTTTTAGGAATTAAAAAACCTTTAAAAATTGTCGAAAATAAGTTAAAGATGTAAAATATTCGACTCAATTTACATTAGGGTAAATCTACATTATTATTACGATTCAGTATCAGATGTCAGTACTGGCTGTTACGACAAGTATTGGGCATACAATTTTCATTGAATTTTGGTCGTGGAGGAATCCTGGTTTCTGAATAAGGTCAAAAAGCATGGCATTCTCCTCAAATCAGAACCTCTCAAAGTCACTTTTCCTATGTAAAACATTTTAAGACCTAATCCCGCAGGCGATTCTTGCAACTTATTTTATAATAGTGTTTTTCAGTGGCGTGGCGTGAATTGCGATATATCGATTGACATGTAATTTAAAGCTATGGTAAAGAATCGACTATTAAGGTGTTCGCTGCGAAAACCCTGTTTATCGATCCTTTTCCATAGGTTTAAATGGCATCACAATCGATATATCGCAAAGCACGCCACGCCACTGGTGTTTTTCCTTCACGTAAATCCAGTACAAATCTTTGAGTCCATGAGGCAGATTGCCTCGAGAGATATCAAGTGGTTTACATACAATGGTAACATACGAGAATCATCTACGATTGGTCTCTACGTCAATAATAACTAGATTAATAAATCAAAAAAATATTATGAAAAAAATCCAACTCTTCCTGAGTGTGAGTGACCCTTTTCGACACTCAAAGGAAAAATCCATTCCGATGACCTTTCAGCGTGAACTTCACGCGAATCTTTTGTTTACGAATTAGGAACTTGATCCACGACTAGATCTGCGTGAATAATAACGTAGTGGACAGGTCAGTGTTCTCGATAACTGTAAAGCAGGCGACCTTCTAAGGGAATGGACCAGATAGAAAATTTAATTAGGAGTTGTCTTCGAGCATATTGTCCACTGACATAACAGGCCTCATCTTTCCTAGATGCTGAGTGTAGATACGTATCTCGTTTGGTTCGGCCGCAGAATCCATCGTCCGATTATGATTTTTGACGCCGAGAAGGTCAAGCGGAAAAACTTCCATGCAAATCGAACGATTTCGTAACTGGAATATTAAAAGCTTTTTGACAGGCCTCGATTCCAATTTGAAAATTTGAGAATCCAAGAACCGAAGACTAGTGAATTTATATTTCAGATCGATCGCGCAAGCATTTTAATTTTTCAGACATCAATCTTTTCAAAAATTGATAATACGAAAATTCCAGCACTAAAAATACTATAAACCATTGGGCTAGGGGCTACCCACCCTTCCACGAGTGGCCTTACACTTCATGCGTTACACCTTACGCTTATGATCTTTGATTTTGAAGTATGATATAAAACTACGTTTGGCCTTTTCATGCATTTTCTATTAAATCTGATCATAAAATGGACGTATATCTATCAAATGGAACTATGTGCATTAAGACATGAGCCCTGAGATCCAGGAGAGTATGTGCATAACAGGCCTCACTTCATAATGCACATAGTTCAGTTTGATAGAAATACGTCCAAATATGAAGACTAGGAGCTTGACATTGACTACATTTTGCGATTAGGAACTAAAAATTCTGGCTCAGTGTAGAAAAAAAACGTATATACCCTTAGTCCCCCCCATGACATACGTTTTTTCACAGATGAGCGAGAAATTGCTGTTTCGAACTGCAACATTTATGGATCATAATTAGCGCAAAAACAGTTTTGATAAGAAGGCAAAACGCTTCCGCATTAAAATGTTACTTTCAAAGATTCGCGAAGATACCTGCCAGAGGCCTTCCAAAAATGACGTCAGGGAAAGTTTTTGATTTTTCTACACCTCCTCCCCCTTTTTTTATGGTGATACCAGTTTCCAAGTATTTTTTGGCACAGGTCAGATAGTCACTTTCAATATCCATCCAAGATGCCTGACGTCATTGAGTTAGCAACGTGCATCGATTTCGCGCAAAGGATAATCACAATAATTTGATAAGAGCATATTGATAATGAATCTGCCCATTGGAAAATGGGTGGACAGAAATGGTGACTCAACCTCTCAGACAACTTGTCGGGTCTTAATTCAATCCGAGCGATCAATGAACAATGTGGGCGTACAGAGGATTGAGGCATCGATCGTTGAGCCTGAATAAATATGATTTACGTCTATTGTGATCCGGTGTTAGAGTAAGTTCCAAAGAGAATAAAGGTGAATGTCCAGTCGGTGCAATAAAGTGAGACAGTGAATTGATTAAAGAATGTAGAAGGAGTGTAGAAAAAATATGAAATATAAAGAGAAATGAGAAGATGCGATACGAACGAATGAAAAGTGCGCTGATGCAATGCACTAAAAAAATTCCGGTATGAATGTGATGATTTTACAATTGAAGACAACAAAGAGATTTCTTTGAAAATAATTTTATCAAAATAGTTGAGGAAACATCAACGAATTAATAGCTCTGTTGTTGAATAAACGATTTGCGAGGACTTGGGCACGATGATCCCCTTGCAGTTCCTATAAAATTTACTTGGGGCATAGACAATTTTTTATCTATCTCAGATCGCACGAAAAACGATTCAAAATAAATTCAAGCAGTGTCTTCTTCATTTATATTCTTGGGACAACCACTAGAGGACACTGAAAAAGAGGTCAAGAGTTAGTAGTTTTAGATGTGTAGTTCCATGAAAGGGTGGTATTGATTAGTATAAATGATATTTAATGATGAACTTGGTTGCTTGTATTTCGCGTGGCTATTTTTATGAGAAAAACTTTAGTATCGTTTGTCTGAAGAACTTGAGCTGCCTCGACCCAAAACTTTTATCAATTAAGAAGATAAAGTAATCTAACCAGCTATTATGACGTCACATCATTTTCGGTCTTTCAATTCATTTACTCCGTGACGTTGAATGTCGTCAGCCTGGATTCGTCAGAAACATGCTTCTTTTCTTGAAAAGTTCGTAAACATATTTAAACAGAGAACTTACTGGTCAGATATAATAGATCTGCATGCCTGGACTGATAGGATTTCATTTTATCTAGCTTATTCACGAAGATTACAACCTACAGTTACAAAATACATTTTTTTGCAAGTTTTGTAAATTCTAAAGTAAATTTGTGCTTACCACAAAATGTTTCAAAACCATTAGATTTGTCTTGAGCATTTCCTTATTTTTGTGTAGGTACTGGAAAATCATTTTTATCTCTTACGATGTTCTAATGCCAAAGTAATTCTGTTGCATTTTACACTAAATTTGTTAAAGGTGTTCTTCCAATTATCGCATGTCATAGAACTCCTAAAGCCTTTCTCACTTCATGAGGCTTCTATAGGGAAGAAACTGTTTAAGGAACGGTGATGATTATACGACCGTTGATTTCATAGACTATTCCCAATGGAGGAAAACTCCAACTGCATATCGAATCACCCTGCTATTTAGGTTTGCAATCTGAATGCGACTTCAGTTTGCACTCCAAGACAAATAACGCATTAACATTCGGAGAAACAAAACGTGTGCAAATTGATATTGATGGCTCAGAAAATCAGCCACAATAGAGGATGACGGTCCACAATACACTTAAAAATACCCCAGAGAACTAAGATTTCACCTGAATGCAGCACCCTTACATAACGTAACACTCTTGAAGAAGAGGGCAATTAAGAGGCTTTGATGACGCTGTGTTTGGTTTTGTTTGTTTACAGGGCAGAGGTTTAAGCATACCATTGACCACTGAAATAGTTTTCTCGTTGTAATTGATTCATTATATAAAAGTACGGTAACCTCAAGGTAGATTTAGAGACGTTGTACTAAAATTTTTGTTTTGTAGTAATACAGCTGTCAATACAAATATTCCGCAAGCAAAAGCGGCGACTCTCGTAAATTGACAACGATCACGGAGTCAACGGTTTAGTGCCTATGCCTCAAAAGGCCCATCAAAGCCTTTAAGCAAACACAACATTAGTTAATACACGTAACTTAAGATAAATAAAAAACACCATAACAAATTCACCACATAAAATTCATCATAAGTTACGTGTTCATTGATACATCTTCAATTGGATACGTTTTGCAGGAAGGAACTAGTATTTCCGGATCACTTTAGAAACATCATTGGTGCCATTACTTTCAATGCATAGATAGGTGATTTCATGAATGAGCCAAAAATAGTGGCTCCTTATCGCAAAATGTAGTCCAATTTTAGGTCCGTACTTATTTCATTCAACCGGAGATTCGATGCGTATTGGATCCATTGAATCATGCGTCTAAACGTAACTAGTGTTGCTCGTACCAATTTACGAGGATTGTAACTGACTCCATTGAGTATTTCCGGGGATAGCGCGGGTTTCCAGTGGATCCTCCACAAATACATTCAATTCACGCAACGTTCGGATGCGCGGTGAGCGGCGAGCCTCCGGAAACAAGGTCATGAAGCCGCGAAAGCTCGGGCGGGAAATCGAGCGAAGCGCTTCCGGAAAATTAGCGAGCCACGCACCGGCATCCTAATAAACTCCCATCCTCAATGATGTTTTACAACGCTGATCGAGTTATGCTCTCTGTCTCTCCCTTTTGCGGGATGGGATGCTGTGAACGTGTGGTAAAAACGGAGCACCAGAAAAACAGAAAATGGACCTAACAAGAGGGAAGGAATCCACTCTGCGATAAGTGGCGATCTTGGAGGTTCGCAACATTGTTTTTCCTCCATTTAAATGGACCACGTTAAACAGAAAGGAACCACGCCACATCAGCTATCGCCAAATGTAATTGGGCGGTTCAATTTTTTACATGAAAACGGTTGCGCAGATTTTCGTTCAAATTTCAGTGAATTTTCTCCATGGTGCGAAGCAAAGTCCTTAAAATTTTCAATGGAATCCGCACAAACGTTCTCTTGTGAAAAATTTAATCGCCCAATTAAATTTGGCAATAGCCGGTGTGGCTTGGTTCCTTTCTATTGAACGCGGTTCAAATGGATGTAAAACCAGAGACAATGTAAAACTGTCAAAGCTTGGTGAGGCACCTTGTTTTACCTAAAGCTATATTTTCAATGGATTTGAATGGCATTGGCGGATCCAGCAAATTGGCGACATTGTTTTTTCCCCCCATTTAAACCTATGGAAATGTATCGATTCTTGCAGGAGTCGAGTGCTTGGACAAGAATCGATTATTAAACACAGGTTCAAATGGAGGAAATCCGGAGTTGCCAAATTGCAGGATCTGCCTCTGTTCAATGAAGGGAGAACAATGTTGCAATCTTACAAAATCGCCACTGAAACGAGCAGTACATATGAACATTCTAGAGTTGCCAATTTTTTTCGCGTAAAACGTGTTTTTTGAGGATTTTTTTTGTTGAAATTTTCAGATATTTGAGATAAAATTAGGAACGAAATCGACTGAAAAATTTAAAAAAAAAAAAAAAAAATCACACACAATTTTCCCGGTAAATTAGGTTTTAATTGAAGGAAGTACGGCAACGTCTAAAGGCTTATACGGCATTTTTCCTTAGCACGGCAGTAATGAACAAAGCATTATCAACTTGATGTTTCAGGAATCCTAATAATATTGATAGGGGATGTTGTAGCGACATCACTACACAGGGAAAGGTATGATAATTTCAACTGTATTCCTATAGCTGATTATAGCGCTAACAAGAAGTTCGGTTCACCAGTCAGAGATGTGGTATGGTCAACCACATTTCTGCTTGTCTCGACCCAGCCTCTGCCTGATAAGACTATATAAACCTCTGCATGGCAGTCACCAAAATCGGGGAACCAAGTTGAAATTATCTTGCTTTTTTTCATATTTTTATGAGACATAAAGCATAATTGCCAGAGAATCTTGTTTCAATCCAGGAAATTAAAAATTTGGGAACCACGTATTTCGGTTGTTGACATTGCAGATTCTCCATCATGCATACTTTTTTGCTATGTAGGAAACGTAAAAACGTAAATCTTGAGACTTTATCGGAATTTTTCTTTCGTGTCGAAAAAATATTCTACGGCTATTTTGAGGGGTGAACCGATGAACTTGGCTCATTTACGTTTATGTATACATAAAAAAAAAGAAAAAGAAAAAAATTGAAACGTCGCAACCAAGATACGAGTTTCCGTCAAAAAAATTAAACACAAACCACTAACGCACCTCTATTTTTTCTTTTTCATGTCCGGGAAAGAATCCGTGTGGAAAATCAGGTACTATCCAAGCACAGCGCTCAACACTTTCATGAACGATCACCGTATCCAAGGAAAGGCGAAAACCCCGACCAAAAACACCGGAAACTCCACAAAAATCACCACCAGGAGCTCAAACTTCGCTTTACGGGCCGACTAGGAGCTTTCGCGGGGATCACTTGAAAATCGAACCTGCTAAAAAGACGCAACACTTCGGATCCAGGCCCGACTGTTCGCGTTCGGATTTCGAAAACACAATTTTTCAAAAAAATCCACCGGCAGAGCCTCGAATGCGCTAGGTGTCGCGATCGGAGCCGGCACCAAACGAAAGACGAAAACGGAAAAAAAACGAACTTGAACCGCAACTTTGCGTATCAACTTTGCGTATCGACTTTGCGCATCAACTTAACGTGTCAACTTTGGGATTTTACGCGTCAACTTTGGGACTTTTCCGCGGGGAGCTCTGCGGTATAGACTGGCCGGTGCACGTGAGCGAGATGCGCGAGGGAGCTTCGCGGCTGCAAGCTTCACGCGCGAGCAGAAAGTACGAACTGTAAACACTCGCGGGAAGTTGGCGAATGCGCGAACCCGGCGCGGTGGGCGGGGGGCGCGCGGGGGGTGCGGCCGGCCGGGGCTCCGCTGCGGTGGATGCGACACACGGCAAACAGTCTGCGGTGTTGTTGTCGTGCTTGTTGCGTGTGACGGGCGGCGCGGCGCGGCCGGCGGCGTCGGCGACGCACCGTGGGAAAAACGCCCGCCGAGAGATACGGCCGAATCTGGCGCTGATTCCATTTCCGAGCCGGTGCGATGCCGCCGCTTGCTCGCTTGGCGCCGTTTCCGCGCCGGATCTTAGATCTTGTTTATATTCTGCCCGGGCCGCGGCAATGCCGCTCAGTGCTATGCTGCCGTGCTAAGGAAAAACGCCGTATGAACATTTGACAGTTGCCAAAATTCTCTGGATAAAACATGTATTTCTGAGGAAAGTAATTCATAGTTCTCTTTGAAATTTTAAGATATTTTAAATCAAATTACGAACAAAATTATCTGAAAAATCTGAGGAAAAATGTTTGAAATTTTCCAAGAAAATTATGTTTTTATTGAAGTAAATCTGGCAACGTCTAAGGGCGCATACTGCGATTTTCCTTATAGCACGGCAGTATGGACAACTTGACTGCCGTGAGAAGAAAAACTCGGTATGAACCTTCGGGGGTTGAAAAATGTCCTTTGATCAAATGCGAATTTGTCTTTGATAAATACACAAATGCTATTGCTAAAATGAGTCGGATGTAGTGGTTCCCTCCTTATTTCAAAATGCAGTCCAAAAATCTATTAAATGCAAGGAAAAATTGACTACATTTTGCATTGAGGAGCTTCCGGCTCATTTCAAAAATAGCAGAAGTGTCATTGATTTCTACATGCAAGTTCATTCTTTTAAGGATTTGCCGATTTTCATGCATTTTCGGTGCTATAACTGTTGTTACAAAAAAAAAAAAAAAAAAAAAAAAAAAAAAAAAAAAATTGGATTTTAGGCCATACAAACAAAAGAGTCATAACTCTGAAGGGGAGGGGGGGGGAGGTTCGAGAAAAATTTACAGGGCAAAAAAGTCTTAATTTCTTTCCAAGAATCGGTTTGAAAATACGTATTCGCTTTTAACTCTGGGGTATATGCTATATGTTCCAACAATATAATCACCGGCGAATCCTCTCTTGCTCAACCTTTCCTTTACTTAGCCTACATTTCTAGAATATCTTTCATTTTCTTACCTTGTATCTCTCCATATAAGAGGTTGGAAAGGGAGAGAGAGAGCAGCGGAAATACTTTCACGAGAGAATTGGTTTTAGTGCTTACCTGAAACAAAAAAGAACAAGTTATAGTTTCAATTAATAGATGATCAAGAGAAAAATACACAATATCAATCTAGATTTTTACACTTGGATCCCATTTCGTAATGGGGAACTACAATTTCTGCTTCATCAACAAAAATATCTATCTGCACAGCAAAGTTTATGACACACGTGTTGCTTATGAAATAAGCCAGAAATAGTAGTTTTCGTTGCGAAAAGTAGTCCATTCACTCTAAAACTTTTTTCCTCTTTTTTTTGTTTCTTTTTGCAGTTATTGATCTAGGTGACTCGAAAATGGATGAAATAAAGGAAGAAACTGTGATAAGCACTACTACGAAAAGTGGCACCATGCACATGGCTTTCGTAAGAGGCAAGTCTGGGGGCACAGAAAAACACTCCATCAAGAAGGATTGAAGAACGCCATCAGCTCCAAAATTAACTAACCTCGCACTAACTGTGCTCATCTTCGTACCTGGGATGAACTCGAGGACAAGTTGGTCAGAGCGCCTTGATGCAACTATTCAAACTCGATGGATGTCCGCGTTGTATAGACAAAAAATTGAAGGCGTTTTGACTTCTTGCGCACTAACTGCAGCAGTGTTTATCGGCGAACTCGAGGAAGCGTTGGTAATAGCGCCTTGATGCAACTACTCAAACTCGATGGATGTCAGCATTGCATAGGCAACAAATTGAAGGCGTTTTGACTTCTTGCGCATCAAGTGTGGCATCGCCTTTCAACGGACGTGTAGGTAAAACCGTCCGGATACAACTATATTCAAACTCGATGGACGCTCGACTTCAATGTATAAAAAACTGAACCGATTTTGTGCTTCATGTACATTCAAATAAATCTCTTCAACTCAGACCTCTACTACAGCAAGATTAGTAATTAACAAACAGAGTGGATACTAACCGTTGAAAATTAGCAATAACCTCCTCCCGTGTAGATTCGCTGCCATTTTTTGGTTTCTCTCTCTTTGAAGGTACTCAATTAACGACAACAAGACAAGGTAAGAATGGAAATGGATCGCTGAACAGAGTTAGTTTAAAAGCACCATACGGCATGATTCCTCATTAAAAGTTTATGCGAAATCCGTTTAAGAATAAAGAGAGTGTTCGATACAAACTTAAAGATAAGCCATCAGCGTTTACTGTTCACATAAAAATTAATCGATTCAAACGCATTCCTCGATCGAAAAACCAAAATCGGTGTATTAGAATTTTTTAAGGCGGCAAAGGACTTTCTCTCCCGATCAACAATTCTAACCACCGAGTTGTGAATCCATTTTCTTTCAAACAGATGATAGGAAAATCAATTACAGTATATCATTATCTACACAAATGTAGGCATATTTTTGAGATCAATTTGTCATGTTTGGCATTTTTCTCAAGATAATCACACTTTTTTTTCGACAGATTATCACGACAAAAACTATGACTGGCGCTTCCAGGAGATTACATCTACTCAATCAATGTGAGTTTCATCGACAAGCTTTTATTCGAGCAGTTACTCTAAGAAGGAACGGAATGAAATCAGTTACGGTTGATTGAATGACTGCAAAGATTGCATGCATTGATTAAAGTTCCGAAATGCTTTGAAAAAAAAAAAAACATTAATTCGCAAAAAATTCACATTACATAACGGAGAAAAAAACCAACGCCCTTCAAAAAACAGCTGCATCACGGGAAAAAATCACGCTGAATTGAAAATTTATTTCCGGCTCAAAATGAATCGCGAAAAGAATTGCATTGATTTTAGGAAATTGTATATATTTGTACAACGTTATAAACTAAAAAGTTTAACTTAAGAGTGTTAAAATTAACTTGTTTCACTTGATTAACAGCTTGCAGTTTTATTTTTACGAACCGTCGCCATCATTATTGACTAAAATAGTCAAACTGATACGAAATAAGATCAAACGATTAGTTTTATCTTGTGAAAATACATAAAAAACGAATTTTCAGACACATTCTCCTAAAATATGCATGCAATTTTGCTACATCGTGGCTGCAAAGAAGAAAAGTACTGATTAATGTTCAGCATCGCACTCAAATCGATTAGGAGCGACTATAGTGACATAGATTTGCCGTCAAATTAAATTGCTTGAAATACAGTAATTGGAAAATCAGTTCACAGAAACTGGAATAAGGGTATCTTCCCGTACAAACCACCACTATTTACGCGGTAACTTCAAGGAAAAAGAGTCGGTCGCCTTCAATGCATAAGATAGGCAACAGTGGACGCACAGGAACTGCAATAGTGGTATCTCGCGTATGTACATTTTTGGACGCCTACAAATACGCAATAATAAACTTGCTTTTGATCCTGAATGAGTTAGATGCAACACAATGTGGCAAGCTCGAGCGTAAAACAATTTTAATATTTTCGACCGAGTACTCTTGACTAGACTTACGGGCGAATCTTGAACTTACAAATACCGGCACCATTGTGATTTCAAAATATGTCACAAAAAGTATTCGCTAAATAGAATCGCAAATTCATGGACTATGTATGGACCGCTATTTGGGCCATCCGAATAAAGACTTCGAGCAATACAGTGGGAAAATGTTGAGAATTTAACGGCCCACAACCCAGCGAGTCGTGGGAATGCTCTTTTCACACTCAGATATTTCTTGCGTTCGACTGGTTTGCTGAGTGATACTCATATAAGATATATATATGCCAAAATAAAATATGTACGTAGGATTCGCGGCTTCACAATCGCTTCCGCACATAAGCCGTTGTACACACGGGCGTGCTAGGGAACAACGTCATATAAGCCATTTCAGACGTTGCCAAATACCCCCCCATACGACATTTACTCAAGTTACATCAATTCTTGATTTTTTCCATTCCCTAATATTATCTCGATTTTTCCTGATTTTCAAGAAAATATTCCCAGATAAATTACAGGATTTCCACTTATTTTCCTCTAGATTCTCCTTATATTTTGCAAAAAAATCAATTTTTTTTTGTCTTTTGTCTAATTAATCAAAGCCTGGTCAACACGCGAATCGTCAATTTCAAGAATAATTAAATCTTAAAGCGGAGAGAGAGATACGGGAAATTCCCTATTTTCAACACCAATTCCCTAAAAAAGTCCCTGATTTTCTCGGATATTTTTCATTCACTGATGAATTTCGGAAATTCCCGGGTTTTCCAGGTCCTGGACACCATGAGTTAAGCATATTTATCCTTGAAATTTTCAGATACCTCAGATTAAATTGCAAACAAAATTGTCTGACAAATCTGAAGAAAAATATTTTCAATTTTTCTGTAGTGTATATTCGTTCTTTTATCGGAGGTAATTCAGCGACGCCAGCAGTTTCATAATGCGTTTTTCCTTAGCACGGTAGCATGGATATTTTTGGCAAAATGTAAATGAGTAAAATGAGTCCCTTTATACTGAGAGTCAAGACAACCCCTCCTCGTGGAGTCACAAACATGAATAAAGATTACACAAATTAACAGTTTTTCGTAATCTTTGATCGGCCCTTTCTCAAATTCCTTTCTCCGTTCCTTCTCTCATTCCGTTTGTTCCTTGTCGAACCCGTTATTCCCCGGTCCATTCTACATTATAATTTTTGCAATCGGTGAAAATGTGATCTTTATTCCCGTTTGTGACACTGTGGAGACCTAAAATACGGGAACCGATCAGATCAGTATAAAAGGGCTCTAGTTCACTATACGGCCGCAAAAAAACGAGTCCGGCCCACCGTGCGGCGGGCGTCGGTGGAAGCGACGCTCTCGATGCCTGGTGGCTAATGAGCGATTCGCATTGGTCGACCGAGTCCTGAACCTGAATAGCTATTCGCTATTCCGAATAAATCCAAGGTCATGCCTCATCCCCTCCCTTCCCCGCCCGGCCCGGAATCCAAACAAAGTTTCATTAGTGCACGGCGAGTCTTCCGCGACGCCGGCAGCCCGACGCTCGACGCTCGACGCCTGTTCCCCGATTTTTCGCGCACTCGGAAATCCGCACGCCAGAAGTTTCCAGAAACATACCTGGAGATGATTTACAGATTCTAATTTTAAATTCTTGCAAAATCGAAAGCGACGTTTTTCTATCGCCTGATATTTTGGATCTTTCCGATTACTCGGACTGCATTCACCAAAAAGGAACCAAGCTGGACGGCCGACGGCTATTTTTTGCCAAAAACTGGACGATTTAATTTTCAGCAAAAGAGCGTTTGTGCAGATTCCTTTGAAAAGTTCATGGAATTTGCTTCGCACTATGCAGAAAATTCACTGACATGCGCACACAACTCCGCAAAGCCGTTTTCATGTGAAAAATTAAAGGCAATAGCTGATGTGACTTAGTTCCTTTCTGCTTCACGCGGCCCAATTGTACTTACTCACAGGGCCGGATTTACCTACTTGCCGCCCATGGGCCGCCCGTATTTTGCCGCCCCTTCTCATTCGTTTTGAAACATCGATACAAACCATCAAGAGAACGTGCCGGAAGAGGAGGGGTGCATAAGACGCGTTAACTCGTGTTGGGCACATTTTTTGTGAAAGCCCTGTCAACACTGGCAAAAGTTCACGGAACTTTGCGCGAAAATTAAGTTCCGTAAAAATGTTTCTGTGTGGACGAGGTCTTTCATTTTAAAGAAAAGAACGAAAAAATTATGAAAGAATAAAAATGAATGTGGTTTAATGATTTTAATTTCCGCCACCACGCCAACCGCACTGTGTTTGGCGCAATGCGTGAAGTATTCACGCAGTCTTGTAGGCACTATGAGTTTCACGCCAACCTCTGCTGGCCGCACTGCGTTTGACGCAATGCGTGAAGTATTCATGGACTCTTGTAGGCGCTAATATGTGTTGCATGCTGACCGGCGCGCCGCGGGCTTCCTCTCTCCATCTTAAGTCCGCGTCATCATTGCTCTCTGCGTCGCGCCGCTCCAGGCCAAATTGCGTGTTTGGTTTCTCTCTCAACTAGACTAATGAAAGGCGCTGTCTTTTGTATCACCGAAAGACAAACAAATTCGAAAATTACTATACTTGAACTCTCAGGAAATGAGAGATTTTTTCGCCTTTTCTCGTTAGTAATTTTTTTCAGAATCAGATTTTTTTCTTGATACCTATATTTGAAAAAATTACAACATTTGCCACCCCTTAAAGCCGCCATGGGCCGCAGCCCCAGTGGTCACCCCCTAAATCCGGCCGTTCTTACTCACAGTTTTCATAACCGATAGTCGCTTTTGAGCCATTAAAGCTGATACTGATATTTATTTATATTTTATTTTATTGTTTATTTTTATGTTCCTCCCAAAGTTCATCAATGTGCCTTTCGTTCGCAGACACCTCAAAGTTGTTTAAGCTCATACTTGGGGCTCCATAACCGATTGTTGTTTTGGAGTCATTAAATCTGATATACTGATCATACTATATGCAAGCTCTACCTCATCATTGATAAAACAGTCCGACAACATCTACAATGGTGCGAAGAACAAATTACTGCCGAAGGATTCATCCTGGGCAAGAATCACGCATCTGCACAAAAGATCCACTACAGTTAAACGGCTTTACTTGAAAATAATAAAACCATTTTGCAACCTTTTGAACCAGCTCATGCCGTCAACGACGAGCCATTTCTCTGTTTTTCGTTTCCTCTCTCTTCCTTTTCACCTCTATAAATTTACCGCGGGATTCCCCCTTCCGTTGATGTGGACTGGACAACTATAAAAGAGTCAAGGCAACATTTTTTTCCAGATAACACTTATTTCGTGAAAAAATTCTCAAATCGGAACATTGTTTCGGGGAAACTCCACAAATGGTCTTCTCCGAATCGTGCGTACGTGACTATTTTCAACGTTGCAAATTTCCCACTGGGAAATTCTATCGTAGCTAGAAAACTGTCAGTCGTTTCTGACTGAAGAATTTTCGATGATTTTTCTTTTGAATGACAGTAAAAATCAGCAAAATTTAAAACTGAGCTTTCAGTCATTTTCTCGCAACATAATTGACTGTTTGAGTCAATTTTGCGACCTTGGAATGTAATTCCGTTCTTTCATCCAGGAAATGACGAACTAAGGTGAAGAGGGATGGGAATGGTGGGGAAATTTTTTCGTTTTTACGGCCTTGAGCCGGCTTCTCTTTTTTTAAATAGAAGAGCGACAATTTGATTAGTTTTCTGGGCGAGGTTTTCCCAGGTTCTTAATATTTACTTTTACTACTAAACTTTATCGTTTAAGTTTTATCGTTTGTTGTTTGAGTCTTGCGATGGGTTCCCATGGAATCAAATTTCACCCCTCATACAAACTAACTGGATTACATATCGCAATAGGAACCACTATTTCTGGCTCTTCCAAAAAAGCACGTATTTGAATGGGGAAATTAATGTCATATATGTTGTTTCTGAAATGAGCCGGAAATAGTGATTCCTTATTGCAAAATGTAATCCAATTATAGTACTTCAAGATTTCCGCTCATGATTAATTGTTCACACTTTTGCCTGTCATAATTTTATGGAATTTTCAGCAAATGTTTTTGAAAGAGAAAGAAGATATCGCACGGTATTCAGCGCAAGAACCACGCTCTTATGGTCTTAAAACATGTAACGTATGACAGAAAATATGCAACGTTGCTAACTAAGATGCGTGTTTTCCTAGTTTCACCATCAATATGTTTTCACAATTATCACTATTGTTGTAAATTAAATGTATGCGTACGTTACGATCAGCAGTACTTCGGATCAAAATGTCTAGCTTTTCCGTGGAAGCACTTACTTGCGTGATTAAATCAATGCCGCAAATGCTGTTTCAAAAAAAGCCAGAGATAAAGGTTCCTAATTGTTGTAGGTTATTTCAAATGGAAAATATAAAATTCCTGATCTCTGTTACTGAAGGGGGAAAATGCATTTTCTTGTTCATTTTAAGATTATATTTCACTCCAAAAAGGGACAAATATTTAAAATTTGGGTTTCCGTAATCTACATTCTTTTACTTCTTGTTTAAATGGAGAACAGATAAATCGGAGGATTTACAACCAAGAAACATGATGTTGACCTAACAATTGGCGGTCCTCACTATCGGCTGTCATATTGAATCAGACGCAAATTGGAAAGCAGTTCTGGGGCAAAATCGACTATTTTATCGTCTGTTTGACCTCCAAAAATAGGAACTTGCAAGCAAAAAATTCGCGGTTTAAGGTAGTAGCCATCAAAGCTGTCGTTTAATTTCAAGTGCTAAACTCTAAACTTCAAATTTTAATTTCACCAAAAAAAGTCGATTATTTGAATACGTGTCTCGTAACTTTGAAAAATTCAAAAGTAATGGTTGAGGAATAATTGTTATCTTTTGCATTAAAGGTGTGCCGTTTATTTTTACAACTTCAGTTTGCTCATTCCGGTCGTTGCAATTACAAGCATGTACCTAAAATTGCCTACGCACGGAATTGAAGGCATTTTGAACTCTCGGTACCTATGTTATGATTGCATACAATGCAACGAGACAGAGTTTTTGCAGTTTACGAGGTTGTAAAAGTTCCAATTATGCTTCAGTGTTGCGATACAGCAACAATAGAACAATAAATCAAAACACGGCTAACAAACAAACTTCTTTTCTGAAAGAATTTGTTTGTTTTTACAACTTTTAAAACTTTATTTTTGGGGCTTTTTTTATGAAAAAAGCCATTTTTAGTACCTTATTATGTTTTGTCTTATGCTTTATTTGTTCTGTTGTTCTGAGCTCTCCGTTCAAAATATAGAACAAAAGAGAGAATTAGGCAACGTAAAAGGTAGTTAGGCTGATTTTAGTTCAATCAGCCTGTTTGCAGGATGGCGAAATTTAACGACTATTTTTCTAAACACTCGTTTAAGTCTCCTCGGATCTGTGCGTTCATGGTGGCATTGGCGGCGCACAGTGGAGCGAGGTTTTGGTAGAATTCATATGCAATATTCATTTTAGGAAATTCTAATGTTCAGTTCGTCACATTATAAATCGTAAGGAATGCCTCTTGAGGACAATTTCACGGGAAACCAACAGAGTAAAAACATTTGTGCCTAAATTTTGCGTTTCGTATTGATGGAAATATAAACTTTTAAAGGTCCTACTTTACGTCCGACTTTTACTCGTCGTTTCTCAGATAAAGGAACGTAACTCCATTCCAAGGTTGCAAAATTGACTAACATAAAAATCAGTATTTCACAAGAACATATTTGATAAATGTTTGTCTAAAATTTTGGTGACTTTTGCACGAACTCATATGAAAAATCAGTAAAATTTTCAGTTAAAAATGCCCAAGATTCTTTCAGTGTGAATGAAATTTGTGAGGGGAAATTTGGCAACATTGAAATGTAATTTTGCTCCTCGTGGAGGAAACGACGCACTGTACGGAGATCCTTAAGTTGTCGGCCGTGTAGTAAAAGGACCCGAACATCGATTTTATCAGTTCTATCTAGAGGACTTATTACCTTATTTAGTTCCGAAAATACTGAAACCACGGTGTGGGTAATAAATTAACCACTACATATCTCTACATCGATTATTTTTACGTAACGACTCGCACACACGCAGAGGTCCGTGAATGCACTTTGGGTGTCGTAGTCAGAAAAAATACGCTGAGTTGAAAACTTGTTTGAATTAGTTCTTTCACTATACTTTATTGGATGTGTTTTATGGCATGAACTGTGACAGTGTCGATACTGTCGACTTCATAGCTATAAAAAGTAAAAACAATTGCATGTTATTTTTTTATTTGTAAACCACCTATCCAAGTTTGGGAACTTCATTCACACATTTTGGCACAAAAAACACCATAACACTAAAAATTCAGCCTCGAGCTCTAGGTGTAACCTTTCTGACCACATAAAATTAAAACTTGGTACGAAACTTTATGATTTCTTCGAACTCATTTTTTTCTATTAGTTTTTTTCACATAATATATATAATATTCAAGTTTTATTATTATTTTACAGTTGGTCTTTTTCGGTATAATTCTTTGAAGTGATGGAGAATAAATGTAAGCATTGCATCGCGTGTTTTTTGTCTTCAAATTCATATGTTCAAAAAAATTCTAAAAACCTAGAAACACACAGCGAGGATTCATGCTTTTTAACAGCTCTTGGCGTGATTATTTTTTTTTATTGACATTCAGTAAGCCAGAATTGTGAAATGGTGCGCTCCTGAAATGAACCGAGAAAATAGTTATTTATATTTTCACACAATCCAGTTCAAGCGTTGTATTCAACTACTACTAACTGTCACAATATTTCCAATATCTTCAATTATGATGTTACTCAAAAAAGTATACAGCATGGATTTTCCTGTGAAAAATGGAATTCATCGAGTCAATCTGGCAACGTTAAAAAAAAGTTGCGTTCCATCGCCTAAGAAACAACGACCTACATCGATGGCCAAATCAGTGGCGAGGCGTAAATGATCGTTTTTCGATACTTCGCCATCTGAAGCTATCGAAAAGAATCGATTATCAAGGTGTTCGTTGCGAACATCCTTTGTATCGATCCTTTTCCATAGGTTTAAATGACAGATCTATCGATATATCGCAAAGCAAGCCGCGCCACTGGGCCAAATTTCAGAACCACGTATCGCCATTGCGATTATTAAAAATTGCTGGCCCCCTTTTTTTTTCGAGGAGAAACAAGCCAACGATACAGCTTCTGAAGAAAAATCACGGAAATTTTCAAGAAAATACGTTGACTAACTTTCAAAAGAGAAAATAAAGTAAGATCGGGAGTCTGCGACGTTGAAAAGAAAGATACGTGATTTGGCACTTCGGCTATAGATATCCATAGTCAGCGAGCCACGATCAGCCTTGAATTCGCAGAACGCTGAACACAGTTGTGTAATACAAAAAGAGGACGAGATTTTTGCAGGCACTTTTGTTTCCATCGCGCACTTCTTACATTCATTTCGCATTGTCGCACTGAGAGAAATAATTAAGCTCGTGGGCAATTGATTGGTTTATTACTTTCATCATATTCGTCCGAATCACAGTAGTGAGGCGCGAATAATCGGCCATTGATACATCCCCCATTTGAGGCTATGGTAATGAATCGATATTGAGGCGTTTACTGCGAACACCCTGATAATCAATCCTTTTCCATAGGCTTAAATAGCAGATTAGAGCGCTCGTGAAATAAAATTACGTGAATTTTTGATACCACGTGTAAAATCACGTATCTTCATTGCAATGTTTCAAAATGCCCGCTGCTATTATATTTTTGTGAGAGGAAACAAGTCAACTTTAAAGCTTTAAATATACATATACAGAAAACTCCTCGAACAGAAAAGAATAATCAAGGAGGTTTTCAAGAAATTACGTTGTATGGTTTCCCAAAGAAAAAATAAAACGTGACAGGAAGTCTGCAACGTTGCAGACGGAGATACGTGGTTTCGCACTTTGATCATCGAAGTGTGTATTCACATTATCGGCGAAATACCCAATCTAATCTTTTTCCATTATTTCTGAATCTTATACTTTTCTATTTCTATTTATTCGCTTGTGGTAGCTTGCAAACTGCCGGCGATTGATAATTACCTGCGGCGTGCCAGAGACTAGAGAACCTATACAAACACCTATACTGCCGCGTGCTAAGGAAGAACGCCGTATGAACATTCGAGAGTTGCCAAATTTCCTTCGATAAAATGTGCATTTTTGAAGAAAGTTATGAGTATTTTTCCTTTGAACTTTCAGAATCTTCAGGTGAAATTGCGAACAAAATCATCTGAAAACTTGGGAGGAAACTGTTCATAGGTTTACCAGGAAATTCGCGTTTTATGAAAGGAAATTTGGCAACGCCTGAAGGTTCACACGGCGTTTTCCCTTAGCACGGCAGTATATCGTTGTGAAAAAAAAATGGACACAATTTTGCGGTTATTATTTCCGATTAGTGATGGAAATAATAGCTTACACCTAAATTCTACGAATGAGGTGCCACAGTAAGCATGAGTTGGACGCTTTTAAATCAAAAGGAACTATATCCATTGAGACATGATCCCTGTTAGGCATGTATTCTTATGGGTCTCACAGCTCATATTAGAATGGATATAGATCCTTTTGATTTAAATACGTCCAACTGAAATCGTAAAAGCTTAAGAGCAGAAAACTTGGACTGCAGTTTTGAAAAGAGGAAATTGCGGATTCTTTTGTTTGAGAAAAATAGCGGGTAAAATTGATTGTATGATGAGTAATGGGAAAACTCAATGACTGAGGACATAAAAAGTAACAATAAGCATTGTTCGGCCACTGACAGCCTTGGAGGAGGGAGAGAGAGAAAAATCTAAGGCGGAGAAAAACTTAGAATTAGCTTTTTTACTTCGTGATGAAATAAAAATTCTTGATACGGTGGTGATTTCGATGCATAATTTCAGGCGAATTCCTTCTCGTAGAGTCTGAATACAGGTTATTTTTAGTGTAGGTCACTGCAGTCAGAACTGAATGCAGAATAATACCAATTATCATTGCCAATAATGAAGTATCGAATCTAATCGTTGGTCATACACTGAAAAAATTATCATTTATGGAATTGGTAATTTTACCGAGAAATATCGGTAAAATTATTGAACTTTCTCGGTAGTTTTACTGGACCTTAGTAAAACCGCCAATATTTTTTATCGACTGTGGTAGAATTACCGAGATAAAATGGCAAAATTATCGGGAATTGATCACCAATAAAAGTGGTATTCTTACCTGAAAAAAAAACAGTAAAAATACCGGTTTTTAGGTAAGCTTACCAGTCTGTCTTGGTAAAATTACCAATATTTGGTAAAAAAAAGTGAGATGGTAAAGGTACCAACGGACCTTTGTAAAAACGCCGAGAATTTTTTTTCAGTGTAGTGCATTCGAAAGATTTCACAATGGTTAGGAAAGTTCCAACTTTGCGAATTGAACGGGCTAAATCCATATTACCCTAACGTATCCCGGTCACCCCCAGTTTTTTCTTCCTAAGCCCCGAGCCTATATTTTAATTGGATTTAGAGCAAAATCAATTTTCACGTTAATGACTTGATAGAACTTAGACTTCCACAATTCACATTTTAAGCATTTTAAACATTAACCAGCGGGATTATCTTTACAAGTGGGGAAAAAATTCATCCTGCTTAAGGCACATGGTAAAAAATGAGTGCGCTGAAAGAAAAAATAAGAAAAAATAAACGCGAGTAGGAAACTTTATTTGAGAAAATTAGGTTCAAGGTGTTATTCCTTAAAGCACTTTCTTCCTAATGAAAAAAAAAAAAAAAAATCCTGGATCTTGGGAAAAAATTGAGTCGTGGCTTTAGTCCTTTGTAATTAACGTCTGACGCTAAAGAGTTTAGATCACAACTTCTAAGTTCAGTTTCTCGACGAATAACGGAAAGGTGGTCAATGGGCGCAGTTTAGCATCCACATTCCATTACAACCAAGATTATTAAAGGTTTCTGACCGTCATTGGGGAAAAACGTTCTATTAATATTAAATGTATGATACTCTGCGAGCATAAGACATTTCCGTTAGGGTTCTGCAAATGCGTGGACCTATTTGTCCACCCCAACCCGGGTACCGGAGAATTAAAATTGAGGTATGAGCATCCCTGCTCAGAAGAGTTTTTAACAAAAATATTATTTTTTTTATTTATTATTATTTAAGAGGACCCCTCAACTTTTAGAAGAAGCCGGAGTAATGACGCTCTCGAGTTGTGGTTGGCAAAAAGTAATTTTCACAAAAAAATAACTAAAATTTTAATGTGACAATGCTCGAGGCTCAAAACTTTCAAATTCTATTCTAGTCTTAACGTCTTCTGGTGACATAAAAACCGAAAGGAGAACCCTCTTTTTGAGCTATCCGTAAGCGTTCTTGGTCAAAAACACATACTTAAATTTTTTACCGTATTTAACTAAAAAAACACTCCTCTAATGAATGTGACTTCGTGCAGTAAGGTCCTTTTTATTTTCAGTATGTGACCCTGCTTGACCTATTACTCTATCAGTGGCGAGACGTGAATGATTGCTTATCGATATTTCCCCATTTGAAGCTATGATAAAGAATCGATTATTAAGATGCTGGTTGCGAACGCCCTGTTTATCGATCCTTTACCATAGGTTTAAATGGCAGATCAATCGATAAATCGCAAAGCACGCCACACCACGGAGTTATGTACATACTCTACCCAGAAAAGTGTTATTACCTTATTTTCATATTGCTTGGTGGTAAGCATTTCCGTTCGAGGTTAGATTACATTTCAAATTTCATTTGTATCATAGCCAATTGGAGGAAAACAATCCTATTACCACTTACGGAAACAAGGGAATGCGCTAAATTCTGTGAGAAAGTTGACATCAATGTACGTTGTGGCTCCTTGGCTACCGGTTTAATTCATTGATTTTTGTTGTCCCATAAATGTCAACGAGAATTCTACTTGAGATTCAACCCAAAGAGTAACTGTGACTTGTGCACTTCAGCAGCACGGATCAAGTGCCAGCAAAGAGAGGCCGATAGTTGCCAACTTCTCTTAAATATTCGTTCAATCCCAAAATACAGGGTGCTTTGGGGATATGTAAAAACATGCCAGAGCCGATTCTTCAGGTCAAACTTGTTTTTGCTGTGCTGTCTTCTTGGAAAAATTCATTTATTGATAGATTACTTAAAGTTATTGATATCGATTTTTAGACCCCCTCTCCCCCTAGTATGACGTCTTTCAGGCAACCCACAACCGCCTTAAAAATTACGTAACGCTGGAACAAATACCTTATTTTAATTTATTTTTCTATTTTTTTTACCTTCAGTTACATTACGAGATGCATGTAAAAAAAGACTCGAAATATTTGCAATTGTTTTACTTCTAAAACACATCACCCTTTAATAGGTCAACATGTGCAATAAAACAATGGGGTCATTTATAAAATACATAATTATGCAATGAGAGGAAGGGGTTTGAGCGTGTATACGAGTGCGTTAATATAGAAAAGAGGGGATCCACAGGTATGTTACTAAAAGCTTAACGCTTTATTTAAAACTATACGATGGGTTTCTTTTCTTTTCTTTTTTTGTTGCTTTTCCCGTTTATCTTGTTTCAATAATTATAATTGTCTCTACTGTTTCATTAGGCTCCTTCTTTCTTTAAATTTTATCATTAAAATGTGTTCCGACCATTTATTCAGTCTTCAATTTCTTCTTTCAGTTTTTCCAGAGAAAAAATAAGGAAAAAGCAATTAAGATTTTTACTGATTTTTAATTTTTTTTTTTTTGAAGAGGGGAAGGGTAGAGGCAAGCGTTTCAAATTAATTTTCAGGGGGTATAGCCCTACATTAGGGTGATTTGCAAGGGAGTGAAAGGAGGTCCGAAAGTCTTATTTTAAGGGGTGCGTATTTTAGGAACGGCCCTATTGGTGCAACACCTCAAATCATATTCACCTGTGTTCTACAATTGAACAGGGTAAAATGAGACCTTCAATTAGACTATTCAAATCAAAAAGAACAATATCCATTCTGACATGAGCCCTGAGATCCATAAGATTACGCGCATAACGGGGCTTATGGATATAATTCCTATTGATCTAAATGCGGCGTCCGATTTGAAGCAAGAGTCGTGAATCACCCTGTACGCTGTTTCTCTCCACAAGTCGGCAATTTGGCAGCGCCTAACCTTGTGACGTTACATTAAAATTAACACAGTAAATTACAAAAGCCCGATACAGCTCCCGCAGACGAGAATAAAATGCAAATTCGAGGCGAAACCTAAATCGGCTGCGAATCCCATGATTGCACGCTGAGGTTTCACATGTGTCTCTGTCGCGTCGATTCGCTCTGTAACGCGAGGCTCGACAAAAGCTTCGTGCAACTTTCGATTTTCGAATCAAAACAACCGACGCGACGACGATTTCAAAAGGAACTAAGTCACAGCGTCGCTTCTCTGACATAAGGGCGTATCTGCTTTCCAACATGAGCCCTGAGAAGCGGAGAGTTAAGCGTAGAAGAGGGCCCACGCAAAAATTGAGATACGTATTTACATCACACAAGCGACGTTCTGTGTCTAGGCGCCCAGGTCACAAATATGACAGTTTAAAAAGTGCATCCGATTGAGCTATTTTAAAACCGAGTATGTCCATCATTTGCTGAGACTATGGATGTTAGCTTTCTTCGGATCGTCAGGGCTGAGCAAGAAATGGACTTACGCGGTTTTTGAATCGAACGGCTCGTTTGCAGATTCGTCATTTACTGACGAGCGCGTGCTGATCGGATGGGAGATATGAACTTGAGAAAGTGGGGCAAGGAGGTTATTTTTAGCGGTGGGTGATACGTTACTTTTTGTGGCTCCAGAGGACTTTAAACTTTTACACGACCGAACGGATAAAAATGCAGAGGACGTTTATACACAAAAAACGCCCTCGAGAGCGAGAAAATGTTGGGGGTGTTACCTACTTTAGCGGCAGTAAGACTGCAAAATTGAAGTTCTGATAGAATTGAGGGTTTTGGAGGAAAAGGCGCATAAGTGCATTTTTTCCTATTTCGAGAAATATGTATTGGAAGTTTAGAAATTAAATGGATCCTTATATGGCGGAAAGAAAGATCAAACTGACTTTTTGATGCTTAAAATTGGAATTTTGGAGCGAATTTCTCACAGAATATGCATTAAAACTATTTTCACTTGAAATCATTGATACCTCAATTTTCCCAAAAACTGCACTTATGCGCTTTGTCCTCCAAACCCCTAATTCATTTTGCACTACTCAGATGAAAAATTGGATTGGATAAGTACTCTGTGTTCTCGTAAGAGTTTTAAATTGAGGAGCTTTCCGACATTTACCGTATTTGTGATAATTTTCCCAGATTAACGACATTTCCGCACACAGTACGGTTGTCATTGCCACGGCGATAGTACTGTAAATCGCGGTACGCGGTTTGAGAAAATCGGGATATAAAGTGATTGTGGTAGATATACAGCGCCACCTACCATTGTATATCATACTAACATTGTATATCATGTAACTTGGTTTCACAAATGAAACGCTAAAATAAAAAAAGGCGTCGTTAATTGATAATGGCTAGCTTTGTTGTAAAAGATATTCCGAGAAAAATGGTTTCGACATGATTAAAACCACTTAACCTGAATACATATATATCTGTGAGGAAATGATAAGAAGAAAACCGGTGATAAACTCGACTTCTTTCTAGCAAATTGCGCTCGATAAATGATTGACCTTTATTCATCATCCCATGATGCGCGTTTACAGCTTGACATACGCAAGCAATGAAAAACTTTCGGGCTAAATTTACCCACTTCCTGCAAACTTTCAGGCCAAAAAAGCGTTGGTCCGAGAAAAAGTAGATTACAATTTAATCTAATCAGTTATGTTCATGGTACAAAATTGCTACATTATGATGCACATTCACGCCCTCTTTTGGCATAAGATTAAATTGACGTATTCAAATCAAAAGGAAGTACATGCATTGGAATTTGAGCCCTCATATGACCCTGATCCCTGTGGGTCTTAGAAACTATGTCTTAACGCACTTAGTCATTTTTGACGTAAATGCGTCTAATTAAACTGCTCGTAAATAAGTGTATGCGACATTTGGACGTATTTCTGTCAAACGGAACTAAGCGCCATCGGGGTAAGAAGGTAGAGGGGGGCTTGGATTGGCGGCGGAACCGGGCGTCGGGCTCATTCGTTCCTACACTCGCAATGCTTTTCCATGGCGCTTAGTTCCGTTTGACAGAACACGCTATCCGGTATTCTAAATTCCTCAAAAGGAACTCAAATTGGCGCTTAGTTCCGTTTGACAGAAATACGTCCATTTGAGAGAGCTTTCCGTCTCAAAATCCAATTTTTCGACCCCATACTCGACAGGAATCGCACATGTGAAAATTGTGCCTTTGCGCACAGTCACAGTTCGTCGTTTGTCTGACAGAGAACGTAAATAGTTTGCAATGTTCCAAAATTATCAGAAAGTTATGAATGAGCTCCTTGTACAAAATCTTATTGATTTTTGGGGGACATAAAATTAGTGGAATCTTAATTTAGAAAGTACTAACAATGGAGAATTTTCACGAAAAAAGTGTATTACTTTAACTGAGAGTGCTTAATGAGCTACGCTAGCAGTATCTTCCATAATTTTTTTCTGATATGGGAAATAGTATAAAAATATATTTTAAAGTGAGAAAGTGTACCGCCTTTGGACATGATCTGGCGGCATTTCTCATTTAAATACATGTATTTTAGCAGATTAGTTAATTTTTTCATGACACCTCCAATAGTTGTTCAATTTTTAATCTGAGGATACGCCCGTGCTTAGTTCTCTCAGCAGTTTCATCTTAAGCATGAAATTCACCAACTTTCAGACACCTGCAAATTCTCCATTGCCTGGTGAAAAAAAAAAATCGTAAAAATGTTCAAGTTGCGCGAAAGTGCGCACCGCTGAAAAGTACGTTCTTGAAATCGTGAGTTAGTGCACTTCAAGAATTTATTAAAAAAAAAAAAAAAACCGAATGCGTTAGCTCCAACACGAGTTTATTCTCCTCGCTCCCCTCCGCTCCACGACAGTGCGCTCGTGAACAATTGAAAAGCGAGCAAGTATAAGCTGTCAGTGCGTGATAAGTGATAACCCGGCTAAAACGCGACGCAGCTCGCGGTGAAACATCCATTCGCGAGTCTCGCTGGAGCCACGGTCACACAGGCACCGCGCGACGCCAAGTCAACTGAGCGGTAGACTCCGCTACCATACCAGATGCAAAGATTTTGAATCTGAGGCAAACAGGATCAGGAGGGCATAAAGTCACTTCTTTCAACTTTCAGAGCACCGAAAAATAACTAAAATTGAGGTGCTTGGAGGACAAGGCGTATAAGTGCAGTTTTTGTGAAAATTTAGATACCTATGATTTTAAGTAAAACTAACAAAAGTTTAGTTTCGTAAACCCATCCCTGTTTGGACAAAGTCTTCCATTTATAAAAAAACTAACGAAAAAATTATGAAAGAACAAACATAAATGTTGTTAAAAAATTTAACTTCCATCGCCGCGCCGACCGCTCTGTGTTGGCACAATGCGTGAAGTATTCATGCAGTCTTGTAGGCGCTATGCGTTTCACGCCGACCGCTGCTGACCGCAGTGTGTTTGACGCAATGCGTGAAGTATTCATGGAGTCTTGTAGGCGCTATGCGTTTCATGCCGACCGCCGCGCCGCGCCGCTCCGTTCCAGGTCAAATTGCGTGTTTGATTTCTCTTCTCTTAACTCGACTAATTAAGGTGTTGTCTCTTGTATCATCGAAAGACAACAAAATTATAAATTACTTCACTTTTACTCTCAGGAAATGAGAGTTTTTGTCGCCTTTTCTCGTTTGTAATTTATTTTCTGAATCCGATTTTCTTCTCTCTTTTTTTGATACCTACATTCAAAAAGATTGCAAAATTTGCCGCCCCCCACATTTTACCGCCATGGGCCGCGGCCCATGTGGCCACCCCTTTAATACGGCTCTGCTTAAAACATTAGATTTTGTATCTGCTTGAATTTTTGAGCTTTCAAAGTCAAGCATCCGTCATAAGTTCCAGATTTTCTTCCTTCATGTATTTGTAAAAAATTAAGGAGAATGCTCTCGCAGAGGATGAGGTCCTTCTTCACAGATCCGGTCGCAAATTTATTGATGCTGTCATCTCACTTTCGTAAAAAAAAAGCCCTTTTCCATTGTAATCGCGTTATCCAGCCGTTGTTGAGACGTTGGCGACGCGAAACGCCTCATCCGTAGGAACAGACCGTTTTTAAGATGATTCGTCAAGCTCAAGTGACATGGTCGAACTGGCATGTGATACGTCGCGTTGATAAGGTCAAAAATCTGAGACATCCTCTGCGTATAAGTCTAAAGAATCATTCTGAACCCAAAAATCGGCAAAATTCAGAGAAATGGAAGCAGAATAGTGCTCGGAAAAAAACCCTCCCATTCGATGCAGAAATCGATAGCTGTATCGAATGTGAGGTTTTTTTCTTAACACTATTCTGCTTTCATTTTGTTAAATTTTACCGAGTTTTGGGTTTAGAATGATTCTTTAAGCTTATGCGCAGGGGCCATCATCCACTAGAAAAAAAAAAAACACATTGGATCTAGAGTCCAGACTCTTAAAAACATCGACAAGAAAAATTATTCTTGATACAATCAGAATCTAGCTTAAATCAAGAACCAAGCCTCTTAATTTATGCGGATTTTGTTTTGATTCAAGGAAAAATCCGATTGAATCAAGAGTATTTTTTCTTGTCAATGTTTTCAAGAGTCAGGACTCTAGATCCAATGTGTTTTTTTTCCAGTGTCCTTTTTTTTTTTTGCCAAAAATTCAAAATCTGCAGAGATTTTTGACCTAATCGATGCGACATATCGCATGCCAATTCGAAAACGTCACTTGAGCTTGACGAATCACCTTGAGATAATTGCGCTCCGTTTTGGCGCGCCCGGACTTGGCGTCGCGAGCCGTCTGTGGGAGCGCGGCTTCTGAAAAAGATCATCGGGCGCGCCTGTGGCGCCACCAGAGAGCACGTGACGGCCGAGATAACGGGATGCAAATTGAAGAAGCTAATTGAACTGCGCCGATTGGCGACATATTTTACAACAACTAATTCACTTTCGAACGCACCTTTCCCTTTCTCTATCTTCGATCTTTGCGCCTCTTATATTGTGCGCTGACGGTGAGGTTGTGAGGTATCGTGTGGGTGTTTATTTACTGCCGACCGCCGGTTGAATGTGCGTGTATATCCACAAGCGCCACGAGGGATTAAAAGAGTTATACACTAAATATTGAAAAACAGAGGCGATGGGTGAATGGTTGTTTCAATATTCCCCATTTTATCGATATTTGGATTTCATTTTGCAAAAAAGAACCATTACTAGAAATGGAAAAATGAAATGAAATGAGAAAAATCGATTTAGAGTAGCATTGCTGACAGAAAATCCTCCTCAAATTAAAAAAACAATGGTTTCAACTAACCCGGGAATAGACGAAATCAGATTAGTAATAACTGTAGCTCCTCAGAAAGACATTTGTCCTCCAGGTAAGATATATCCTATAAAAGCAACTATTATTAAAAATAATAGAATAAAGATTCCACTGAATCAAATCATTGTTTTTTTAAAAGAAAAATAGAAAATCCCACGCCCAATATGAACATAAATAAAAAAAAAAAGAAGCCCCATTAATATGAACATAACGAATAAGTCAACCATTATTAACATCTCGCATGATATGAATTACTCTATCAAAAGCAACCCTCACATTAGCTGCATAATGAAAAGTTAAGAACAGCCCCGTTATAAACTGAATTAACATTGAAAGACCTAACAAAGATCCAAAATTTCAAAAATAAGAAATATTGGAAGGAGACCTCAGATCCACAATAAAATTATTAATTTGACTCAGATTAGACTTACGAACAGACTTATAATTATACATTTAGATTTTTATTAGCATTCCAATGCTGCTAAGATTATGCAACTATTTTCACCTTACAAATATTAACTGATTACCTAAATAAGTTTTATCTTCTCTCCCAATAAACTATAAATTCAAGCCAAAAATTACGCTTGTTTTAATTTCTTGCGTGATTTCAGTGATTTGATATCAAAGAATATAAGTTGCACGATCCCAGCAACATTGGAATGCTCTTGGTTCCTTTTCGCAAAATGCAATTCATTTGTACGAAGCTACAGTAAAGAATCGATCATTAAGGAGTTAGTTACGAACACCCTGTTTGCCAATATTTTTCTATGGGTTTAAATGGCAGATCAATCGATACATCGCAAAACGCGCCACGCCACTGATGAATAATAAAATAAGGATGAAAGACGTAGACGAAAAATGAACCGCTCGGAAGAAAAAAAACCGTATGGATCACTTTAATTTTCGGTTTAGCGGGCCGATTATTAAAGGAGGCGTTAGCACGGACCGGGGGGGGGGGGGGGGGGGGGGGGGGGGAGTACGGAGCCGTGAACCGAAAATACTAGCGAGTTACATACTCATACACATCAGTCAACTTTGCACACGCGCTTGCGTAAAAAAGTGCAAAAATTGCAGTGTGTACATATTTTCAGTGAAAGTCTGAAATGCGCTTGTCGTGCACTGAAAAAAAAAAATCTCGGCATTTTTACCATGGTCCGTTGGTACCTTTACCATCTCAAATTTTTTACCAATTATTGGTAATTTCACCAAGACAGACTGGTAAGCTTACCTAAAAGCCGGTATTTTTACTCTTTTTTTCAGGTAAGAATACCACTTTTATTGGTAATCAATTCCCGGTAACTTTGCCATTTTATCCCGGTAATTTTACCACAGTCGATAAAAAATATTGGCATTTTTACCAAGGTCCAGTGAAGTTACCGAGAAAGTTCAACAATTTTACCGTGATTTCTCGGTAAAATTACCAATTCCATAAATGGTAATTTTACCAAGAAAAAACTGGGATCAAATAGAACCCTGAATTCTTGGTAATTTTACCCTTTTCCTAGTAAATACACCGAGATTTTTTTTTCAGTGTGAGCCTCAAAAAGATTCGACTTATGTGACAGTTATACGGCGTTTTCAGACAAAAAAACGTAACTACACTTCAAAATTGCAACATTTCCACTTGCAAATTGTATTTTAACTAGGAAACCGATGATGTGTTTATAACTGAGGATCTAACGATATTTCCTGTAATTATCATGAAAATTAGTGCAATTTTGAACATAGCTAGGACTGTCGTATTTTTGTAAAAAATTAAATTTTTTGCGCCTACTTTGCCACTATGAAAAGAGTTACGTTCTTTGGTCTGAAATCGACGAGTTGCGGTATTTTTAACTGTACGGCCAGGAATTTTTGCTGATACTTGCATGAAATAACCTGTGCCGAATCTGGAACGATGCCATGTACAAAACCTATACGGGGCACAGTACGGACAGCGAAAAGAAATTCAAATATCTTCAATGCTCGCATAAATTGAGTTGAGATGTTTTCTTTTACGGAGAAGCATATGAGTTATCGGGTAATGGAATTCATTGTGACTCCATTTTCCTGTTTACTTTGTGTATACTTCGAAGTAATATCATTAGACACAGAATATGAGTCTGCGCATTTGGACTGATGCAGTGTGCAATTCTGCAGTGAAAACAATCCGAAGTAAATAGGAACGACTGAACTTAATGCATTTGAATGCAAAATATGACCCGTGGAAGTCAAAACAAGTCGGAAATTAAGGGCGGGAAAATGAAAAGCATCTGCTCATTAACTCAGCTTTCAAAACATTTGAGCGGCTCTCTTTGAATGAAATCATTAGCTAATTGGTTCGCAAAATGCAGCCATTGGTAAATAGACCTAAGAGACTGTGCTATCCAGAGAGCGGGAAAAGTTCTTTATAAGTAATCTTAAGTATATTTGATTGTTAAATAAGAAAATGACCCGAATTTCCACCTATCATGCACCAGTTTCCTAAAAACATACGCTTTTTGTGAGGATCATATCAAATTTGCGAAAAATTCCGACATGATACGAAAGAAGATCATCATTTCTGAATTCGGTACGAAAAGAAGAAGAAAATACATCAACTCAAATTTAGTAAGTCACCGACCATCCAGAAAAGTCAATATTTCGAAAACAGGGTTTCTTTATCAGGAATTTGAAGGTCCGTCGAGACCTCTGAATGTTGATCAAAAATCCAATCATTCCAAAACATTTCTTTCGACATCATTTGGAACGTTTTGGCGGAGTTCTACATTTTGAAATTAAATCACTTTTATAAATTAAAATAGGTCACACTCTGGCCTGAGGGCCCTAAATGTCAACGAGGTAAGTTATAGCGCATATTATATGTGGTAATGTGTTCATTCCTGTTTTGTGCAGAGCATTTGGACTACATTTTGCATCCGAGAACTATTATTTCTGGCTTATTTATAAAAGCACGTATCTCCATACGGAAACTGAAGGCGCGGATGTGATTTTTACAAAGAGCTAGAAATAGCAGTTCCATAAGGTAAAACGTGGTCCATTTGACTTTTAGGAGCTATAGACGCCATCTTACAACAACAATCAAAGACCATACAAACGATCAATCTCGACGTCACCGTATGGAGTCTGTGACACATCAAATTGGATCCAAACGAAACTGAAAACATATTTCTTGAGTGATTATTTTTACTTACTTGAAGCGTCGTTTCTTGTCGAAAAAATTTGGTTTTTTTGATAAAGAAACGTTGCTTTGTCATGGCTAAGTTTAAGTTTTTAAAAAAAAACCGATGCCAAAACAACATTCCTTTGACTAACAAAAAAACTATCTTTAAGTTAAATCCACACGGATTAAACTAAGAAGTGGAAGAAGAAAAAAATTGTTAACATGAAACGACGCTTTGAGTCAAAAATAATATCTCAGGCAAACATTTTTCAGTGAATGACAGAGACACAACCTCTATCAAAATGTTGCCAATGAGCATAAATCAATTTTCATTAGCTTGATAAAAGATTTTACGCAAAACAGAGGAGACAACGAGTTCAAGGCAAAGCTTAGCTCTCATTTCGACGGGAAATGGCGCTGTGGAGGTTTTCAAGGGGCACATTGATTATTTTGTATGCACAATGTGGCTCAAGAGAGGTTTAAAGGGGAAAAAGAATAATGCAAGCGACGCCACCACGGAAGAGGAAACTATGATCGTGCAGTACTTCTGACGAATACAGGCTGATTATGACAACTTTATGGGGTCATTAAAATTGCACAGTGCAAGAACCATCTGCGGAGAAGGGAGATGGGAAAACAAGAACCCCCCATTCTGCATCACGAACAATTTGTTTAATACTTCTCCGACCTTCGACAAATAGATATTTTGTCGCTTGGCTGACAGAAGGGCGTAACTATAACTTGAGATGAACCCGAAAAAGCATTGAGTTATATCGACGACAGGCCTCATCGTCAAATCAGGTTATGCCTTTATGTCAGAAAGAATACTATTTTTTTAACCTCCGGGTCCACGAGCGGTACCAACGTGAACACCAATAGCCCGAAACTTAGTTTAGACCTGAAAAATTGCTTGCATCCCTCGGTTTCCTCTCCGAAAGTAGAATTTTTTTCATGAATGAAACAACGCGATATTTTATTTTAAAGCCTTTCTCGTGGAGCGATGTGCCTGTCAAGCGAAGTATGTTTGCATGTATTACCTACACAAATTGAAGCTTATACTTTATTTTTTATTTTCCATTTTAAATGTTTTAATTTTTCATTGGGGGGGGGGGGGAGGNCTAAAAGAAGAGAATAAGCTTAAATTTTAAATGCAGTACCCTTGTGAATGCAATGTGCGGATGCTTCGTATTCAATAAAGTTACATGAAAAACCAATCGCAAAATATTTTGTGATTGTTGAGGAAAAATGGAGATGATTTTTACGGATGATTTTTTGGAGCAAATCTGAGTTCCAATATGGACCCAGAGCATCAAAATCCTGGGATACACGTATCGATGGCCAAAGTTCAAAACCGCGTATCCTCTTTGCGATGTTTCAAAATCCCCGCTCCTATCGTATTTTTTTAAAAAAGAAGGAACCCAACTCTACAACCTGAAATTCGCACAGAATATTCCTCGAACATATAGGAGGAAAATCAAGAGAGTTTCCATAAAATTACGTTGCCTGGTTTTTTGAAGAAAAAATAAAGTACAGGAGGAATTCTACAACGTCGCAAACGGATATACGTGGTTTTGCACTTTTCCGGCTATATTGAATCTGTTATTTACACTTAAACAGGAAGCCGCGATGATTCTCGATGGGTGGAAAAAGAATTGGCAACGCTGTGCGATGATCATTTTCTAGAAAACGCATTTTCTTTTGTGTGCATGTACCGGTTTAACCTGGGAAACCCAAAAACTAGGGATACTTTTGAACTTTGAACCCACCCTTTTGTCTTTGGGAAAAACAAGGAGAACTTTCGAAATTAGAGGGCTGGGAACTTCTGATGGATCGGGCAGTCGTAGTTGCGTAGCCGTGGGTGTAAGGTAAAGAGTGGTTTGATAAATCCGAAGAGTTCATAATACTCATTGTTAGAATCATCTCGAACTTCCAAATACATGAACATCGTGAAATATCGTTCGCCTTTGTTGTCGGGAATTATATTCATCTGCCGCGTGTGAAAAATGTGTAATTGACGTGAAATACCATCGGTTTTGTTAAGCGTTCGGTATTGCATTTTAATAGTGTGTTTTTTAATAGTGTGTGTAACAGTGTGTCGGGAATTATATTCATCTACCGCGTGTAAAAATGTGTGATTGAAGTGAATTACCATCGATTTTGTTTCGCGTTCGGTATTGCATTTTAATAGTGTGTTTTTTAATAGTGCGTGTAATAGTGTGTTAGTGTGTGAATTTATTCGTGAATTAAAACTGTGAAGTGAATAGTTGAACGAGCTTCCCCTGCGCTAGTTTTCTATCTGCCGAATGTTTGCACCACCTGCACGGAACTGAAGGACATCCTATGTAAGGACGATGCGTAAGGTGAGAACTAATTTCTGCATTATAGTTTTAAAATTATTTACCTGCTCTCTTGTGGCAATGGCTGCAGTAAGAACTTTAAAAAACACGCTTCCTTTTTAAATTATGAAATTTCCTTAGGAGACCCGTCTTGGATATTTTTTTATTTATTTTTTTAAAAAAATAAGTTAGAAAACTCTGTAAGAATCTACTGCAGTTTTCGACCCTTAAATTATTTGAAAAAAAGTTACAACGCTCTTTTAAAAGTGTCTTTTCATAATTTATTTGTTTATATTTTATTCAATTTTATTAAATGTTACAAAACTAAAGAAAAATGCATAAACTTTATTTCATTAAAGAGGTTGTTCCAAAAACGCCGATTTTGGCCCCCCCCCTGGATTTGGCCCAAACTTTGCTCAGATGTTGTACTAAGTGTCCCCGATGCTTGGGCAAAATTTCAGCCCCCTCGGATAATTAGGGGGGAGGGGGCAGGGGGGCAAAGTTGCAATTTTTTCAAAACTTTAAAAATCGATATCTCGCGAACGGTTTGAGTGTAAGTGTTGCGGTTTGCGCTAAAAAACGTTAAAAAATATTCTCTACACGAATATTGATGCTGTTTGCATGGTTGCGTAATTTATCGTAGTCATAAATCGATTTTTTCGATTTTGAAGGTTCGACTTTTTTTCGTTTTTCGTCTCTCCTCTCCAGGCGATCGTTGCTATGTGAATAAAAACCAATTGAGGTGATTTTCCATGAAATTCTGCATCTACCACACTTTGTTTGACCTTGGGGAAACGATTCATTCTTGAGTTATAGCGATTTTTCTGCGCGTTCTCGGTTACGCGCGGGCGGCATATCGGCGGCGCTTCATCCCCCCCGGGCGAGGCAGAGGTTGTTTCACTGCTAGGGCCTTATATTAATGCTGTAGGCTGTAATTATTGATATTTTCTCCTTCTCCCACCCTTCCCCTCCTATAAATATGTTTTTTATACTTCGTTATACAGGGTGTCCCCGACCACCCGTACCAGGTCTTTTTCTCGGTTGGTTTAGGTAGTACGAAGTGGGGGACCGCGGGGTTAAACAGGGAATTGACCCCAAGGTATCCGAATTTCATGGTCCCGAAGCCCCCCTACCCTCCCTTGGGGGGTAAAAGAGGGAGGCACAATGTCTCCCAACTTTAGGGATCGTGACCCCCTCTTTACCCCTCAAGGGAGGGAAGGGGGGCTTCGGGACCATGAAATTCGGATACCTTGGGGTCAATTCCCTGTTTAACCCCGCGGTCCCCCACTTCGTACTACCTAAACCAACCGAGAAAAAGACCTGGTACGGGTGGTCGGGGACACCCTGTATAACGAAGTATAAAAAACATATTTATAGGAGGGGAAGGGTGGGAGAAGGAGAAAATATCAATAATTACAGCCTACAGCATTAATATAAGGCCCTAGCAGTGAAACAACCTCTGCCTCGCCCGGGGGGGATGAAGCGCCGCCGATATGCCGCCCGCGCGTAACCGAGAACGCGCAGAAAAATCGCTATAACTCAAGAATGAATCGTTTCCCCAAGGTCAAACAAAGTGTGGTAGATGCAGAATTTCATGGAGAATCACCTCAATTGGTTTTTATTCACATAGCAACGATCGCCTGGAGAGGAGAGACGAAAAACGAAAAAAAGTCGAACCTTCAAAATCGAAAAAATCGATTTATGACTACGATAAATTACGCAACCATGCAAACAGCATCAATATTCGTGTAGAGAATATTTTTTAACGTTTTTTAGCGCAAACCGCAACACTTACACTCAAACCGTTCGCGAGATATCGATTTTTAAAGTTTTGAAAAAATTGCAACTTTGCCCCCCTGCCCCCTCCCCCCTAATTATCCGAGGGGGCTGAAATTTTGCCCAAGCATCGGGGACACTTAGTACAACATCTGAGCAAAGTTTGGGCCAAATCCAGGGGGGGGGCCAAAATCGGCGTTTTTGGAACAACCTCTTTTAATTTTTCCTAAATTGGCCAAGTTGAGACCCGCACATTTATGGTTCACAGATGAGCATCATCGTGGTCAATACAAATTTCAATTTTTTATGCCTTGGGGGTCGTATATATACATAATTTCGTAACGCGTCTAAAGGAAGAGCTGGGTCAAGGGGTACCTTAGCAAGAGGGCAGTGTTAAGATGTGCTTTACATTTAAAGTAGCAATGGCTCTAATAAATCGGGATGCTATTTGATCGGCATTTGATCGACATCGATTTTGGGTCAGAACGGCATGCGATATATCGCTTCATTTGATTCCATTTTTTCAGCTACTCGTCATTTTTCTCGAATTTTGAGATCGCAATTCTGTTGTCAGGAGACTAAAGCACTCACTTACCAATTTTAACAAACAAATTCAACGAAACAAAGGCGTGGTTTTTTTAGAGAGAAAATATCGCATTCGAGTGCAGTTTCGATATCAGTATCGAATGCGATGTTTTCTCTCTAATAAAAACCACTCTTTTATTACGTAGAATTTGTTTTTAAAAATTGGTAAGTGCGTGCTTTAGTCTCCTGACAACAGCATTGCGATCTCAAAATCCGAGAAAAATTATTAGTGGCTGAGAAAATAGAGCCAATCGATGCGATATCGCACGACCTTAGTACACAATATACACGAGTATATATCATACATTAATGATTTGAGGGGACTCCTATTATTAACATTTATTGCAGAAAGATCAAGATAAGTTGAAATATGTTGAGTTGCAAATTACCTAACTTTCTCACTTTCCTATGAAGCTGATAAATCCTTTGAAATCAGCATTCGTTGTTCAAATTGGTACAAATCGCAGTTTTTTGCGTTGAATCGCAACACTTTTTTAATATTTTCGTTGCTTGATGCTACATGGAAATGGCATTATTATATTTAAAACCATGTTATGCTAGATTCATCTCTCAAGGCGTTAATTCTTTCTTTTGCAGGCAATATTTTGTGGCCTCTCCAACATTCGACAAGGCGGTGCACAGAGGCGGCAAATTTTCACTCTGCATCAGAGGTGTTCCCGACTTTGCAGTTCATCTCTTCTTCACGGTAAGACTTCTCCAATTCTTTTCCGCTGTAGATGTAATTGAGGATTTAGGTGCAAAAACGGCCCTAGTAGTAAAATCGCGATTCCACAAAACAGCGATCACTGGAATAAAAAACACATTGGATCTAGAGTCCAGACTCTTAAAAACATCGGAAAGAAAAAGTGCTCTTGATTCAATCAGATTTAAGCTCAAATCAAGAACCCGGCCTCTTAATTTGAGTGGATTTCCTTTTGATTCAAGCAAAAATCCGATTGAATTAAGAGTATTCTTTCTTGTCAATGTTTTCAAGAGTCTGGAATCTAGATCTAATGTGTTTTTTTCCAGTGATTGAATAAATTGATATTTCATTATGGTACCAGTTTGTACATTATTAGGTACAGAATTGGCTGAAGTCAAAATGAAGTTAGACATATCTTCAAGTTTAAGTTGGTACGATTGAAATACAAAACGATATTGCTGGAATTGAGAAATAATAAAAATAGAAAAACGTACTCGGGCTACTTTTGCATAGAATGACTGATTTGAGAAGTATATTTAGTGACTGATGCGTGAGCCGTTTTTGCGAAGTATTACTTTTACGTGGGATGCAAATAGGGGTTTCTAAGAAAAAGGAAACAAATTTGAAGGAAATGTTGAATTTTTTTTTTAAACAATTATAAAAAAATTAAAACTTTGTCTACGTAATAATGACAATATACATAATCCGAAAAGTTGTGCATGTAAGATATACGGGCTAAAGTTTGCAGTTGAGTTGATTTAGCTTAAAGGCCTCTGTGTAGATATATTTCGATCAAAATGAACTATCTTCATTGTAACCTGGGCTTTAACACTCACAGTCACTCGAATGAAAGCATGCCGAGGCCCGTGTCACGATGAATGTAATTTATTTTGATTTAAATACGTCCACCAATGAACGAGTTTGAGGAAAATAGTATAAATTTTATTTAAAATAAATTTATCCAATTCCTCGCAATGGCGGCAAAAGAAAAAAAAAAAAATATTTTCAGCATCACACACCAAACAAGGTCGCACAAATTGCACTGATGGAAAACTGTGCAGGATGCATACCCTCCAATTTGCAGGGAATTTTCCGAACTTGGGAAGATAAAAATTGAGACGCCAATTGGACTGCATTTTGCAATTTGGAACTATAAATTCTGGCCTAGTTTAAAAACAACGTATTGCACATAAGTGTTTTTTCAGATGAGCCAGAATTTATAGTTCCAAATTGCAAAATGCAGTCCAGTTATGAAGTGAACGCGAACTTGATGAAAATGGATGAAAAGCAATGAACACATGCATTTCAAAAACGGATTATATTGACCTCCTAAATTAGCGGATTGGAGGACAAGTGCGGAAAATGCAGTTTTTTCTATTTCATGAATACGTGTTTGATTGTTTAAAATTACATTCAGCCCTCCGGCGGAAAGAAAATTCAAACTTAGTTTTTGATGCCAAAGAAATGGATTTTAGAAGTAAAGTTCTCACAGAGTATATTTCCAAATTAGTTTTAGTTAACATCATTAATATTTAAAGTTTTCAAAAACTGCACTCATCCAACTTCGCCGTTTCCCACACGAAAGAACGTAACTAAATTTCGATAGTGCCAAATTTTACTGCGCAAATCGCATTTTTGCCGGGAGAATCTCTAGCATCTCTGACCGGTAATAATTTCACTGATCTTGCAGCTGATCTCTTCAAAAACAAAAAATAATATAGATGAAGAAAAAAAGTTAAATTAAATCAAAAATTTAAAAATCGAGAATTTTTTTTTTTGGGGGGGGGGGGAAATTTCACAGGAACATTCTTTTGGAAATGATTTGTTGGAGTCAATTTTGCAACCTTGGAATGGAGTTACGCTCCTATCGTCCGGGAAACGATGACTTGTCTTGAAAGCCCCTTAATTGCCGTTCTTGTTACAAAAATCGTTTGATAGACTAGCCGCTCGGTTGTTGAATCGATATCGAATGACCTTCATCGATAAAAAGTATTGCTATAATATGGTTTTATCAATCAAGGTCGTTCGTTATCGATAGGGTTTTATCGATCAAGGTCGTTCGATATCGATAGGGTTTAATCGATCAAGGTCGTTCAATATCGATAGGGTTTAATCGATCAAGGTCGTTCGATATCGATAGAGTTTAATCGATCATGGTCGTTCGATATCGATAGAGTTTAATCGATCAAGGTCGTTCGATATCGATTCAACAATCGAGGGTTTAACTAGTCAAACATTGCGCAGTTTGGGTGATCGACAAGGGGTATTTTTCTCTGCCACTACAAGTTTGATAAATTTTGAATTTTACATTCAATAACCAACTAACCGTCTCGAATTTCTGGCTCATGCATGGATTGCCCGTTTTTCTACGACGCTGAATGGCAATCATGAATTTGGTTGCTTTCAGTAACTGCGCGACAACCATTTTCAGGCTAAAAAGGTTCGTGGGGACAAGGCCTATCAAACATATCACCATAAGGAACGAAACTCCATTCCGTGGTTGCCAAATTGACTCAAACAATTAATTTATTTTACAAAAATGTACCTGTGGAATTTTTATCCAAAATTTTCCTGATTTATGAAAGAAATCTGAAGAAAATATCAGTAAAATTTTCAGTTAAAAATGCCCAAAATCTCTTGGTTGCTATGCGATTTGCGAGGAAAAATTTGGCAACATTGAAATGGAGTTACGTCCCTTCGTGTGTTAAACGAGGAATGAGTACATGTAATTTTTAGACGATTTACAGCAGTAATTGTTGGACGAGTCTTTTCATACATGAGAGGGGCTTTCACAGCGCTTTCTGGCGCTCTGCGACGCCCAACCGCCACGGTACTCTGTCCTCCCACAACCCGTCAGGGAGTTGGCACTCCCTCATTTCATTTAAACCCCCGATCGCCACCCTTTCACTGGGCGTCCTCTTCGTCTCCTCCCAGGAGGAACCCAATCAAGCACCTTCTTCGGCAGCCTCTCCTCCGACATCCTGTTAACATGACCGTACCAAACAAGCTATTTGGTCATGACGTCGAACACGATTAGTGAAAAAATATCTTTATATTATAATTTTGCATATCGACGGTGAAACTACCAAACCACGTATCTCGGTTTGCGACGTCGCAGACTTCCTGTCATACTTTATTTTTTAAATGAAAAACTACTTAACATCCAGTCTTGAAAATTTCTGTGATTTTTCCTCTTTGTGCGGAGAAAATTCCGTGAAAATTTCAAGGAATGATATTGATTTGGTCTACTTCAAAAAAATAAAATGTGAGCGTAGATTTTTAAACACCGCAAACGAGATACGTGGTTTGGTAGTTTCACCGTCGATATGGTATACGCGTAGCTGAGTATTTTTCTTCCAGTTCTGATCAAAGTTTTTTAAATTTCCAAACGATTTTTACACCTTCCTCATCAATAATCCTCCTCCTTTCATACGACTTCCTAGGATTGTCTTCATTTTGTTCCTTCCACTTACTTTTTATCAGTGATGATGGTTGCCCCCTTTTTTAATATATTTTATGACAAAAAATTCTTCGCCCCTCGGACGTAACCGCGTATCTGAATTTCCACGTGAGCCCTGCTTTACATGTAAACCTATGCTGTTTGGGACTCATGTGGGAATCAAGATACGCTTACGTCAGAGGAGCGACGAATTAGAGCGTCTTATCTCCAGCTTTTTCATCGATAAGATTTTTCTTTTGGGGCGAAAATGCTCCTTTGTTGCTTCAACGTTGTTTCTACAAGAATGATGATGAAAAATCGGCCGGCCCGCGAGTTTTTCTGTCCTGCGACTTCCGGTGGCGTGGCGTGAATTGCGATGTATCGATTGTTATGCCATTTAAACCTATGGTAAAGCATCGATTATTAAGGTGTTCGCTGCGAACACCCTGTTTATCGACCCTTTTCTATAGGTTTAAATGGCATAACAATCGATACATCGCAATTCACGCCACGTCACTGGTGACTTCGGTCGTGAAATGAGATTCTCGATTCTTGATAAGATGATAAATATTTTTCTGATGCCCATCACTTTGAGACTTTATGAGTTTGCTTCGAATTCCGAATGAATTAACCGGATCACTCCCTTCGTCAGATCTCTGTCTTTGTGACAGTGTGCGGCACTAGAAGTTTATTTCTAGCAACTAGATTTCCTGAGGATCAAATAGACTGTATTTTGCATTAAGGAACTCCTATCCTGGCTCATCCGTGAAAGCACCTATTTGTGAAGGGAGCATTAACGCTAAAGAAGAGGAAGAAAAATGAGAGGATGAAGAAGAGGATAAAGAATAGAAAGAAGAGGGAAAAGGAGAGGGAAAGCGAGATAGAAACTGAGAAGGAAAGCGAGAAGGAAAGCGATAAGGAAAGCGAGAATAAAAGCGAGAGGAAAAGCGAGAGGAAAAGCGAGAGGAAAAGCGAGAAGAAAAGCGAGAAGAAAAGCGAGAAGAAAAGCGAGAAGAAAAGCGAGAAGAAAAGCGAGAAGAAAAGCGAGAGGAAAAGCGAGAGAAAAAGCGAGAGGAAAAGCGAGAAGAAAAGCGAGAGGAAAAGCGAGAGGAAAAGCGAGAAGAAAGAGAAAAGGGTCTGGTGCCGGAGCCTCCTCGTGGTGGACCTGGGGCGGGTCTCTGACCCGTGCCAAACGCCGGCAACCCTGTTGTGATTCAGCACCCTCCCTCGCCTCTGGTTGTTAGCCCATATCTCTTCACACATCGTAACGAGCTATTTAGGATCAAGCGCATCCTTGGTACGTTATTACCTTGGTTGTTGCCCATATCCCTAATACGCTCGGGCATGGATCAACCGCTTCCTCGGTGCCCTTGTTCACACCTTGGATGTTAGGCCATATCCATTGCAGCCTCGGATCAAGCGGAACCTCGGTGCCCTGCTTCGGCAGGGCTGTTTATACCTTGGTTGTTAGTCCATATCCCTGGCTTACGGAAGAGATCAAGCGGAACCTTAGGAACATGAGGGGAAAGATGATCTTCAGGGGACCTGTTGTGATTCAGCACCCTCCCTCGCCTCTGGTTGTTAGCCCATATCTCTTCACACATCGTAACGAGCTATTTAGGATCAAGCGCATCCTTGGTACGTTATTACCTTGGTTGTTGCCCATATCCCTGATACGCTCGGGCATGGATCAGCCGCTTCCTCGGTGCCCTGCTGCGGCAGGGCTGTTCACACCTTGGATGTTAGGCCATATCCATTGCAGTCTCGGATCAAGCGGAACCTCGGTGCCCTGCTTCGGCAGGGCTGTTTATACCTTGGTTGTTAGTCCATATCCCTGGCTTACGGAAGAGATCAAGCGGAACCTTAGGAACATGAGGGGAAAGATGATCTTCAGAAGACCACTGATAGTAGTTAGGCCATATCCTTGAACCGCGAGGTGCAAGGATCAACCGGTACACAGTGGTCTGAAAATCCCGATCTGTGACCGACTTTGCGCGATTCGTCAGTGACCAATTGCAGGGGTGACCGATCGAAGCCTGGCAATCCTGTACTGGTCAACCTCCGGTATCTGCCGATGCTTGCGCATTAAGTCTAAAGCCGTCATCCCCCCCGGGACACTTTAGACCAGGCAAAGTCGGAACCGGAGGGTCGGACACCTCTCAAACGGGCTGGTGGTTGAGGCGATGTTGCAGATTGAAGTAGGTTTTGATGCAGGACGAGCCGAATACTTCACGAGAGTCCCGGGGTCTCGTGGCTCAGGGTATTCTGTTCTCCTGGGCCGAACAAGCCGGACAAAGTTTCAGCAATCTCTATCTCTGTAGAGAGTATCCAGCTACGAGTTTGTTGTCTCACTGCTGGATCGCACGGTGGTAGAGGAGTTCCCTGCATTCGGTCATTGGCGAATTGTTCACTGTTGTGAGTGAGGGTGCGCCCAGAACGCCGACCCAACTCTTCATGGCATGAGATCTTGAAGAGGTCACTGGTTATCCTTACTAAATCTCACTCGACTAAACCTCTGATCTCGTAGGAACTGAGTAGATCCGTTGTGCTTCGTTCGCGCGGGAGTCCGTGTGAAAAAAGCAGAACGGAGAAGAGATCTTAAGGAGGAAACTGGTCGGTCCGGACCGGCTATAGGGCATCCGATCTCGAGTGAAACAAAGGCATGAGCCCCATGCCTTTGTCTTTTAAAATTTCTTCTCAATTTCTTCTCAATTTCTTCAAAATTTCTTCAAAATTTTGAATTTCAAATTAACGTAATGCCATGGGAGTTGTAAGTTGGACGGTGGAAGCGTTGCCGTCTGATGTCGGTTCCTCCTCGTGGTGGACGGTGGAAACGAGGGTTTTACCCTCGGCTAAACGCCGACAAAAATAGTAATACACAGAGGTTGATACATTTTCATCTCAGGATGTCTTGTTGAATCCCTCCGCTTTAAATGTCTCAATTTTCTTCGATCTCAGTGTTTCGAATTTCCTCGATTTTTTCAGAATCTCTGATATTTTTTAATTGCTTTTCTGATTTAAGACTTAAAATTGGACTAAATTTTGCTGAGATAACTTTCCCTTCTGGCTCAGGAATAAAAGTGTCTGTAAAGGAAAAGTGATAAAATGCACGTTGTTTCTAAAAGAAAAGCATTGAATTTAGTTCAAGGTACTCACTTCACGATAAAAAGTTCACATTTTGAAAGATAGATTTCCTCTCTTTAAATAAACATACCTGAAACAAAACGGAAAAGTAAAATTAGAAACTTTGATAGAAATAGAGTTTTGCTGTACTTCACTGATGGTAAAAACAATTTCATACAAGTCTGGGAGCAAAAACGATTATGAGAAGACAATCTTAGAATATTAAGCTAAAATTTTTGAAAAACTTCGTGTGAGGAAGTCTCATGCAGGCAACTCTCGCCCCCTCCTACTTTTGAATTTCGCATAAAGTTATAAAACACATCTTTTTACAGGACAAATGTCCCCCTTCAAATTTACAGTTCAGAATGAAGAAGTTCTTAAGTCCACTTAGGCCATTACGACATATCAGGAAGAATGAACATCGTCTTTCAGTTGGAAACTATGTTTTTTGCGAATCCGTAAAAGCACCGTTTATAGCATAATCAAGAACTATAATGTTTGGCTCAGTTTAGAAACAACGCATGTACTATTAGTTGGACTCCATTTTGCAATTTGGAACTATAGATTCTAGCCCGGTTTAAAGACAACGTATGTGGCATTAGTTTCTCTATGCACATAAGTGTTTTTCCAGAAGAGCCAGAATTTATAGTTCCAAATTGCAAAATGCAGTCCAGTTTTTCTATACATATACGTGTTTTTTACGGATGAGTCAAAACTTGCTTGAACCGTGGAGACTGTCTCTAGAGCCGAGAGTTCGCTTCAATGGACTACATTTTGCGATTAGGAGCCACAATTTCCGTAAAAACGCTCATGGGCATAGGAAAACTAATGGTGCACACGTCATTTCTGAACTAAGCCAGATATTGTAAGTTCCAAATTGAAAAATGCAGCCCAAATGAACCGAGTAGTACGACCACAATAGAATACCGTACTTACGGTTAATATGCTTGAACTTTTTTCCCAGCGCCGTTGAAAGAACTTAGGTGACAATACTGCCGTGCTGAGAAAAAACGCCGTATAAGCATTCGAATGTTGCTAAATTTCTTCTCCGAAATACGTATTTTGGAAGTAAGTTATAATTGAATCTGTGAGTTCGAAAACACACCAACTTGGGTTTTTTTCGATCTTCACTTTTTACGGTTTAGTAACACTTATGGATAGAAGCATCTGCACGCAAAAGGAAATTTCGAAATTGCGATCCGAAGTGCTCGAAACAGCGACGGGAAAAGGGAAGAATCGAACTATTTCATTGGAAATACCAAGTTTTGGCCATTTCAAGGGAAACTGGTGACCATCCGATTTGGTGGTTTATTTTTTCGGTTCAGTATACCTTGTACCAACGAGTTATATAAATATTCAAGCGTTATTCATATATTAAGTTTTCAGGGGAGACTATGAAAAATCAGTATCTAAAAGTCGGTGAGAACGAAAACACACCAACTCGGAAATTTTTAAACGCTTAAGGCTCTAAGTATTTGTCCTCTGGCACCAAAAGGGTTTTTCTGAAACTAACTTCTTCGCCCGCTGCGCAGTTTTAGGTGTTTCCTGAACAATTTTTTTTTCTGAGTTGGTGTGTTTTCGAACTCGCTGATTCAATTATGATCTAAGTACGAACAAAGTTCTCTGAAAAATCAGAAGAAAAATATTCAAGGATTCTCCAATTAATTCGCGTTTCGTTGAAGGAGATTTGGCATCGCCTGTAGGCTCATACGGTGTTCTTCATCAGCACGGTAGAATATACCGTGTAGATAACCTGGAGATGATGCTCTCATGAAGCCGCGATAACAATGAACTCGATCCGTTATCATTCCAGATTCCAAAAGTGCGAAGGCGCAAAATCGCCAAATTTCTACAAGACAAAATGGTATCTGCGCTTTTAAAAACGGCAAGCGGCAGCAACGGACGGCGCGACGGTGGCAAGGTGACGCCGCGGTTTCACCGGCAGCCAGTGACGCAGAATGGAGCACTAGACAAGGTACGAATTTCAGCATTCTGATTCACGTTTCTGAACTAAAATTTCTCGTAAAACACGATGCGCACAACGAAAAATATCGAAATCAATTCCTTACGAAGATATTTAATGATTCCTGATGCGTAAATTCAAACCACCCGCTCATGAAAACTCAATACTCTACGTGATTCACATCGCGCGCTAAACGTTATCATGACAGTATCTGCGATTTAAAAATGTGGCAACCTCAATTTTGACGCTTTGGCTCAGCTATAGCGAATTGCTCATAATTTGAACAACACATGGTGGGAAATGAACATTACTCGATTGAGAAGCTTGCTGAAACCGTTGTAGTGCGCGATTTGACTCGCGTAGAGCTTTGAGTTTCTTGTGAGCGGGCAGTTCAAATTCCTCGTACCCAATGTGAAATAAAAACGTTGATATCTTCGTTAGGAGTTAGTTTCAGTAATATTCATTGCGCTAATCGTGTTCTACGTGAAATTCTGGTTAAGAAACATGTATCAGATTGCTTAAATTCGTACTTTGTCTAGTGGTCCATTAACCGCGCGGCAAAGTTGGACGATGCTTCTAAACCTTTTTGTTAAACATCGATGGCAACAGCACTAAATACGGTTTCAGGACATTCCGTCAACGATTTTTTGTCCACGCACCTGTTTTGTCCAGTAGTTTACATCCATGCGTAAAATAAGCAACAGTGACTTGGTTCAAGCATTATATTATATTTAAGTCCGATTTTAAAATTATATCGACAATATCGAAACAAGAAAATTGAAAGAGAAGGAGGTGTTGTTATGGTGCTCATTTGTTACATGAAATCTTACTTTCTCCTTGTGATTCATCCTAGTAAAACGTAGGAAACATTTGTAAAACATATTCAAGCGATGGCATCGATATTAATCTCCATGAGTCGTGTATTGAAAGGAACTTTACAAAAATGAATAAAAGAGGGGAAAAAACCAAAAAGCACGCAATCTCTGGTTTTAACCCATTTTTACATCGATCTGTTAGAATCAAATACGTCCAATTTTGAGCGTGTGGTTGCGCTGCAGCACAGTAAAAGCACAAAATATGAAAGAAAAAATTAAAGGGCTTTGAAAATCATTAAATTTGACACGGAATCACCTTAATATTCACAGAATATACAATATATTTTCCTTTAATACATATTTTTTTCATCAATTTAAATGAGAATAGTCCATGCAGAGTGTGCAAGCATTTCAAAATCATGAGTTGAAAACGCTGACTCTGCGAGTTTAAATGTTAGAGCCAAACGAGCGGAGCAGCGTGCAGCCAGCGCGAGAAGCTCACTGGCGCCCACAAACCTAAAGGGATACTTCACGCATTGCGCAATGTTTGAAGTATCTACTTAGGTTTGTAGGCGCCAATGCGCGTCTCGCGCTGGCCGCCCGCTCGCCGTGCCGCGGCATGACACCTCAAGCAACTATTTCACAACACAGGTGTTGCAAAGTATCATTCGAAATTGGAGGCGCCCCAACATATTAAGAATAACGGGCATCCTGTGAGAATACGCAGCGTTCTCCGCAAAATAAATCAAGATGCTAAGGCACAAAAAGAGAGCGGTAGTCGTGAAACTCATCAAGTCCTAGCATCCGTATTTAATAAAGTTTAGCATAACTTTCAAATTTCATTAGAGAAAAAAGTGACTCGATTTAGGCAGAAAAATTCCGGAGTATGCCGTCAAGAATATTTTATTTTGAGTTTCAATAATAATTGGTACGTGGACCAAAACTCCCCTGCCGAAAAAAACTCCCGTGCCGCGTGGACGTGAACTACTGGAAAAACAGGTGCGCTGACAAAAAATCCTTCACAAAATGTCCTACAACCCTAAATACAGTGAGAGCAGTGACGATTTATCAATTTGGGAACACTGTTTTTCTTCCATTTAAATCCATTGCAAATATCGATATTAGGTGAGGCATAGATCGATTGTTTTTCTTCCATTTAAATCCATTGCAAATATCGATATTAGGTGAGGCATTGATCGATTGTTTTTCTTCCATTTAAATCCATTGCAAATATCGATATTAGGTGAGGCATAGATCGATTGTTTTTCTTCCATTTAAATCCATTGCAAATATCGATATTAGGTGAGGCATAGATCGATTGTTTTTCTTCCATTTAAATCCATTGCAAATATCGATATTAGGTGAGACATAGATCGATTGTTTCCCCAGCATTTAGGCAGAGGACAAACGGTGTTACCAACTTCCCCACTGAGTGTGAGAGTATGTTCACTGGAGAATTCATTTATGATTAGATCGGTCACCTTTCCTCGATGAGTCCTCAGTACCCCAAAAAAGTGGGAGACATTACATGAAGTAGTTTAAAGCGGAAATTTTTTGAAAAAAAATTCGTTGCAAAACATTATTTCGGTAAAAAAAAATATCTTTGATTTAAGGCAAATTTATTTTCATTATAGTGAAAATATGTTGTATTCAATTTTTTCTTTTAACTGGATCGAAAGAAAATTTATTTTAATTCAAATTGGGTTTTTTTTTGTTCAAAGAGAATAATTTTTTTTATTAATTGAACGTCTACATTTCTTTGTACGTTACAAAACTTTACTTGCGACCGAATCTGAGAAAAAGGACTTTAGCTCCCGGAAAAAAATTCCCTTAACTTTTTGCAAAATGTATGAAGGAAGGAAATCAGGAAATTCTGATACCATTTTGACCCTGGGAGCTCAAAAATTGAAGGGGTTATTAGTTCTGAAGTCAAAAAATAAAAATTCTTTGGTTGTGAAAAGAAGACGTTCAAGATTATGAGAAAGTTGGAGGAAATTTTCTTTTCAAAGATGAGGTCGTTTACGTGGAGCTGGTCACATTTGAGATTTTAAAAAAAAAACCTTTCAATCAAATAAATTTCTCTCTCACGAAGGAACAAAATCTGACCCACATAAATTTCCATCGAAGCAAAGAAAATTGAATTTTGAATTTAATAACGCTGCAGCCGCTTTCGGTCCCGGAGTGGCGAGGCGTGAATGATCAATTCATTGATATTTCCCCATTTGCAGCTATGGTAAAGAATCGATTATTAAGGTGTTTGTTCATTGCAAACACCCTGTTTATCGATCCTTTTCCATAGGTTTAAATAGCAGATGAATCGATATATCGCAAAGCACTCCACGCAACTGGTGCCGCGAATCTACAGCGCGGATAACTTGGCGTCGCAAACCGCCTGTGGAACCACGGCTCGATGCTGGGAGGGATAGGTCATCCGGGCTCATTGTCAGTGGCGAGGCAAGAATGATCAATCGATATCTCCCCATTTGAAGCTATGGCAAAGAATCGATTATGAGCCTGTTCATCGATCCTTTTTCATAAGTTTCAATGGCAGATCGATCGATGAAACGCGAGCCTGAACAATTGAGGGAATCGAGCGAAATCATTGCACTCAGTTCAAGGTGTACCTGTTGTCAGCGACTGTCAGTCTCCAGCGAGCTCATTTAGCCGCGATATACATATCATTATTGCTACGGCTCCGCGAGAACTAAATCCATCCGTGTTCAAACCTCACAAGCCCATTCTCCAGTGAGCCCTAAGCTCCGTAAGAGCGCATTCGTCTCAAGTCTCATTGGATACGGGACTTGATCGGTTTTTGAAATCGGCTGATTCACCTGTCCCTGCTGCAAGCTCCCAACTTCGCTCCACTTGGCCGCCGACGCGTTCCGCCGTGCTAAGGGAGAACGACGTATGAGCCTCCAGGCGTTGCCAAATCTCCCTTAACGAATCGCGCATATTCGGGTTAATTTGTTACTATATTTCTTCCGATTTTTTTAGAGAATTTTCTTCGTAATTTGATCTAAAGTGCCTAGACATTTCAAGAAAAAATATGCAGGCCCTACTCCACAATTGCATTTTTTCTGAGAGGAAATTTGGCAATATTCGAATGGACATACGGCCTTTTTCCTTAGGATGGCGGTGTTGCGTTCCATCCGCACCGCACGGCCCTCCGTCAGGGGCATCCGGCACGTACGGTGCCGCCGCCGCCGCTAACGCAGGGATTTTAATTGGACGCCGCCGCCGCCGTAACGTCGGATACGCACTTACTGTGGATTAGTCATCAAGTCGCCCTGGTTGCGTACTGCCGCCTCACCCAAAAGAGCAGTAAGTCCAAAATGGACCACATCGTGCAATTAGGAACTACAATTTCTAGCTCATCGATAAAAACACTTACGGGCATGGGGAAACCAATGGTGCACACGTCACTTATAAACCGAGCCAAAAATCGTAGTTCCTTCTGGCACACTGGATCTAGAGTCCAGACTCTTGAAAACATTGACAAGAAAATGGACTCTTGATTCAATCAGATTTAAGCTTAAATCAAAAGGAAATCCGCTCAAATTAAGAGGCTTGGTTCTTGATTCAAGCTTAAATCTAATTGAATCAAGAGTATTTTTTCTTGTCGATGTTTTTAAGAGTCTGGACTCTAGATACAATGTGTTTTTTTTTTCCAATGCAAAATGTAGTCCAAACGAACCCTTAGCACGAGGTGCTAAGTCAAGAATGGACCACTAAACAAGGCACGAATGTAAGTATTCTGATTTGGGGGCGTAACTTGACGATTTCCTTGAGGGAGAGGCAAGACTCCGGACAGCGTTGCCGTATTGCCGATGCATATTGAATGATTGCTTGTAGTATACGATAAAAAAGTCACAAAAGGCAGAAGTTCCGATGATGACTCGCATTAAAGCAACTATTCGAGCTCCTGCGCTACGCTGATTGCCTAAACGAAAAATTGCAGGCGTTTTGGGAAGGGACCGGTCGGTCGTTGATGGCTTGCTCATCGCGTTCCTCTAGTACTTGTAAGCTGAGAATGAGATGAGAGGTTCGGTGATCATTAGTTAGAGAGAAGAAGAGATAGATTAATATAGTTAATAATATTTCAGTGCTGCACTAATAAAACAGCACTTAAATACATTACATTGATAGATCTAAAGAAAATATTTAACAATCATTAGTAAGAGAGAAGACGAGACAGAATAATACATATAGTAATCATTAGTAAGAGAGAAGAAGAGATAGAATGATATATATTGAAATATATATCGTCATTATTCGTCATTATTTTTCATCACCGGCGATAGTTCTTGACTTGCCATTCGTGGCCATCCACGGGAAAAGGGACTGAATTTCGCGGAAGCGGAGGAAGTTCTCTCACAGCCCTTTTTATCAAATTGGGGTAAAAATCCGAATTTCGAGAGTTCGACGAAAAACTTCTAATGGTGCCTTGGAAAAAATTTGCAAGAGACTCATTCCGCATTATTGCTACAGGAAGAGGCTTACAGTTGCCGACAACCTAGACGAACCAGTGACCACAAACACCAAATTCCCTAACTTTTCCCTCAGCTTTGATGATTCCAAGTATTCACCGATTAAATTTTATACAATCATACGCAACCTGCCTGATGCTCTACACAGCGTGATGTGCTTCTGGGAGATACTTGAGAAACACGTTTCATAAGCCAGAAATTCTTCACTGATCGAATGTTAGTGAAATTGTTCTCAAAAGCTGTAAAAATTACCTGAAACATATCTAGTTGATTTTAAGGAGAAGTTCGGGTTCCAAAAATGTCGAAATGTTGCAATGCAACTGCACTGTCCACTGTTCCTCTCAGTATGAAGACAGACGGAAGTGCGGCAGGATCAAACGCGACAGGAAACATAAGTAATCAGCAATCGATCAATCGGAGCAGGATTTTTCGAGGAAAATACCAGACGGTGCGCTGTGCTGTGCAGCCTGTTAAGGCAAAACGCCATATAAGCATTTAAACGTTGCCATATTTTCTCCAATAAAATATTTCATTATGAGAAAAGTTCCAACTATCTGTGCTTGAAATTTGCTGGAACCCTTGATTAAATTGCGAATGTAACCCTCCGAAAAATTCAGCGGAAAATATTTGAAAATTCCCAAAAAAATGTGCATCGAATAGAGATACATTTTGCAACGTTTAAGTACTCATATGACGTTTTTCTAAAGCACGGCGAGGTAGTAAATACCCATTGAGTGCAGACTTTGAAGGTCAGTGACTTGTGCGTCATGCGCTAGAGGCTCATAGTCATAGGGACTAAGACTGCCGTGCTAAGGAAAAACGCCGTATGAACCTTCAGCCGTTGCCGAATTTCCATTTCTTAAACACGAATTTCCTGGTAAACTGATGAATATTTTTCTTCCAATTTTTCAGGTAATGTCGTTTGCAATTTCACCTAAAGTTCCTGAAAATTTCAAGGAAAAATACTCATAACTTACCTTAAAAATAAACATTTTATTGAAGGAAGTTTGGCAAGTCTCGAATGTTCATACGGCGTTTTTCCTTGGCACGGCAGAATACAAGAGCCACGAACCATCAATCGTCGTTCTACTGATGTAAGGACGTACCTCTAATTTGACATGAGCCCCGAAAAGCATGGAAGTATATGGACAGCAGGGCTCACGTGGGAATAAAGATACGGGCTTACGTCGTAGCCGCGGACCATCAATAAGGGGTGGAGTCAGCCTCTCCATTCATCTGCTCCTATATCATTACGCACGAGAAGTACACATTGTCTCTCGTCGGTTTACGTGGGTACGTTCATGTGGTCGTTTGAGCACCAAGTTCCCGTTCGGTCGTTTTCAGACGAGGCGTGGATTGTCGCATCGCTTGGCTGTTGGAGAGTGTATATCATCACCTTCCGGCCGAAGTATTGCAAGCGCCATGCAACGTTTACAAATTTCCGCTGCCATTTTATTTCCTGACAGAGAAATTGTTGGTTGAATCTGTTTGAACATTTTACTGAATTTTATCGGCAGCACAAAGAAAATTCAGTGAAATTTTCGGACACCTTCGTTGAAAAATTTCTCTGTAAAAAAATAAAATAGCGGTGGAAATTCTTGAATCTTGCCTGCGGGCTGATAGACAAAGCAATAGACAAAGAAGGAAGAAAGAAAATGTAGCAATCCAACACTGGAAAAAAAAAACACATTGAATCTTGAGTCCAGACCCTTGAAAACATTGACAAGAAAAAGTACTCTTGATTCAATCGGATTTTTGCTTGAATCAAAACGAAATCCGCTTAAATTAGGAGATTTGGTTCTTGATTTAAGCTAGATTCTGATTGAATCAAGAGTACTTTTTCTTGTCGATGTTTTTAAGAGTCTGGGACTCTAGATCCAATGTGTTTTTCCAGTGTACTGTTTGAAAGGGTGCGATTGTTGTGGACTAAGTAATAGACCAACCAACGGCAATCCACGAGAGACCGCATAGTTTTCTTCTCAGTCTATAACAACCACCCGTTTAAACTGATAGGATCTCACCTTTTCTCCTTTTTCTCCTTTGTCTATAACTTTGTCTATCAATTCGATATTCAGCTCGCTGACCTAGTATTCCACCTGTTTTTCTGAAATATTCAGCGGCCGCGTCACTTCTCTCTGAAGGGCTTTTCAAAATTCATCGATCGCCTCACCGGCGAGGGTCGAAGAGTCGCAGCGTGCCATAGGTCGCAGTGAACCGACTACTCGATCCTCATCGAATAACTTGCATCGATATATATCATTGCTAAGATATGAAAAAATCGATAGAGTTCGCTTAATAAACGATTCAACGATCGACCATCGAGTGTTGGTGGATTTTCGTATGCACGACGCGCGCTGCTCTTAAACTCCAAATGACGTCAATACGTTTCCCGTTTTCGCTTGCCCGATAAATGGACGGCGAATTTGCAGCGAGCTCACTGTGCGATTGCCAAAAGTTTCCGGCGCGCAGAGGGCCATTTTTCGAATTAGAAGATCAAACAATCGGCAAACATCGAATTTTAGGGAGTGTCCAATTTTCACCACTGTTTTGGGGGGTGGGTGGGGGGTCCAACTCCAACTCTAAATTTCGATTCACCCCTTCAACAGATAGAGGCGGCGTCAAAATCTATTTCTAAATCTTACTTCATATAGACTTCAGCGCTTTCAGGTGGAATCTCAGCTCCGGTGCATTTGCAATGCACATCGATATTGTTCGATATGACTTAGAAACAAATGACATGAGAGATGCAAATGATGATGAATGTTGAATGTTGTTTGGTGTCTTCCAAATCTTAAAATATAGTCTAAAACATCATAGATCGTAAACAGCATGCACATAGGCGGATCTAGACACTTTGTACGGGATGGGGCGGAAGGGTGAGGTGAGGGCTCCCCCAGAAAATTTTCGAAATTTTAAAGCATCCGATGTGCAGATTGAGTCCATTTTCTCATGAATAATTACCAAATATAAGCGCCCCTCCTTCCTCCGTTGTTACCTTCTTCCTTCCTTCCCTTTTTTCATCTCTTTTTGTTCGGACAAACGGGGGGAGGATTTCGCCCCCTACGCCCCCTGGATCCGCCTATGAACATGCACTCTGGCAAAGCTAAGAGGACACCTTAAAAATTCGCAATCTTTGCGCACTGTGCGATTGCTTCATGATAAGTTGCAATGACAAGGAGCAATTGGCGATTCTCATCCATAGCTGTAAGTCCGGACACTCGCGGATGCGATTTTTAATTGATCGCACACGCCTCATCAAACGACTGGGCAACGATGGTTTCGATTAGGATGGTCGGCGACCCTACAGGAACGTGTTGTTGGTCGCGTACGCATTCGGTTTCGTACCCCGGTCACGCGTCGCAACATTCGGCGAAAACAAAGGGAGAATCGAACCCCTGGTGCAACCCCGACAGCTGGTTTTGCTCATTAAAAAATCTTGTGCTGCTTAAAACAAACCAAGACTATTTTTGAGTGAGCTCTAAAGTTAGTGCAAGCGCAAGTGCTCCAGGGCTCAACTGAAGATGAAACATGTGATCTTCTTAATGAATGAACTTAACTCACCAATAAGGAGCCACTATTTCTGATCTAGTCATAACGAATCCTAACTGCACGCGGGAACTAGTAAAACATATGGTGTTTTTAAAATGGGCCAGAACAGTGGTTTCGTAGTGCAAGGGTTAAGATTCAAGATAATTATACATCCAATCCGATGGATCACGCGACAATGTTCGAGTTTCGGTAACCGATTATAAGTTTCTGCTTCAAAATTTCACGAGTTACACAGTTTCCGAGACGTAAATGACTAAAACTACCTCCCAACTATGATATTATCAGTTTTATTGATTAGCATTGGTTGCGATGAACTTGAATGTCCCGCTCACATGGCAAGAGTCTACTCGAATCAAATCACTAAAACTGTTTGGGCAAACTTCTCAATAATAAGCAGTGTTTCTTCCTCACCCTATGTTGTTCGAAGTGTAAACAACGTGCGATAGCTGAGCCGATTGGCCGATATTGTTTCATATTTTCATAGTGCCAAGCAGGGCCGGATTTACCTACTTGCTGCCCATGGGCCGCCTGTATTTTGCCGCCCCCTTCTCATTCGTTTTGAAACATCAATAAAAACCATCGAATGAACGTGCCAGCGGGGGAGGGGTGAATAAGACGCGTTTACTCGTGTTGAACACATTTTTTGGGAAAGCCTTGTCAACACCACTAGCGAAAGTTCACGGAATTTTCCGCGAAAGTTAAGTTTCGTAAACCTATCTCTTTGTGGACAAGGCCCTCCATTCATGAGAAATGAACGAAAAAATTATGAAAGAACAAACATAAATGTAGATTGATGATTTTTAACCTCCGCCACCGCGCCGCGCAGACCGCACCGTGTTTGGCGCAATGCAAGAAGTATTCCGACAGTCTTGTAGGCGCTATCCGTTCCGTCCGAAAGGACGTAACTACATTTCGAGGTTGTCAAATTTTCCCTCGCAAATTGCATTTTCATCAAAAGAAACTTTGATATTTTTAAATGAAAATTTCACTGATTGATCTTCTGATCTCATAAGAAAATCAAACAAACTTTGGACAAAAATTGCGCCGGTATATTTTCATAAAAAATTGAATTGTCCGAGTCAATTTTGCAAACTTGGAATGGGGTTACTATCCTCCGTCCGGAAAACGACGCATTATGTTATGAAAAGAGCACTTGGCCAAAAAACCAAGTTTTATACTTTAAAAGATTTCAGACATTCAAGAACTCCCTGGAATCCTCTGATTATAGCTTCCACGATGAAACTCGCGTAAATAAATCCGGAACATCTTTGAAAATCCGGTAGTAAAAGTTGGTAACGATATAAATTCCATTGAATATTCGTCATAAACTGCAGAAAGCACTCGAATTTCCGTAAATAAATCCGGAAAATCTTTGAAAATCCAGAAGTAAGAGCTTGTAACGAATTCCACAGAATATTTGTCATAAACTGCAAAAAGCACTCGAATTTTCGGAAATAAATCCGAAGCATCTTTAAAAATCCGGAATGAAGAGCTGGTAACGACATCAATTCCATTGAATATTCGTCATAAACTGCAAAGAGCACTCGAATTTTCGTAAATGAATCCGGAGCATCTTTAAAACCCCGGATGTAAGATCTGGTAACGACATCAATTCCATAGAATATTCGTCATAAACTGCAAAAAGCACTCGAATTTTCTCTCCCGTCTCATTCGCCCCTGCCCTTGTTTCCCTTATCTTTTCCTTGAAAGATAATCTTCGTTTCTGCGTCGCTTCATTGCGGACGGCTATTAAATTTTACAGCGTACGTGGCTGAAGATTAACGCCAACGATGCAGGCGGAGAAAAAATTATTTGATTAGGCTCGATTAGCGGTCGAAAGTATTCGGTACGTTCCCGGTTAAAATTCTGAAGCGACTTAAAAATGCACCGCCCGATGCTTAAAGATGGCACCGCCCGTGCCGTGTCGGATACCACAAGCAGCTCGAGCCATAAATTCAATCATATTTGGACGTATTTCTGCCGAACGGAACTATGTGCATTAAGACTTGAGCCCTGAGACCCATAAGAACATATACATAACAGGGCTTACATCATAATGCACATAGTTCCGTTTAACAGAAATACGTCCATTTAGAACATGCGGTTCGTTCAAAAGTCATTCGGCATAATCTTTAATTTCCCTCTCTCACCCATGCTTCCGAATATGTCTTCATACTTCATTGCTTGAGTAAACGTTTTCCTTTTTCTGATCAGCGGGGCCAAACATTTTAAAAGCTTACCGAGATGTTCCCATTTAATTTGGAGGGATCAGCGGGCTATAGTCTTCCTTGAAAAACTTCACAGAAACAAATTTGAGTTTCTTGTATTATTATTTTGCAGGGTTTTGTGAGAATGAACTTGCTATCAAGAACTTTCTCTATCGGTGTGAATTAACTTGGGGGTGAGCCCCCTGGCCGCTCCTCGGTCCAACTCCTCGAAGCGCTCAGCGCCTTCGGCATTGTGCGTTACTATCATGATTTTATACTACAAAGTATGATATGATATGATATGATATGATTTGCAAGTATTATTGTCCACACAGCGATCATCGTAACTTGTGAGGGACCTCGTGCTCGGAAAACTGATTACGTAATAATTACGCACGGTTCGCATGTCAATTAAACTCTCTCCGGGAAAAATGAAAACGAAAGGAAAAAATCAACAAAAAATTACACATGCCCTGCAAATGTTGGATAAGAAAACATTCTGAACACAATTTTAATAGCTTTTTACATTCGTTGGACAAAAAATGCGTTATTTTTGTACTGCGGATATTCATTGGGCATATAGCTTTAAGCAAAAACAGCCTCACTGAAACTCCGGGTGAACTTACTTAGGGAGTGGTGTATTTACAAAAAAAACTCTTTCGGAATAATTGAACCAACTATGTTTGGAAAGACACGGGCTGCAAAAATTAAATCACCATTCCTTATTTTTTGAGTGAAGAAGGTCGCTGTTACTTTTGGACATCAATAATTTCTGAATTCTCATTACTGTCAAAATTCCTTCTCATGTATTATTTTTTTCACGGAAAACTAATAGAAATTCGGACTTTTGCATTTATTCATTTTATTCCGGAGGAGATTCACGAGCAGTTCCGAGAGACAATGTTTTTAAGCCGTTTGTTAAACAAAATAAAACATGAGAGGAAATGATTGAATCCGTCTACAGACGCCACCGTTAGGGTTAAGTCACAGAAAAGCGATACATCGATTTACTCGCATTTTTAGCATTGAAAGAGACTTGCCATTGTTAGTGTTAGGATCCAATTCGATATTGTGGACAGGGCCGGATTTACTTACTTGCCGCCCATGGGCTGCCTGTATTTTGCCGCTCCCTTCTCACTCGTTTTGAAACATCAATAAAAACCATCAAGTGAACGTGCCGGAGGAAAAGGGTCGCATAAGACGCATTTACTCGTGTTGGACACATTTTTTTGCGAAAGCCCAGTCAACACTACAAGCAAAAGTTCACGGAACTCGCCGCGAAAGTTAAGTTCCGTAAACCTATCACTGTGTGGACAAGGCCTTCCATTTATATGAAATGAACGAAAAAGTTATGAGAGAACAAACATAAATGTGGTTTGATAAGTTTAACTTCCGCCGCCGCGCCGCGCTGACCGCACTGTATTTGGCTCAATGCGTGAAGTATTCCTACAGTCTTGCATGCGGTATGCGTTTCACGCCGACCACTGCTGCACGCACTGTGACGCAATGCGTGAAGTATTCATGCAGTCTTGTAGGCACAATGAGTTTCACACCAACCGCTGCTGACCGCACTACGTTTGACGCAATGTGTGAAGTATTTATGGAGTCTTGTAGGCACTATGCGTCTCACGCGGCCCGCTGCTGATCGCAGCGACCGCACTGTTTTTGACGCAATGCGTGAAGTATTCATGCAGTCTTGAAGGGGCTAATATGTGTTACATGCCGACCGCCGCGCCGAAGGTTTCTCCTTTTCATCTTGAGCTCTCGTCATCATTGCTCTCTCGCTGTTCCCGGCCAAATTCCGTGTTCGGTTTCTCTCTTAGTCTTAATTCGACTAATTAAAGATGCCGTCTATTCTATCACAGAAAAAACGACAAAATTAGAGATATACTCTCGGGAAATGAGAGATTTCGTCATCTTTTCTCGTTTGTATTTTATTTTTTGAATCCCATTTTTCTTTATAGCTACATTTAAAAAAATTGCAAAATTTGCCGCTCCCTTTGCCGTCATGGGCCGCGGCCCATGTGGCTACCCCCTAAATCCGGCCCTGATTGAGGAGAATCTCTATGGTGACGTCACCAATAATAGCGCCTATATGGGTCATTAGTTTTAGACTTGGTGGCCCACGGTATTCTAACACTTCAGCACCGGCCACAAAAAGATAAGATGACTTAATAAATGTATTTCTTTTTTGGTTACATGTAGCAACTCTGCAAAACAGAGACTCCCTATTCGAGGAGAGCTGGCTAAAGAAAGGCATATATTTATTTCCTCCGACCTTGACAACGTCGTCAGAAAGCCTGGCTGGTGATCGCTTCTCGTAAGAGTCGCCAGAGTACACACAAACCCGTTATTCTCACGAATAATGCGCCGAGCCTCTAGTCACCAGTGCCAACGCTCAGGAAAGAACGAGAAGGCTGCGGTGTTTTGCCACGACCAAACCAAATTTGCTTTCATTTCAAGTTTTCTTGAAAATTCGACTAATTTCATTTGAAAGAACTTACCGATTCCGATAAAACAGCAGAATTTTGCTTGTTAAAAATAATTTATGAGAAATCAGTGAGTGCCATTAAAATTCGCTTCATTTTAGACAAAAAAGCAGTAAGTCCACGATTATCTATGAGAGCGCTTCACTTACTGTTGTCTAGAGTAAAATTATACCGCTGTTTGACAATTTCTAACCTTCGTTGTGGGTCCAAAGTGTAACCACGGAAGCAGGTAGAACAGAATGCTAACTCCCTTCTTCCTCAACATTAAATGAAATACGCTTTTGAAAATAGTCGTAAACACGAATACATTTTTTAAAAACCATCGCTGGTGATAAGGCAGAGTAACGCCGATCGCCAAATCTTTCAACTCATTCTCAGCTTACAAGCATCTGTGGATGCGATAAGCGAAACTGCAACCACCGTAAAACGATCCCTCATAAAACGCCAGCAATTTTTCGTTTAGGCAATCAGCGCAGCGCAAGAGCTCGAATAGTTGCTTCGATGCGAACCCTCATCGAAACTTCTGACTTTTTTAATTAATTGTTGGATCGTTATCCTGATTGTGCGCTAAGGAATGAATTTCAGACGTTTTTGAGGTGCCCAACGTTATTTTCGTGTGATTTTACTCTTACAATGTACATTTATTTAGCAGTATCTCTTTCGTGCAACAGACCATTAAAATCTTCACGGCAATGCTGATTGTCGCTGCATCCCATCCCTAACTTTTAGTATAAAATCCAATAACTGAGGCTTTCGAACTGCTTATAATGGTAGGGGCATACATTATTTGTAGATAATATTGGATCCCTTTTTTCGATTAAAGTATTCAAACCCATTCATTCAATAAATTGGTTTACGATGCCGCCGTGCTAAGGAAGAACGTCGTATGAACATTCGAGAGTTGCCAAATTTCTCCGGATAAAACATGTATTTTTGACGAAATTTATGTATATTTTTCCTTAAAATGTTCAGATACCTATATTACTTTGCGAACAAAATAGTATGAAACATCGGAAGAAAAATATTTACAATTTCCCCAATAAATTCGTATTTTATCAGAAGAAATTTGGCAACGCCTGGAGGTTCATACGGCGTTTTCCCTTAGCATGGTAGAATAGGAGCACTCTGTAGATAGATTTCTTTAGGATCCATTCATTTAAACGGCAAAGTTCGCAAGTTCAGTCATACAGACTCGGAACGAATGTTTAAAAAGGGAAGGGCAAGTTTTAATATTAAAGTCCACGAAAATGAAATTAATACAAATAGTTTACGAGGTCTAGGATTCTACCTGAAACGCAAGATACAAATTATGATTTCATGACACAACAGAATTTGTATTTCACGCACCTATTCATCAGCGAAAACAACAACATAAAAGTTATTTTATCGTTTCCTCCGTTTTGACGGCGCGACGTGTTTCGAGGTGTCGAGGAATTTTCGTGGCGGTCGGAGTGGAAGGGAAACGGAACCGATTTTTTAAATATGGAATACTGCCTTTTACAGAGAGCAATAAAATTGAGAACTATGTAAGGCCAAAGATACCCGGAATTGACGCTCTCCAGTTATTTATCGTAGGATCCCCTAAGCTGCCCGCTCATTCCATTTTGAGCTTTTCATCGAGATGACTGTAACAGTGTCACGGTCAAGCAACAAACATCCGAAATTCACCTACTTTTTGTAATTCTTCGCTCGAATTTATGAGAATGCATGCCTAAATGAACCTGCAAATGAAGCCGTGTATGTAAAAATAGCGGATGTCGCGTTTTTAAGTTTTGAGAAAATCGCATTCAAAGCTTTCAACGTTGTGCATTTCGATGTCTGTTCAGCGAATAGGGTACGATTTTAGAAAACATCCTCCTCTACAAAATGAGCTTTATAAATTTAAATTTGAAGCATATCGTCGCTTGGCTGACATAAGGGTGTAACTACACATTGAGATGAGCCCGGAAAAGCATTGAAATGTACGGAAGACAGGATTCATGGCAGAATGTAGTTACGCCCTCATGTCAGGTAGGCGACGATTATGTCAACGAGATACAGTGATTTTAAAAGAAAACCAAATCCGCTGTTTTTACGGAGAACTTTTTTATAGGCCCAAAATGAACTACCTTGCTAATGTAGGAGAATTAGCGCGATTAATATTGATCAAATTATAATTACTGTTCAGTTTTTTAATGATGTTTCGAAAAGAAAAGGAAATATTTGGTAATTTCCACAAAAATGAGAAACAAGGTAAACTACCAGTCTTTTAAAATAGGGAAAAAATTAAAAAGGGTGCCATCTCCCAAAAACCTACGTAAAATAGGTATACCTACAGATATGGCTTCATATAAAATGTTGCAGACTGAGAGAGAATCGATTTTGTTTCACTGTGATTACAGTGAGATTGAGGGATTTCATCAGTTTATTTCATGTAGTTGACTTCTGAAAGTAACGTTCACACTACACGGAAGATAGCAGTGCAGGTCTCGAGATTTTGAGACCCGCACTGCAACGATCTTCCATGTGATCTGCAATGTAAAAGTTACTCTCGGATGTCAACGCTCAGATTCGCCTAATGATGACTGATGACCAAAGAGATGAGCAATTTGTCATCCTCGAGACATAAAAACGTAGTTACACTTCGCGATGAACCCTAACGACCATATTACTCTATACTTCTCCAGGATCATCTTTAAGTGTAGTTACGCCTTATGGTCAGCCGAACGATAAATTAGTTCAACAATAAATAGAGATACCTATATGGGAGAGTGCGGAAATGTTGGTAATTTTGGAAGTTTATGGATCTCTTCGGACCCAAAGGGCAGCCAACCTATGAACTCAATTTGGACTACATTTTTTAATTTGGAACTATAAAGTATAGCCCGGTGCAAAAACAGTGTATGTGCCATTAGTCTCTCTATGCATATAAGTGCTTTTTCAGATGAGTCAGAATTTATAGTTCCAAATTGCAAAATGCAGTCCATTTGAGACACTTCGAGACTCATTATTACACCTGTTCCGACCCGTTGCTTTAAAGCAGGTATTTGACTGCAAAAAAAGAAGTTGCACAATTTCGAAAACTGTGTAATCACGTTGGTTCTTTTTTGCTAAATGCGATCTAAGTAAAACAAGGAAAAAAATAGGCAACAAGAACCAAGATTAGGTGTTTGGGGGATTTCGGTTGAATCCACCATTTATGACTCGGGTGGAACCCGGGGATCCGGCGACGGGAGCTTACCCGCCGAGCGATATCCCAACTCGACATTGACTATTGATTGAGGTGACTTCATTCAATTTGAACTTCGGCTCAATTTATTCATTGAAATAAGTGGGGACTTCCTGAGAATGGGCTTGGGTCCCGGCCCGGGAGAGGCTTGATGTTTAGCGAAACAGCTGTTAATTCGCGGCCAGCGGCGAGCCGGCCCCACGCAAGTTGAGCGCACTTAAAGCGATAACGTGGCCTCCGAAGGACCCGCAAGAAGGTTAAGGGGTTCAAACGCCCCTCTCCCTCCCTCCTCCGTTAATATTGCCTCCGGAATTAATCCTCCCGAACGCGCTTCGATAGCTCCACCCATTGTTTACTTTTCAACGCGAATGGCATAATTCAAATGGGAAACGTATGTTATTAGTCCGGGAAATTGTGCATCAAATTGGGGCTCTCGGGGAAAATTTCCCGGAAACATGTTTCATGAGCTGAGACGGATCCAGCGATTTGGCAACACCGGATTTCCTCCATTTATAGCTATGCTAAATAATCGATTCTTGTCGGAGCACCTGGCCCCTCCAAGAATCGATACATGTCCATAGGTTTAAATGGAGAGAGGACAATTTTGCCAATTTGCTGTATCCGCCAATGTTCATGAGTGATGTATTTTTTGCCGCTGAATTCGAATACCGGATTTGTGTGAAAATATTACCGCCGCTAAAGCGACCATTTTGAAAATATGGCCTTAAAACGGCCTAAAATCCCGTTTTTCGGAAATAATCTTTACTCAAATGCGAAATTCGGATTCAGCGTCAAAAAATACATAGAAATCACTCATCAAAAAGTTGTCCAGGAAATTTTCCCCAAGGACTTCCCTATTGCCTGGACTATATCGCGAATATTTCAAGGTATCCATAGTCGGATCCAAGGTGTCGCATGCCCCTCCCCCCCCCATCCACCCAAAAAAAAGGGAAAAGAAGGACGGAACGGAGGAAAGAAAAGGGAAAGATTTTTAGATTTGGTGAACTCAAACTGTATTTTCGATGCTTCAAAAATTCGAAAATTTTCCAGAGGAGGCTCCTGGGACAACCCCTCCCTCCCCCTCGATTGAGGTGCATAGCTCCGCCTATGCGGATGGCAGGCACAGCTTAGACAGGCGTGAGTACCAGTGGACTGATTATGTAATTGGTAGACAAAGCTATAGACAAAAAGGACGAAGGGAAAATAGATCGATCCTATTGGTTGAAACTAGTGATTGTTTGTAGACTAATTGGACGTATTTCTGCCAAACGGAACTATGTGCATTAACTCATGGGCCCTGAGACCCGTGAGAATACATGCATAACAGGGCTCATGTCATAATGCACATAGTTCCGTTTGGCAGAAATACGTCCAATTGTAAGTGGTAAAATGATGGCCGGTATGTTGAGTCTCAGCATGTGCGTTGCCGTTAGAAGTCTATTACTTTCCTTCTGTACATTACGATCCCCCTCCCTCTTCAACCAATGTGATCGCTCCATTTTCTCTTTCTCTCGGTCTTCTTTGTCTATCAATGTTCAATGTCAATAATCACACTGCAGGGCTGAATCCAGGGGAGGAGCCATGGTTCCCCTAACAAACTTGCGCGAGTATTTTTCAAAAACCGATTTTCTTCATCGCACGATTTTCGAACAGATTTAAAAAGCATCCCTGTCAGTTGTCCCTTTCCACTATTTTATCATTAACTGGATTGCATTTTGCAAAAAAGAACCAGCAGCATTACAATATTGCTAAGATTGTGCAGATCCTTTTGTCATGAAAGGAACACCTGATTAGGTTATCTCTAATCAGTTTCTATTTTACTTGCCAAAAATTGTAATTTTAGGACAAAAATTACCATGGAAAATTTCATATTTTTTCAGCCTATAAATCATTATACCACAATGGGTGAAGTTGCACAATCTTAGCAACATTGCAATGCTTCTGGTTCCTTTTGGTAAAAATTCGATCCAACTGTGGGTGTAGCTACTGGAAGGTTGCAATAGAGTTTGCCCGTTGTGACCTCGGCAGCCCCACAGAGACAACCAACTCCAACAGAGGCAAAATCCTTGTATAGGATTTCATGTCGCGAATTTGATTCTTGGGAGCACTGTCTTCACCGATGGATTGTGAAAGATGCTGGTATCGGCGGATAAAAGTTACGCAATTTTCAGAATAGGCTCGACGTGAGCATCGGCGTGTCATCTTGGGAAGTTACGCGGCTTGGGGCTACGAAAATTTTCATCATCGGCTGATTTGGACCTTTTGCTCTTGACGATCGGCCCGGTCAATTTATTTACCACTCAAAGGCTAACTATTTCCGGGGAAGTTGAGTTTGAGAGATTGATGGTGCGTAACATCACCTTTGGCAACAGTTTCGTAATCGTATTTGGACTAAATGGACGTATTTCTGCCAAAGGGAACTATGTGTATTAACTCAAGAGCCCTGAGACTCGTAAGGATATATGCATAACATGGCTCACGTCATTATGCACATAGTTCCGTTTGGCAGAAATACGTCCAAATTATTAAAGTGAATATTAAAGGCGAGAAGAAATATTCCATAAAACTGAGTCCTATAGAGGATTAATGGAACTTATTTAAATCAAAAGAAACTATATCCATCGTGATTTGAGCCTTGTCATAAATGTATTCTTAAGGATCTCAAAGCTCACGACAGAATGAATATATCGTTCCTCTTGATTTAAATACGTCCAATACTTGAAACATATTCTCATCGAGAAAAAATTTTCTTGAAATATCATTTTGGCTTACAGCGTCGTTTATCGTCGACAAAATTTGGTTTTTTAGAGTTAAATCCGTGCAGATTTCACTCAAAGTCAGTTTTTTGAGTTAAAGAAACGTTGTTTTGCTATCGTATTTTTAACTTAAACTTTGCGAAAAGAAAACAACGTTTCTTTCACTCAAAAAAAACCAAATTTTGTCGACAAGGAACGACGCTTAAGGTCAAAATAATATCTTGAAAAAATCATTTTCAGTATTTCTCGGATCGATTTTGATGTGACTTGGTTATTTTATGATAAACTTGGTCTTCTTGGTCCAATGTCTAACAGAGAGAATTGCAATAAAAAATTAAATATCTTTAAAATATATATATTGAAGGCCAGGGTTAAAATTATCGATTCGCTGGTCATGCTCAACCAGTGCGATTGGTATAAGGTGCGTGCGTACAGTGGCGTGGCGTGAATTGCTATATATCGATTGTTATGCCATTTAAACCTAGGGTAAAGAATCGATAAGCATGTTCGCCGCGAACACCCTGTTTATCGATCCTTTTCAATGGGTTTATAAGGCATAACAATCGATATATTGCAATTCACGCCACGCTGCACTGGTGCGTAACTTCACTGCTCCGATCTGGACTGGTCTCTCTCTGCGTGAAGATAACTTCATGAGGACGCGAGAATTTTATTGAGATGTGGGAGGCGCTAATGGCCTGGCTCGCATTGAAATACGAGAAATTAAGAAGCTGCCGACATTCACCGGACGACTTTTGGCGAGAAATATTAATCCATGTTTAATCCGGACACTAATCTGTTCATCCGCCGCACTTAACTTGATTGAGCGACTTCAAAAAGCGTGAATCAAATTATCACGGCTCCGCCCACTTAGAATTTCGGCTGTGGTCAAACGAGTTAATTTCGTATGCTTCATCTCGGCCCTTCATCAGATGCAGTTTTCAACCGTGGGATCGTAAATTTATAGGACTGTCCACGCACAGTATGAAAACGTAACCGAAAATTCGTGTTAATATGGGTAGTAAAATGCATATTAACCTAAACGCGTGGTTAATATGTTTTGGTTCGTTTTTCTTTGGGTCAAATGGACCAAATCTTTGAGTTGAACATTTGAAACCCGTAAAATATTAGGCGAGAGCCGCCAGGATCGAACCTGGATTGCATTGGAGTCAATCAAATGCGCTGAGTGACGATAGGACGTATTTATGCTCAAAGGAACTTATGTTGCACGCAAAACCTATGCACTTAGTTCCATTTAGCATACATAGGTTCAATACGAGAAAAAATATTGCGTTAGTCACTCTAAAAAAAACTTTAGTGCCTACAATGAGAGTTTTCTTGTCATATAACGAAATTCATCTGACTCTTCGATTTTGGCATATGACGAAAACAAACCATCAAGTGAAAGTGCCGGAGGAAGAGGGGTGCATAAGACGCGCTTACTCGTGTTGAGCACATTTTTTGCGAAAGCCCTGTCAACCCTACTAACAAAAGTTCACGGAACCTAGCGAGAAACTTAAGTTCTGTAAACCTATCTCTGTATGGACGAGGCCTTCCATTTATATGAAATGAACGAAAAATTATGAAAGAACAAACATAGATGTGGTTTAATAATTTTAACTTTGTTAACCGCCGCGCCGCGCTGACCGCACTGTGTTAGGCGCAACGCGTGAACTATTCCAACAGTCTTGTATGCGCTATTCGTTTCACGACGACCGCTGCAGCACGCACTGTGTTTGACGCAATGCGTGAAGTATTCATGCAGTCTTGTAGGCGCTAACATGTGTTACATGCCGATCCTCATCCTGGGTTCCTCCTTCTTATCTCAAGTTCTCGTCATCGTTGCTCTCTGAGCCGTGCCGTTCCAGGCCATATCCGTGTTTGGTTTCTCTCTTACAAGGGGAGCTTCCCAAGTGTAACCGGAATTCCGAGTTGAAATTTCGCATGAAGATACTAGAGATGATTTTAGGGATGCCGTATTTTTTTGTTTTTTCGAATGGGGTCGGGAAAGCCCTCAAAAAAAGGGCTAAAGATGCGGAAAAAACGCGTGCGCTAGCGGCACTAGGTAAACATAGGTGATAGAGGCGCTCCTTCCTTATCAGTTCCGCGTGGCCAAACGGTAGCGTGCTCGCCTCGCAGGCGGGAGGTCGTAGGTTCGGATCCTGACTACGGTCCGTAATTTTGTTTTACTTTATGCTTGTTTATTTTTCACTTACTTTATTTTGCACCATTCTCTCCGTAAACCGACTTACAAGGTAAAACACGTAGTGACTGAAGATTTTTACATACCTATGCTGATAAAAACTTGAAGTTTCTCTTGGATTGAAACGTTATATATAATTGAACAAACAAAACACTCTAAAACTCACCAAATTTCGTCGCCAAGCTGAATTTTCGAAGTATCAGTCGAATCTGTATCTATATTTTACTGATACTCCGGGAATTCAGCTTGGCAACGAAATTTGGTGAGTTTTAGAGTGTTTTGTTTATTCAATTATATATAACGTTTCAATCCGAGGAAACTTCGAGTTTTTATCAGCATTTGTAAAAAATCTTCAGTCACTACGTGTTCTACTTCATAAGTCGGTTTGCGGAGAGAATGGTGCAAAATAAAGTAAGTGAAAAAAAAACAAGCATAAAGTAAAATAAAATTACGGACTGTAGTCAGGATCCGAACCTACGACCTCCCGCTTGCGAGGCGAGCACGCTACCGTTTGGCCATGTGGAACTGATAAGGATGGAGTGCCTCTATCACCTATGTTTACCTTGTGCCGCTAGCGCACGCGTTTTTTCCGCATCTTTAGCCCTTTTTTTGAGGGCTTTCCCGACCCCATTCGAAAAAACGAAAAAATACGGCATCCCTAAAATCATCTCTAGTATCTTCATGCGAAATTTCAACTCGAAATTCCGGTTACACTTGGAAAGCTCCCCTTGTTAGTCTTAACTCGACTTATTAAAGGTGCTGTCCATTGCACCACAGAAAGACGACAAAATTAGAGAAACACTCTCAGGAAATGAGAGATTTTGTCACCTTTTCTCGTTTATAATTTTTTTCTGAATCCGATTTTTCTTTGTAGCCACATTTGAGGGAATCGCAGAATTTGCCGCCCCCTAAATTTGCTGCCATGGGCCGCGGCTCATGAGGCCACCCCCTAAATCCGGCCCTGGTTTGGGAGAGTGAAAAATTACGAATTATTTCATACAATATGCATGTCAGTCTGATAGGTATGTTTCGAGTAACGTCTTGATAGTTCCTAAGATATCCTGACTGAGTCAAACCTGTTTAAAAGTTACGCCACAAACCTGATGTTAAAAGGCTTATAAACTCTCTCGCTTAGTTCAGTCTTCTTCTTGGTCCAGTCCGGAACAAAGAATTACTAATCTCCGTATGTATAAACATTGTTTCGTTTAAAGAGCTATTTGTACTGCCGTGCGGAGGAAAAACGACGAATGAACATTCAAATGTTGCCAAAGTTACCCCCGAAAATATTTATTTTTGAGGAAAGATACGCAAATTTTACCTCGAAAATTTTAGATGTTTTGTATTAAATTGTGAACAAAACTTATAGTGTGAGGAATTGACAGAAAAATATTAACAGCTATCCCGGTAAATTCATATTTTATCGGGGGAAATTTGGCAACGTCAGAGGGCTCATACGGCGTTCTTCCTCATCACGAACGTTTTTAAAAAGCGGATTATCCAGGCGGCCGGACGGACTGGATTCCTGCTCTGGGCATCGGTGCGTGCGTCGGTGGTTAGAAAGGGAGCCGAGTGGTTTTTTTACAGAAAGGCGTAAGTGCTGTGCAGTTCTAATGTCGTTTATGCTGATTTACAAATAAACCGTTCGAGACTAGAGATCACCTCTTGACAGTGAAGAGACATACGGGACGAAATAGGTGAGAGTCATCCTCGAATTCCGACGTCAACTTAAACAAAACTCGGGACTTCTGCGCTGTTGCCAAATTTCGTTGCCCCTCTGACGTAAGGACGTATCTCAATTTCATTCAACGTGAGCACTGTTTCACGTAAAAATCCATGCTTTCTAGGGCTCCTGCTGAAATTGATATTCGCACTTACGTCAGAAAACCTACAGGTGAAATTCTGTTGTTGTTAAAAGAGTTCGGCTACGCCCGAATTGTAGAAAATCGTTGTTTCTCCGCATTCTAATATTGAATTTTAATGGATTTTTTCGCGGATGAAATTTTTAAAATTAATTTTTATTTTAATTATTCTAATCCTAGCTGACCCACTTGGTTGCCTTTTTTCCCTGGTAGAAATTTGGTGACGTCCGAATGTTTACACAATGTTTCCCTTTAGCACGGCTGGATAAAATGTATTTTTGAGAGGCCGCACTTTGTAAGAATCTAAGCAATGCAATCAGGCGAGGTGAAACTAAAGTTCGGAAGCAAATGAAAATTCATGATATGCGTAATGCGTTTTTTTAAAGCTTGCAACGCTTGGATGGAACGACCCTTCTCATGAAATGCTCACCTGTGGTGTAGTATCGTTTTTAAAAGTGGGGAACTTAAGCAAACGCATATTCAATACGCAGACTGTGAAGTTAAGAGTGTATTTCAGACTTTTCTGATGCGCTCATCGTGATTTTAGAGCCATTTTCTGTAAAAAATAACTTTCCTCTTAGCTGCAGCTGAAGTTTACAACAGGCCCATGGCTCAACTCTTTGGTGCAGAGTTTCTAAAATATCAACAGAAAAACTACCAAACCATACGTATATATCTCAATCGCCGCACACTTTCTGCCATACTTAATTTTTTAAATGAAAAACTACTCAACGTCGTTCCTTAAAAACATCCCGTGATTTTTCCTCTTTGTGCGGAGAAAACTCTGTGACAATTTCAAGGAATTATATTGATTTGGTCTCCTTCAAAAAGAATAAAATGTGAGCGGAGATTTTTAAACACCACCAAAGAGATAAGTGGTCTAGCAGTTTCACCGTCGATATAAGGCCTGGATACACGCTGAAATTTCCGTCAATTTCCGATCAAAATGATGACAAAAATGGCGGTCGAGATATATCTAAATAATTGTCATCTAAAATTAATTAAAACAGTATGTTGATTGAAATATGCATGAAATAAGCACGGTTGTGTGGAAATCAGATGACGAATGAGGCCCAAAGTTCCATCATCTACCATCAAATTTTTGCAGGCCGTAAAAAATCGATGGTAGATGGTGCGCACCAGTAACCATTTGATCGGAAATTGATGAAAATTTGAGAGTGTATTCAGGTCTACACTAGTAAAAAAAACACATTGGATCTAGAGTCCAGACTCTTGAAAACATTGACAAGAAGAAGGACTCTTGATTCAATCAGATTTAAGCTCAAATCAAAAGGAAATCCGCTCAAATGAAGAGGCTTGGTTCTTGATTTAAGCTTAAATCTGATTGAATCAAGAGTCCTGTTTGTTGTCAATGTTTTCAAGAGTCTGGACTCTAGATACAATGTGTTTTTTTTTTCCAGTGCATCAACCATCAAATTTTTGCAGGCCGTAAAAAATCGATGGTAGATGGTGCGCACCAGTCACCATTTGATCGGAAATTGATGAAAATTTGAGCGTGTATTCAGGCCTATACTGTCTCTGAGCACGGTGGTGCATGAGATCGGTTTTTCGATGCGCAGTCCTGTGACGCCACTCGGATACTCGGATCCAGTCCAGTCAACACGACGACGAGGAGCGTTTATCCAGTCATGTTGGAGCAATTACGCACTCCGGTCGAAAAGGGATTTGGCATTGCAGCTCGAAAAGACAAGGCTGCACGCCGATGCCGCCAGGCCTCGTAGCGCCACCGTATAGACAATAGCGCGAAAATGAGATCTCGGCGCATACGCCAAACTGCCAAATTTACTCATGTCCCTTGGCACATACAGGACTTGCGTAAGGTTTACGTAACCCCACGCCATGTCGAAAAGGTTCCTTCAGCTCAGAACGCATCATTAGGAACGAGAAAGATTTCTATATCCTCTGTATATATCTGATCTATTGATACATGCATTCCTTCTACACTGAAATATTGTCTATATTGATTGATTGATTGGATGGAAATGAACATGGAGATACTTGGACCGCAATTTGCAATTCATTTTTTAAACAACATACCGACTTCGTTTTGCTATTTGGAAGTACAATTTCTGGCCCATCCGTAAAAAACACTTACGTACATGGGGAACCTAATGGTATATACACGGAGAAAAAAACCTCGTGCGTGGGAACCGAAGTTTATAGGTCATATGGATGGTTTATGGATCTCTGAAGTTTTCCGATTGAGCATCTGAACACTTTCGGTCTAGCTGTCGAGGTTCGGATCACACATCTGAAACTTCAGTTTTTATATCTGAAGTACTTCAGATGTGAGAACCGAAGTTTTTCGGATGTGAAAACCGAAGTACTTCAGATGTAAGAACTGAAGTTTCAGATGTGTGATCCGAACCTCGACAGCTAGATCTAAAGTGTTCAGATGCTCAATCCGAAAACTTCAGAGATCCATATGACCTAAACTGTAGGTCCCACGCACGAAGTTTTTTTTTCTCCGTGTAAATTGTTTCTAAAATGAGCCAAAAATTTTTGTTCCGAATTGCCAAAAGTGGTCAATGTGTACCATTAGTTTCGTCGATTCGTCCCTCTGACGTAAGGGCGTATCTTTATTTCGACATGAGCCGTAGAAAGCATAAAGCTATACGACGAACAGGGCTCATGTGGAAATCGAGGTACGCCCTAACGTCGGAGGGGCGACGAAATTATGGTTGGAAAGCCAATTATTGCGTTAAAAATTGGCAACGCTTAGTCAATGAAGGTCTTCCGTGAATCAACGATGACTTAAAATATGAAATAGTTCACGACTATCCTAACAAATTGTATGCATATGATTGTGATGTGTGAATTTCTGCGAATCCATTGCCTGTGACATATCGATGGCTAAATTGCGAGACCACATACCTACGTTTGCGACGTTGCAAATCTCCTGTCATATTTCATTTTTTCTGCGCTAAACAGGTTGACGTAATTTCTTGAAAACTTCCTTGATTTTTCTTCTTGTGGCCCAATATTCAAACTATAAAGTTTGTTTGTCGAAGAAGTACAATAATCGCTGAGGCTTTAAAACACCGCAATGGAGGTACGTGGTTTCGCACTTTAGCCATACTGCCGTGCTCAGGAAGAACGCCATATGAACATTCGGGAGTTGTCAAATTTACTCCGATAAAATGTTCACTTTTTAGGAATTTTATGAATATTTTTCCTTGAAATTTTCAGGAGTTTTAGATGAAATTGCGAGCAAAATTATCTGAAAATTTTAAAGGAAAATTTTCATAAGTTTACTAGGAAATCCGTGTTTTATCAAAAGAAATTTGGCAACGCCTGAAGGTTCATACGGCGTTTTTCCTTAACGCGGCAGCATACTGCTGCGCTAAGGAAAAACGCCGTATGAACATTCGAGAGTTGCCAAATTTACCGTGATAACACATGTATTTTTGACAATATTCGTGCATATTTTTCCTTGAAATTTTCAGATATTTTAGATTAAATTACGTTCAAAATTATCTGAAATCTTTGGAAAATAATATTCATAATATTCCCAGTAAATTTGGTCTATATCGGAGGAAACTTGGCAACGTCTGAAGGTTCATACGGCGTTTTTCCTTATCGCGGCAGCATAGATATATCGATCTCGATACTCCAAAAGAAGCATGCGAAAAGGAAGAGAGGATCTTACCTCCATGATGTTCGTGGTGCTGCCGATTATCCTGGAGATGATGCTGAAGCTCCCGGTGCTCGTGGTGATGGTGGAGGATGCAGTCGATGTCGGTGCAGTTCAACATGTTCGCGAGCGTTCGCGTCACCGATGGATCCAAGAACTAGTTCAAAATGACGTCACTGACTCCGACTATCGCATCCTCGAACTCGGAGATCGATTCGAAAGCGGAGCGGCCGGAAAAATCGAAACCTTTCTCTTCCTCGGGGTCTTGCCGATTCTCATCTCAGACGAGAGGGACGAGGGGGACTAAACAACAGCGAAACTCACCCGGTGGAAAAACCTCGTCACGCCCATCAGAAACGCGTCAAACTCATCTAAAAACTAATCGAAATAAATTAGAATAAATTAAGATAAATTAAATTAAATTATGTGCAGACTAAGCTTTCGTGGAAGTTGAGGAGAGTTCGCGGCCTATCGGGGACGCTGCGGAGAGACTCGGGATCGCCTACGAGATTTTCCATTTAGCGGTCATAAACGGTGGATTCGCCGTTGAAATCGGTCGTAAACGGTGGATTCGCCGTTGGAATCGGTTGAAAACGGTGGATTCGTCGTTGATTTTGTGGCGGAGGCTACTCGTGGGACTCGGGCGGAAGACGATGCGAGCCGCGGTGCATTTTTGCGCGGGTAATCGCGGTTGTGGAACTGCGTCACCGATAGCACGAGCGGTGACGCGCGGCGCGAATGGGACTCGGCTGGGCACCTCGCGGGCCCCGGACCACCGAGACACTCTTCCGAGGGCTGAACGCACTCCACGATCGCACCTGGAACAAACAAATTGAAACACAATTAAAATATGATGATGGAATGGTGAACTATGGCTCTGTCAGAAAAAATTGGACGGATTGTGAGTCTAAATGGACCGCGTTAAGCAGAAAGGAACCAAGCCACATCAACTATTGCCACGTTAAATTTTTTACATGAAAACGGCTGTGCGGATTTTCGTGCAAATTTTAGTGGAAATTCTCCATGGTACGAAGCAAATTCCTTAAAATTTTCAAAGAAATCCGAACAAAAGTTCTCTCGTAAAAAATTTAATTGCCCAGTTACACTTATTGGCAATAGCTGATGTGGCTTGCTTCCTTTCTGTTGTAAACTCGGTCTAAATATCGATGGAGTTACTGCAGAAATACGTATCTGGGTTTGCGGCGCAAAATGGATCGAGTCAATCAGAGAGGTCGGACAAAATTCGGAAACTTTAAACGCTCATAACTCCGCTTATACAAAACTTTGAGGTTCTAAAAGTGGTTTCGTTGATTTTCTCATCAAATTTTCTTTTAGAAACTCCCCTTAAAATTTAAAATATGACGAATTATACATCAAAATATGCAGTCTTAGTCAAAAAATTCATGGTCGACCTTTCTGATTGACTCGATCCACTGCGCGCCACCCCCCTTGAGCGTTACGTAATTTAGGGACGGCCCCAAAGCTGAAATCTCTTTTATAGTAAGATACTGTTGAAATGCAATTCAATGCATGATGGATCCATTTTGACACCAAAAATTCAAATCCAAACCGCTTCCTTACCAAAATTTGTGTGCTGGCGTTTGGTCGATACCTTGATGCTTGTTCACTCCCGGTGTAAATGCCTACGATCATAGCACTCCCGGACAAAAACGACGCATTTCCAAGTTGGCACAGGAAACATTCCTCATTTCATAGATTGCGAAGTGGAGCGTGGTAAGAAACCGTTTGGTGAGCTTGTTTCTTAGAACTCGGTTCGATCGACGCGGCCGGCTTTCTCTGGTTGAAGAACCGAAGAGACCTGTCAAGTCGGTCATCTCGGTTCAGCCGGCGAGTTCGGTTCGTTTGCCCGCAGCCCGCGGTCCGTGCACGAACCTACCCTACGACAACATTTGCACGGCAGTCAAAAGTGAGACGCCTGGTGATGTATGTCCTGCTCGCGCCAAGTCAACCCAACGCAATTTAATCAAATCAGAGGTGGTCCGTCCCGACAGAATCTATCGACTTCCAGGTTGCCGGACTTGGCGGCAATGGAGTTTATGCAAGCATTGGAGATTTTCAATGGAGCTCTCGCCTTCCCTAAGGTTCAGTTACGCGATCAAATTGAGCCATCAAACTGATGCTCTGATTGGTGGAAAAAGACCTGAGGTGAGGATGCGACCAATGAGAGGCCCATTTTGATGGCTCAATTTGATCGTGTAACTGAACCATTAGAGATTTACGATTTGAGTAGATATACTAGAGTAAAATTTCGCGTGAAAAACGATAGCGCCACTGGTTTTTATGAGACGATCTTCCAAGCTCTTTTATTCTTCAAGTGGACCCAAGTGGGCCGGATTAAGGGGGTGGCCACATTGGCCGCGGCCTATGGTGGCAAAATTAGGGGGCGGCAAATTTTGCATTTTTTTTTAAATGCAGGAGCAAGAATTCAGAGAAAAATTACAAACAAGAAAAAGTGACAAAATCTCTCAAATCCTGAGAGTTCATTAATTTCCAATTTTTTCGTATTTCGGTGATACAAAAGACTGCGCAACTTTGAGTTCAGAGAGAAACCAGACACGTAATTTGGTCTGGAGCGGCGCGGCGCAAAGAGAAATGATGATGAGGACTTGAGATGAAAAGGAGAAGCCCCCAACGCGGCGCGGTCGGCATGTACCACATATTAGCGCCTACGAGACTGCATGAATACTTCACGCATTGCGTCACAAGGAGTGCGGTCAGGTCAGCAGCGGTCGGCGCGGCGTGAAACGCACAGTGCCTACAAGACGACGTGAATACTTCACGCATTGCGCCAAACACAGTGTGGTCAGCGCGACACGGCGCGCCGTGCTTTTTAACTTTTTAACTTTTAACTTACCGCTTTGTATATCGATTGAAATAATCAGCCCGCTGGGTGAATAACGTGGATTAGTTCAGTGGCGTGGCGTGCTTTGCGATACAACGCATGTATTTTAGAAGATCAGATACTTAGGTCGTACCTCAAATAATACATATTCATTTAAGAAGCCAAAGATATTCTCATGCTCAGTTCACGTGGTAGTTTCTTCTTAAAAATGCAATTTACGCAATGGGCCAGTTGCGCTGGTCACAGAATTGTGCTTTGATGCTAAATTCTTGTAGATTAGCTAAAATATTAAGATCTGTCCAAACCGCAACTTTTTATACATTCAATATTAATCGAGGAATCGCCCTTTGAAAAGTTGGGTTTGTGACGTCATTCACCGCAGTGGTGACACCCTTGGTTTCTTCCACCTTAGTTTCATTAGTGGTGTGACGAACATTTGCACTGGTTATTCAACGTGAAACTTCGATGAAAGCAAGGTAGAAGCATCCAAAGGTGTCCTTACCGCGGTGGATGACTTCAAAACCCCTACTTTTCAAAGGGCGATATCTCGGTTCATATTGAACGTAGAAAGTTGCTGTTTGGACGGATTTGATTATTCTTTGCTAATCTACAAGAATCAAGCGTCAAAACACGAGTTTTTGACCGGCGCAACTGACCCATTCAAGCAATTATTCACTGAAAAAAAAAAAAAAAAAACATTGGATCTAGAGTCCAGACTCTTGAAAACATTGACAAGAAAAAATACTCTTGATTCAGTCGAATTTTTACTTGAATCAAAACGAAATCCGCTTAAATTAAGAGACTTGGTTCTTGATTTAAGCTAGATTCTGATTGAATCAAGAGTACTTTTTTGTGTCGATGTTTTTAAGAGTCTGGACTCTAGATCCAATGTGTTTTTTTTTCAGTGTTCCAGACTCCGGAAAATTCTCCATTTGCTTACTCATTAGCTGCCGATTCAACTCGGGAATTAAGTATTTATGAAGGGTACACCATAACATTGTGACGGCTTCAGCGGAGCGTTTTCGAGCCAAGGCGCTCCAATTAGGATGGAGCGACTGAATAGTGGCTTTCAGCCAAACGCCGGCCGCGACGGCTAAGACAGTGTGGCGCCACGCTGGGATTATGCACAACTGGATTGAGATTTACGACACGACCGGCCTATGAGCAGAGTCAGTATTCGTTCACAACCCTATCATTATCAACTTCTTGGTCTTTCGTTCGGCGGGCCTACTGCCGTGTTACAGAAAGATAGCCGTAGGTGGAGTCCAGGATGAGCCTCGAGACACATTAGATCATGTTCTAATCGTGGCTCATACAGAAATGCACTTAAGGCTTTCTTCCCTATTATGGCAGCTCACTACTCTGCTGAGGAAAAACGGCGTATGAACATTCGGATGTTGCCAAATTTCCCTCATTGAAATAATCACACAATAAGAGTACATGGAAAAAAATTGAATGTTGATTTAGCATTCATACTGTTAAAAAAAATGTGCGACAAGTATCAAATGCCGATTTTACATTAAAAAATCCTAACTCAACATTCAATTTTTTCATTTGACCATGGACGTAGTTAACAAAGCACTTTTTATGTAAGATCAGCATTTATACTTGTCCCACATTTTTTAACGTAATAAACCCTAAAGCAGCATTCAATATTTTTCAGTGTAAGTAATTAGTTACCTACATTGTGTGTTAAAATGAAGAGTAAAACGCACAGTAACCTAAATGTACGGTTGATTTTTTTTTATTCGTTTTTGGGGGTTATATTGATCAAATATTTTGGTTGATTAACGACCCCGTTAAAACTCCGGCGCAAGTGACGAGATTCGAGCCTGCATGGATCGCATTGATTATAGTACAATGCGCTCGCCCCTCAGCAGCATCCAATTTTGTAGTCGATTCAACCAAAAATGTGGTCGATCAACCAGGTCCTTTTCGTTGATCTGACCGCGAAAATAGCAACTCAAAAGAACCTAAAGGAAACACGAACACGAAATTTTTCAACTGAGCCTTTCTGCAGAAAGGTATGAATATTTTTCCTTGAAATTTTCAGACCCATCCGAATAAAATTCTCCGCAAAATTAGAAGAAAAATATTCGGAAGTTCCTTCGAAAATTCATTTTTATCGAAAACAGTTTGGCAACTCCAGGATGCTCATGTGACGTTTTTTCTTGGCATGGTGGTGCCCGACGCATGTAGGGGCTTCAACGACGATCTTATCTCATTACGTTATAAACTTCTGAACCCGAAAAAGTTGCATCATATCCTGAAGTTACTGCTTACTCCAGACTGATACAATTATTTTATAATAGGTCAGTTCAACGAGTTACGGAAACATGTTTTATGGTGGCAGATTAAGGAGCAGCGAAAAATGGTAAGTCTTAAGTAAACGATCTGAAGTAGTCTGTGATCGTCTCCGTCCATTATTCACCACCCTTGCCGTTTTGGAAAAGTCAGTTAAATTGCGGTAGCTAATGCCATGGTTTCCTCTTCGTTCGATCGGTGTTGTCTGTCCGGTGGTCAGTGTAAATGTGTGCGTGACAATGGTCTTTTACGAGAGCAACCATCAATGACAATTACATTCTTGACATCGAGTTTTGCTCCAAATTCGACTCATATGTACTTAATAAAAGATTACGCTAAAGAAGCAGATTTCGACTAATTTTCCGAACACCCTTCATAGCTACGCGACAAATTTGCTTTTTCCAATTGAACAATAGTGAGTCCTGATTACCCCACAAGAGCACAGGAATGAAAGAGAAACGGATGGACGGGTGAAGAAGGCACGGAGGAAGGGGAAGAAGAAGGAGAGGAAAGAGAGGATGAGGAGGTAGTAGAGGAATAATAATAAGTAGCGGAAGAATAAGAACGTATAGTAGAACAGTTGAAAAGGGCGAAACACATGATACAATTATTTCGACTTCTATGTGGGTAAAATTGCATATTCACGAAATGAAGGAGAGCTCTCTCCTGCTTACCCGGAGACTTTAAGGTAGAGTAGAACAGTTGAATGGGGCAAAACACGTGATACAAATACTTTGACTTCCGAGGGGATGAAATTTCATGTCCACAAAATGAAGGAGAGAATGGTGTTCTGTGTCTTTCCAACCAGATTTGGTTCGTCAAACCCGACTTACAGTTGATAGGACCAAATGGCTGGTTCGTATAGCTGAACCTGTGAGGTTAGAGGAGGCGATCATTAGATAAGTAACGCTTTAGTAACACAGAATGGTTGAGTCTAGTCTTCCAATTAACGCAGAGTAGCTTCCATCCTAACACTACATACAAATCGGTCGTGCCTAAACCCACCAAGTCAATCTCCTCATGATCCCTGAGCTCCAACGGACAGCATACATAGCAGGGCTCATGAGGGGGAAAAAACGTCCGGTTCTTCAATTAAAACAGAATGGCGTCAAGAGTAACACTAAGTACAGATCGGTCGATGCTGAAACTTGACAAGTCAATCTTCTCATGGACTCTGTGCTCCAAGACACAACTCACATTCCAGGGTTCATGAAGTAATGGAAAAATGCGGCCTTTCAATTAACGCAGAATAGCTTCCATATTAACACTGGTAACAAATTGGTCGGTGCTAAAACCTATCAACTCAATCTCCTGATAAACCCTGAGCTCCATAAGACAGCATACGTTCCAGGGTCCATGGGGTAATAGAAAAGTCAAGTCTTTCAAGTAACCCAGAGTAGCGTTACACTACTGACACTACTAACAAATTGGCCGATGCTAAAACTCAACAAGTCAATCTTTTCATGAACCCTATGCTCCACAAGACAGCATACGTCCCAGGGTCCACGAGGTGGTAGAAAAGCCCAGTCTCGCGAGTAACACAGAGTAGCGTCACTATTAACACTACATACAAATTGGCCGATGCTAAAACCCAACAAGTCAATCTTCTCATGAGCCCTGTGCTCCATAAAACAGCATACACTCCAGGGTCCACGAGCTAATGGAAAAGTCCGGTTTTGACTTGGACCGATTCATGTAACCCTTGCCCTCGTTTCCAGGTGTCTGAGTCGGACTCGGCGCGAGCTCGGCCGGACAAGTCGTTCGTAGGAGAGGAAAAAAGTTGAAACCGTACAGCGGCGCCAGACTGGGCGCGGCTCTGGCGGCCGGCCCCGGGAAACCCTCTTTTAGTCGGCACAACTCGGCAGCGTCGCCTCAACTGGAATGGTGGCTCGGGCTCAAGCTCGGCAAAGGGCAGTGGAGCTTTAACCTTGTAAGTTATAGTAGTGAGACTTTATTGAGGACACTCTTTGACAGTCGCCGTTCCTCCTTCCACCCTCCCCCGCCCCCTCCTCCCACCCCTCGCGAGCGTCGTCGCGTCAATCGGTCTGCCCGGCCACTTTGGTTCTTATGTCACCGATCCTTCGTTCCGATCCGTTCCGTTCCGTTTCCAGCCCTCCTCTGTTTTCCTCCGGTTCCTTCGTCCGCGTTCATCCTCCGGTAGGAAGACTTGAGTACTTATATACGGGAGAGTATTGCCATCTCTGTGCCGCTCTCTGATTGGTTCATCAGTTTTAGGCTTTCATGGAGCTCCAAAGTTGGCCCAATGTAAATAAACTAGACCCATAGGAACACGTGTTATCGGCTGAGAAATGAATGCTAATCGCACCCAAAGGTTCACTGGAAAAAAAACACATTGGATCTAGAGCCCAGACTCTTGAAAACATTGACAAGAAAAAGGACTCTTGATTCAATCAGATTTAAGCTTAAATCAAAAGGAAATCCGCTCAAATTAAGAGGCTTTGATTTAAGTAAAAATCCGATTGAATCAAGAGTATTTTTTCTTGTCGATGTTTTTAAGAGTCCGGACTCTAGATACAATGCGTTTTTTTCCAGTGTTGATTTTTGGCAAAAATATCCATCACAGTTCGATCCGAACTCAATTCACAAGTTGGATATAGAAAAATTTCTATAACATCCAAAATCACGTCTAGAACTTTATAGAATTTTGTCGTCATCTGGTTTGTTTACATTGGGCCAAACTAGGAGCGGAGGGGTTGGGGTTTGTTTACGTTGGGCCAACTTTGGGGCTCCATGATAGCCGACCAATCAGGGAGCGGCACACTTTTTCTGTGGTTAAATGATTGGGATGGCAAGACTCTCCCGTATACAGGTACTCTAAGGAGGACCCAGGAGACCACTAAACTATAACTTATACAACAGAATAATCCGCGGTCAAACCGCGAGACTGCAGGAACGTGTTTTGTGAATCAAAATAAGACTTCTTTATTCCATAAAAGTTGCTCAAACGGTGCTTTTTAAGGGTAGCGGCCCCCCCCCCCTCCATCAAAGTTCTGAGAAATAAAAATATTTTACCTGCGTTTTGGAAACGGTAATGCATTGAATCTCATGACAATTGGTATGCTTCCGTAAGTTGAGATACGCTAAATTCATTAGTGACATTGGAAAAATCGAAAAATCAATTGAAACTGGGGTTTAGGGAAAAGGGGGTTTTAGATTTAGGAACGCAAATATTCTGGAGGGACTGGAATTAGTGATCCCTGAGATTGGAGTGAAACGTGAACTTCGTGAAGACGTAGATTCAGAAATACTGTTGGTATCTTAATCTGGCGTGTGGTTATTAGCAGTTTCAGTTGCAATCAATTAGACAACATTTTGCAATAAGGAACCACAATTTATACAGCTCATCCATGGAATTACCTATCTGTGTGGGGAAAATAATTGTACATATGTTGTTTCTAAAATAAGACAGATACTGGACTTCCTAATTGCAAAATGTAGTCCAGTTATGGTTAAATGCTGGCCGTACTAAATCAGCAAACAAATCCATCCAATCAAAATTCTGTTAATTTGCTAGAGGCACGTATAGATTATTTGGATTATTTTCTTTTTTCCTTGCAACCAGAGGCTGGTATCAAACTTTAGTGTCAAAGTATCAGTTGTGAGAAGTTGGCGAGAGTTTAAAATCGACAATTAAGACATAAAATACGAGAATGTAAGACATTGCACCGCTGACGAGTATTTTAATGAAGTCATTTGCGCTCGGTACGGAGCAAACTAATTTATTATAACAAGTCAGGCTCTTTACACAATCATTAGGTCGAAACTTCCGAGCGACTGGTACATCTACCCACGAGGTATTCGAAATTATTTGCACTCGAAGGTGACTGGGGCCCAGCCAAAAAATCCGCGAGATCGCATCGGGATTGGGTTTGGGGCCTCTGGGGTTTGGAGATTGTTCGATCAGCCTCGCCGAGACACAATAGGTTACCTCGGATTTAAAAAGGGTTTTCGGGGTCAAGGAGAAGGGATACTCAACTAATCGACGGCTCCTTTTCCTCTTGTTCCCTCATACATCACTTAACTTTAGTCTGACGGGCTCAGACGGTGGGACTCCTAACAAATCGTTTTATCTCAGATGGATAATTTTCAATTGGCCCGAGTTCATCAGAAAGGAGCCAAACCATATTAAGTTGAAGCTGAGAAAAAGAGGTTTGAAGTTTTATTCCTACATAAGGCCCAATATTGAAAATAAGCTTTAACCCCTTTTTTCACAAACTAATTTTTGTTTTTTGACTTTCAGTTTTTAGCAGGAGAAAATATACGGCTAGTAGAACTCAAAAACATTCTTAACTCAATATTTTCGAAAATGTGGGTTGGTTCTTTTCTGATAAACTCGGTCCAATTAGGAACTGCAATTTCTGGCTCATCCATAAAAACACTGATGTGCATAGGGAATAAATGGTCAATACGTTGTACTTAGACCGATCCATAAGATGTTCTTCCTAAGAAATTGCAAAATACAGTCCACATACATGAAGGAACGTAACTCCATTCTAAGGGATGTCTCGATGTTAAACGCGAATATTTTCAGAATTGATTTTTGGGATCACTACAAAATAAGGCTTTTTTGTTCGATTCCCGATTGGAACGATTTCACCAAGAATTTCCATCTTCAGAGTCACGGCCCCTCTGAAACTCCCCTTAATATACAATTTTGGTTTTTTTTTTTTTTTTTTTTTTTTTTTTTTTTTTTTTAGGCCAGAAATTTGTTCAACGTGAAAAATGGCATACAAACGGGTAATTTCCATGCATATCCATTCATAGAATTGTCGTCACAATGCAATAAACAAACCAACACCGTGAGGGGCTGAGGCTCTAAAACAGGGGATTTTTTGAAAAACACTATGGAACAAAAAGGTCTTATTGTGATCCCAAGAATCAACTCTGAAAGCATTCGCGTGAAACTTTGGGACAGCTTTAATAGACGCAAAATTAACTTAAACGATTCAGTTTTTTTACAAGAATGTTACCGTGCTATTTCTATGGCCTAATATCTTAATTCCAAGTAGGTCAATATTCTCGAGTAAGCAGAAGAAGAATCAGTAAAATTCTCAGTGAGAATTGCTCGATAGTTTCCTTATAGATATGTAATTTGCGACTGGAAATTTTGTAACGTTGAAAGTTAGTTAAGTTTTTCCGTAGAAAAACGGTAAAATGTCAGATGAGGACAAATTGGAAATTGGAGGGAAGAGATGAGGAAAAATAAAAAGATATAAGAGAGAGGATAAAGAGGAAGAAAAGAAAGAGGATGAATATGAGGAAGAAGAGTAGATCGATGAACAGAAAGGAGATCTCTCCTCCCCTGGAAAAATTGAAGTTCGAAGAGGGTCGAGAGAAAACTATTTTCTGAAACAATCCTTTCTGCTCAAGACGGCTAAGAACAGGCTGTTAGTAAATTTTTATAGGCTCCCTTAATGGCTTCATATTGAATTTCAGACTAACTCTCGGCGAATAATTAATTAAGAGACGACAGTTGGCAAGAAATTAGCAGTTTCCTTCTTCTTATTCTTCCTTTCCTTGCCCCAACCACCGAGTCTTGCGACAGATCATGTCTTGTGAGGTTACCGTTACTTTTACGGGCGCAGTCCGATTCAGGAGAAATATCTCTTAAAAAAACCAACAGTTGAACTGGAAGTTGGCAAAGTTCATGCCATAAACGAGCGATGGTTATTTCACTCATAGCCTTCGGACTCCTTCATCTCTAATCCAAGTTCGCTCGGAGACTGAAAAAATAACCGCACGATGAGAAGCCAAAGAAATAAAAGAGTGATCTGAACATTTACAAGTTTCCGTGACGGTACTGGAAATCCTGCTCGGATAGGAGATAGGACGCGTTTTCTAATGATAGAAGGCAAACAAATTGTCCATAAAATTGTTGTTAGTCCTGTCGATATCATTAAACGGGCCTTTGAGTAGATACTAAACAAACATCTTGGCTTCCTTTTCCTCTCATTTGGGTGCAGGTCAAACTATCATTACTAGATTATCCTTAAACCGAGTGAGGAAAACACTGCCGTGCCATGGAAAAACGTCATATGAGCCTTCAGACATTGCCAAATCTTCTTTCACAAATCATGTACTTTATTCCAGAATACTTGTTAACATTTTTCTTCCAATTTTTCCGATGATTTTTTTCGTATTTTGATCTAAAGTGTCCGTAAATTTTAATGAAAATTATTCATAACTTCTTTCAAAAATTAATATTTTCTTATGGTAAAATTTGGCAACATTCGAATGGGTGTGGGGTGTTTTTCTTTAGCGTGGTAGAACAATTTTTAAACTACTCAATTTTGTGAGATTCAACTACTTCCCGTCGATAAAGTTGTGGAAAGGATATGCGGGTTTTTATGCGATCATAATATTTGAGAGCAAAACGTAATTTACTGTGTGCAAAAGAGCAATGACCATGATGTTCTCACCTTCTGCTTACTTCAAGCTCACATTTCCCCATCAATAAAACAGAAAATGTATATTATTATGGACCCATGGAAATATTTTCGAAAGAGGCTGATGATGTGAAAATCAAACGAAAAACACCTGATGACAATCACAAAACTTTTTTTGTTGCGTAACAAGGAATACAATTACTCTCAACGCATTTTTGAATAATTTTAGACCCGAAAGTGTTGATAATGAAAAAGCATCATTACCTAATGTTTCGGCGACTCGATATTCTTAAAACTGGTTCCCGAGGAGGGGGGGGGGAGGAGGGATTTTAACAGTTTAGCATTCTGCGACATAGCGCGAATGAAAAGGAAAGAGTTGACAGACAAAAGTTTAGTTTTAATGAGCTTTTGAGAAATCGGATGGGAGTCGCAGTCGTCGAGTGCCGCCGCCGCCGTGCCTGACAGATAATAAAAAGAGCGAGACAATGAAACGAAATTTCGCTGTAGGTGTACAATTGATCATTCGCGAAACCGGTCAGGCGATTCGATAAGACAAGATAGATGCGCGTATGAAAGTAGAGATCTGCAAAGACATAACTTGAGAAAAGTTGGATTGATGAGAGGTGGGCCCGCACGAGCCTGCTGGGTTGCCAAATTGCATCGCGAAGGAAATATTCAAGCAAGCGCAGATGAATTATTTGCAAGAAGGTGATCAATCACACAGAGAAATTCAGTGAGGCTCTACTTCCATCCAACCCGAAGGTAATGAACATTCAGATACTTTGTTCAACAATTTCAAAGTTTTCAGAATTCTTAAAAGGTTTGATTGGGGAATTACTTCTAGATCATTTGGCCCTTGAACATAAAGTGTGAACATGAGTGCGTGAGAAAACTACAACGACGAACTGTGATCAACGTAAAAGTGAGCTCATTGATGTCTCCCAGAGCGAGCAACTATTCGAGCTCCTGTGCTGTACTGATTGCCTGAACGAAAAATTGCAGGCGTTTTGTGAAGGGACGGTTTTTGTGTTTTTTCAGTTTTGCGAATCGCATTTCTCTAATGTTTGTTGGTTGCGTCGCGTGAAGTTTGAGTTGGATGATTGGCATTATTTCTTTCCATCATGGTTATGGTTGAATGATGAAATTAGTTTGTTAACATCTACATATTTTTAAAAATATGTTTCCACCAGAAGTTTTCATTTAACACTCCCACCAGACAATTAATTCGCTGTATCTTCATTATGATGATTGTAAAACGATAAAACAAATTGAAAATATATATGCGAATGAGGTAATGCTGCTGAACATGAAAAGTTTACGTTAAAAAGCTACATCAATAGCTCAACCATTGTTTCATCATCCATTATTCGGCGAATCTGAGCATTACCTACCGAGAGTAACTTTTTTCACTATAGGGAGGAAAACAGTGTCAGGTCTTTAAAGTAAATTATCTGTCATTCAGACGACTATTTTTTCCCAAGTTTTATTTACACATAAAACCTTCGAAGGTTAATAATGTGAACGAATAAAAACCTCCAGGAGATAGCAGGAATAGATAGACATGGTGTAGAAATGCAGCATTTCTCCGAGGAGACTTTAACGCATAGTAGAAAAGTAGGAGTTCTCAAGAGGAGACCAGCGGAGGGGTTCGCTTTGCGATTTATCGATCGATCTGCCATTTAAACCTACCGAAAGGATCGATAAACGGGGTGTTCGCAACGAACACCTTAATAATCGATTCTTTACCATAGCTATAAATGGGAGAATATAGATAATCGATCATTCACACCTCGCCACCAGTGCGTTTCATGTTCCTCATGTCGGCTATGTCAATGCAGAACAAAGCTGCAGGCGTATTTAACAATGCATTTTTTCGGGAATTCACGTTCATCCGATAAAACTTTGCGGTTGCAGAAAAGTCGCAGATGATCGAACTTAGCCAATCAACACGCAATCCAGCGCTATCGGAATGCTAAAGACAAATCTGTAACTTCCAAAAATCTTCCTCCACGAACCTGCAATTTCTCGTGTAGACAATTAGCACAAATTAGAAGTACGAATAGTTGCTTCGTCTCAGGTGTGAACAGGAAGCACATTTCTGCGAGCTTGAGCAGTGCGTGGTTACCTCGTACTTTTTAGATTTCGAAGCACACGTCGAAATAAACACAGATTCATCGTCTCATAAGAAGCCGCCAATATTCATTCAGAGCAAAGTTGTAATGATGAAATCCACTCAAGGTTCATAAAAACTGAGGAGCTTGAAGGACAAGGCGCATAAGTGCAGTCTTTCCTATTTCGAAAAACACGTGTTTGAAGTTTCAAAATGACATGGATCCTCATGGCGGAGAGGAAGTTCAAACTGATTTTTTGATGCTTAAAAATTGAAATTTAAGGGCAAATTTTTCACAGAATGTGCAATAAGACTAGTTTCACTGAAAATCATTACTATATTGATTTTTCCAAAAACTGCACTTATGCGCCTTGTCCTCCGATCCCCTCAAATTCCCTTTTCATGATGCTACATGTCAAAAATTTCCTCAAACATCCCTTAATCACAATGTAAACCATATGGGGTCTCTTCAGAAGAGGGGCCGGTTGAGAAACGACTATACAACACGCCCTTATTAAACCCATTTTTCAGTGTAAGCCTATTGAAATCGGAGATTATTTCGACAGAATGGCAACGTGGGAGGGTGCGCCTGCTCCTGTGGCCGGCCGCCTGCCACCCGGCTGGCGAGGTGCGCGGCGCGGCGCACAGTGGATCCAGCCAATCAGAGAGGTCGGACATGAAATCTTTGACTAAAACTGCAAATTTTGATGTTTATTTCGTCACATTTCGAATTATAAGGGGTGCTTCAGCAAGAAAATTTCACGAGAAAACCATTGAAACCGCTTTCAGAGCTTCAAAATTTTGTATAGACGGAGTTATAAGCGTTGAAAGTTTCCAAATTTTGTCCGACCTTTCCTATCGCCTCGGTCCACTGTGCGTCGGTTCGTCCGAGCGGACTTCCTCACGCCGGCGTCGAAGTCGCGAGGAAGAGGAAGAGCCGAAGCCGAAACGACCATCGAGTTAACGACGCGCCGAGCCGAGCCAAGTCGCCGACGTCAACCACCAAAGTGAACGGGCAGCCCGCCAAAATTTCAGCCACATCTCCCGAACTAGTTCACTGGCGACCGCTTGTCACCCCCGCCCACCGACACCGGGCTCTTATTCAACCCCCAGAGAACGCGCGGTGAACGACTTATCGGTGAGCCGCGAAAATACATCTGAAGTACTTCAGGTGTAAGAACTGAAATTTCAGATGTGTGATCCGAACCTCGACAGCTAGATCTAAAGTGTTCAGATGCTCGATCCGAAAACTTCAGAGATCCATATGACCTAAACTTCGGGTCCCACGCACGAAGTTTTTTCTTCGTGTAGCAACCCTGATGAAGTATTTGCTCCCTATCTATGCATGGAGAGTTTGACTGAATGTAGAGGTCGCCGTATAGGTTCCACGATTCCTTACGATCGGGGTTTTTTTCTCCGTGTGCCGTCTGATTATTGAAGTCGATAGACAAGGCGATGGACGAAGGAGACGAGGGAAAATGGAGTGATCCTACACGGAGAAAAAAACTTCGTGCGTGGGACCCGAAGTTGAGGTCGTATGGATCTATGAAGTTTTCGGATCACGTATCCGAAAACTTGAGGTCCAACTGCCGAAGTTCGGGTCAGACATCGAGGCACTTCGGTATGTACCGGAGTACTTCAGATGTCTGACCCGAACTTCGGCAGCTGGACCTCAAGTTTATAGAAACTTGATCCGAAAACTTCAGAGATCCGTATGACCTCAACTTCGGGTCCCACGCACGAAGTTTTTTCTCCGCGTATAGGTTGAGGGGGATGGTTCTCGCGGACTATGAGGAGGATGATGGACTAACTGCACCGCGTTAAGCAGGAAGGAACCAAGCCACATCAGTTTGTCGCTTGGCTGACAAAAGGGCGTAACTACACATTGAGATGAACCCGGGAAAGCATTGAAATAAATGGACGACAAGGCTCATCGTGAAATGCAGTTACGCCTTTATGTCAGGAGGGCGACGAGTTATGGCCAAATTTAAGGGGTGATTTAATTTTTTACACGAAACGTAACGAAAATTTCAAAGAAAAATGTGCATGAACGTCGTCAAAAATACATGTGCTGCCAAGAGAAATTTGGCAACTCTCGAATGTTCATACGGCGTTTTCCCTTAACACGGCAGTATGGGATCAACGCGTTTGTTAGCTCGCGGACAACGATGCAACGATGGCAACGATGTCCTCGCACTTGAAAACAAAAATTCACTTTTGCTTGGTCACAAGTCACTGAACCACGGCTTTCGCTCTCGTTCTCATCCGGCGGTGACCAAAAAAATACGCCGTTCGGAATTCAAGTGCTGAGGGGCAAAAAAGATCTTGTGAAACTGGAGCAAGAGAGTCGATTATTAGATTGTTGCAGTTCCTTCCCTCTTCTCCAAATTAAAATCTTTTCCGTTTTAGTTCCTCAATCCGAAGTACTGTTAGCATTCTCTTGTTGGATCACATACCCATTGCTCAATTATTCATTTCTTTGCTTCACCACTGAGTCAAATAGCCATAAAGGCGTCTTTATTTTTGCAGTTACGATTGCGGCGTCTAGAACCAAAACCAGCAATCTCTGTTCTTCCGTGCTAAGGAAAAACGCCGTATGGACCTTCAGGCGTTACCAAATTTCCTTTGATAAAACGCGAATTCCCTGGTAAATTTATGATAATTTTCCTCTCAATTTTTCGGATAAATTAGTTCGCAATTTTACCTAAAAATTATGAAAATATAAAGGAAATTTTTTTAAAATTTTTTTAAAAAATAAACATTTTATCGGAGGATATTTGGCAACTCTCGAATGTTCATACGGCGTGCTTCCTTAGAACTGCAGTATTGCCCTGTCTGAAAATTGTGCGATCATTATAATTTTAATACTTGAAGAACTTGAAGAACAAGAAAGGACCCATGTTCATGTTTTCTTGTGAATTTTCCGGTATCAAGCGAGAGACCTTAGAAAAATGGTAAAAACAGCTAAAAGTTTGGGTTGATCCTCGCAGAAAATTAATATGATTTCTAGACAGGGCATTGAAGATTGCCAGTTTTGGTTCCAGGCGCCTCGTTTATCCAAGTTATAAAACCAAAAAGACAGAAAAATATATATCGAAAATGAAAAATGAATTAAAAATAAATCATACGGATACTAAGTCCTTGTCATATTCCTACAGGGATCACAAAAGAGAATTCGTCTACATTTTCAACAACATTGACCGGTCAATCGACAGCATTTAAAGCTAATCTTTGCCGCTTTAAACGTATTGTCTCAATTTTAATAAATGGAGTCTAGAGTGAAAAAATGCTGAATTAATAAGAGCTACTTTTGCCGAAGGCATGGATGGATCTCAATATTTTTTTCCTGTGCCATGACAAATGATACCAGAGGACACAGATGATTGATTGAACGGATTAGTCAAGAATCCACACTCCACAGATAGTCAATTCCGGTATCAAAACATTAGTAAATTATATTAATATTGCATTTTCTCTTCGAGAGAGTTGCAAAGGATAGGATATTCTCGACCCGAGGCAGTTTTTTGTTCCTGAATTTTTGACGCCAGAGGAGCGACTACGCAAGTGACACCACGGGACCTAAAGAACGTCACTCTATATGTTTGCGTTTCCGGAGAGAAACGTTTACACTTTCTGGTCTAATTGTTTAAATCTGCTCACATATGCCCTGACACGAACGGACGCAGGACGCTTTCAAAACTTCGAGTGAGCGGGAGCACGCTGAAACAACTGGACGTATTTCTATCAAACGGATGTGCATTAAGACATGAGCCCTGAGACTCATGAGAATATGTGCATAACAGGGCTCACGTAATAATGCACATAGTTCCGTTTGATATAAATACGTCCAACTGATTCACTCTCATGTCGTAACAGGGCAAAACATTTTCTCTGTCTCTGGTGTCTTCGTTAGTCACTCCTAAGTTAAATCGCAGCTGTAATGGAGCTGTTGCATGTTTCGTTGCATTTTGCAATGAGGAACCACTTGTCTGTTGGTCCCGAAACAAAAGAACGTAAATGCATTTCACTGTTGCACACATTTTACTAGCAAATTGCACTTATGCGGCACTATGTGAGGTTGCCACTTAATTATTGTGGAGGAGACCGAAGGTTGCACTTTAAGTGCGTCTCGAACACCTCCGGAATAGTTTCACGGTTTATCAATCATAGTGAGCGCTATGCAAATCAAATGGCAAAATTATGCCGTGAAAATTGAAGAGCTGGCGTTTTTCTCTGATGAAATAATTATACATACGTGACCGCGAAAAACGGCACAAATTACGTTGATGTTCTAATTAATCTTCGTTACGAGTGACTGCGACTTGAAAAGTTGAAACCTGGGATGTGTAAAACATCTACTCGCCTGGTTTCGAAACCGCGTAAGTGTCGCGATATCACGAACAGCGCTGCTGTCCTAAGGAAGAACGTCGTATGAACATCCGAGAGTTGCCAAATCTCCTTTGGTAAAACATGTATTTTTGACGAAAATCATGCACATTTTTCTTTGAAATTTTCAAATATTTTAGATTAAATTGCGTACAAAATTGTCTGAAAGTTTTGGAAAAAATTATGCACAATTTTCTCAGTAAATGAGGTTTTCATCGAAGGAAACTTGGCAACGCCTGAAGGCTCATACGGCCTTCTTCCTTAGCACTGCAGAGCGGGCGTCTGATCTGGACTCGATTCATCCAGGAATATTCTTGGATTTGCTATTTGCTGTCAAGAAACCTTGGACAGGCCGAAAAGATGTTTAAATCAAAGAGCCAACATACCTCAAGCAAATCCAAAAACCAAATTTTAGAATGTTTGTAAGAAATCCTTTGGATATTATGAGTAGGTAAGGTCTTCATAATTACGCACCAACGAATATCTTCCTTCAGAATTAACCTGATATTTTTTCAGGCTGGTGCTCGACCAAAATCGAAATACAATCGCTTAAATAATTATGCTGAAGTTCAAGGAGCTGAATCTGCCGAAAAATGTATTCTTTCGTTTCCAATTTCGATAAATGAGTGATACTTAATAGTCTTACAGAACATGTAATGACGGCAGAAAAGACAGCACAACCATTGCCAACAAAAATTAACAAAAGCTTCGAAAACTGAAAACTCAATAAATGGACGGAGTTAAACAGAAAGGAACCAAGCCACATCGGGATCGAACCGAGAAAAAGAGATTTAAAGTTTAGCTCCTGTATAAGCCTCAATGTAAAAGTTAAACTTAAAGTTCAATTTCTGCAAAATTTGCTCCAACAAAAATTTTGAATTTTTGGCGATAGCTAGTAGAGGAGTGGTTGAGTTCAAAACCACTCATAACTCAATTTTTTCCAAAATGTGGGTTGGTTCCTTTCTGCTTAACTCAGTCCAAATAAGGCTCAAAAATACGTGCGATAAGTACACCTCGAGCTCGCATCAGTCACATCAGCAACCATTGATAATCCTGAGCGAGTGAATGAGGAGATAGCACTTAAAAAGTTTCCGTGGGGCCCCTTGGAAGCATGTCCAACAAATGGCACTTAATCTTATTGCTCAATAAGTATCGGGATTACGTCTAGAGATTTACATATTAGTACACATTAGGCTGCAGGATTGACATCATGAGCTGTATTCATGAGCTTCTGACTGGCCGGCGACTGACCAGCAGCTGCGGACAGGATAAAGTCCTAAAAGGGAACATTTCAAAGGTCCTTATCGAGGTGACAATGCCATGAAGCGCCATTTTCAGGACAAAATTGATTGTTAACAATATTCTCACGGCTTCCACCATACTTGAATCCTTTATATTGCAAGTTAAGACGGATATTTTTATAGCGATGGTGAGACATAGACAGAGGAGTGGTTTCGAGGGGTCTGACCCCCCCCCACCTCCATTAGTTTCTAAAAATTAGATAATTTCCTATGATTTCGTCGAATTTATATATTTTTAGACCTTTCGTGGGTAAAATTTTCCGTTTCGTGCACCGATCTCTCATGAGAGACTTCTGACTTAGCCATTTTATATATGAAGGGGATTGAGGAAGAATAAAAGTAAATGACAAACGAAATAATTAACATATTCAACGACAAAATGCGCATCAAATATTGCTTAAAAAACAGGCTAAGACTTCACGTCTAACAAACAATTCAAATAGAAATTTCTCAGGTTTCTACTAAATTAAAGAATAGGATACTTTAATTAGGGTCAGTTAATCTTAAACACTTTCCCATTATTTCCATTTTTATTCTTCCTTGTGAATGCAAAATATAAAGTACGCTGGGAAAAGGGGTATATATTGCTCTGAGCCACTTTTCATTGTTACACTTGAAGATCAACGCGTGTTAAGTCAAAAGCAATTCTCTCCGAAATTTTAAAAAAAATTTGGACCGGATGTGCGAAGGAAGTCCTGCAGAGCTTCATTCATCAGAGTTTGACGCCGACTGGCTCGTTACTCTGACGTAAAGCAGTGGCGTGGCGTGAACAATCGATTATCGATATCTTGCCATTTGAAGCTATGGTAAAGAATCGATTACTAAGGTGTTCGCTGCGAACATCCTGATAATCGATCTTTTTTTATAGGTTTGAGTGGAGTGTCAATCGATATATCGCAAAGCACGCCACGCCACTGACGTAAAGGCGTATCTCAGTTTTCACGTGAGCCCCGGAAAGCAGGAAGTTATATGGATAATAAGACCCATCCCAAAATAGAGTTAGAACCTTACGTCGGAGAGGTGACGGATTATGAATATCATGAGTTGACAGCGGTGACAAATTCTTAAAAATCCGATGGGTGACGGGTGGTATTTTAAATTTCAGAGGAATTAATAGACACAATTTTAAGTATAGATAAGTACCGAGTTTTATTCTAGTCTATATATCTCGGATCATATCTTCTTATGGAACGCCAAGGCTCAGTAAACTCACGAACTGGGATTTTAACTGGTGTTAAGGCTGCCAATTAATTATGTTATGAATAAATGCACGCTCAGGTAAGAATCCCATAAATGAAGTCATAAAATATGGCTTTGACAGCGAGACTGTTGAAACTTTGCTGCGAACTATTGATTAATTTCCTGCTGTTATGCGAAACCTCCGAAATGCCAACAACATCTGGTCGTTGTCCGCCGATTGCTGCAATCAGCCGACCTTCGGACAGGTGTGCGAATTCGCTTTATTGCACGAGTTAAAATAAAACCGACACATCTTCCCGTGGCATGAGCCCTGTGATGAATGTACTTTTATGGATCTCAGGATCCAGGTGATGGACATAGCTTCTTCTGAGTGTTCCTGACAAAACTCTCAAGTCCATCAGCGGGCTGATTATTGAATTTGATTGATAGAGCGATATAGACAAAGGGTACAGAAAGACAATGGATACCACTGGTTGAAACGGGTGGTTGTTATGGCATAAGGGATCAAATGATAGACTAAATGGTTTCTTGTGCGTTGCCGTTAGTTGGTCTTTTTTTAACCTTCTTTGTCCATTGCAATCACCCCCTTACACCGATAGAATCGCTCCAGTTTCTCTTTATCAGTGACGTGGCGTGCTTTGAGATATATCGATTGATCTACCATTTAAACCTATGGAACACCCTTAGGGTGTTCGCAGCGAACACCCTAATAATCGATTCTTTACCACAGCTCAGAAGGGGAAATATCGATAATCGACCATTCACGCCTCGCCACAGCTCTTTATCTTTTTTGTCTATTACTATGTCTATCAAATTCAATAATTAGCCTACAGGCTACGATGAACTCTAAAACGCGGCTTAAATTTGATCACTATCGCAACGGATAGTGTCATGACGGGCTGCGATTAGGATCCGAACATTTTACATTTGTTTTGATACAGATACAACGTGTGATTTGAATTCACGAGAATCATTTACTAATTTCGCAGGCGGTCAGAAATCGCCGGGACTTTGCAATCCGGTGTCAACTCGTCAAATCGTTAATTGTGTCCACAAAGTCAGGGTTTCACGGGCAAAAAAACTGCGGGAAGCCGACATTGGCTCGGAGCGCCTTCAAATCCTGGTGACACTCTCCGCTTTTCCAGGCAGTTAGTTTAGTTGCCTATCCAGACAGTGACTTCCGTACACGCACTCGCGAGTGCGCCCACTGTTGCCGTTTGATGCATTTAATAAGAAACTATTTATATTGATAATATGATAATATGATGACTATATATTGATATATTCAATAATGAGTACTTCCTATCATGTTTCTTTAATGCTGAATTTATCCATTTTTTATTCAACACAAATAAATAGCAAGTTCCCGTCGGTTGCTGACGACCCGCAACAGATGCATGCATTTATCCTCTTGATTTGAGAGGGAACAATTTTAGGAGCAAATTTCTTTCTTCTTTTTTTTTAAAAATTTTTTTTTTCCGATATAGGAGCCTCTGTTGGAGAAAGTTCGGTCTTATGAGCCGAATGTTCAATATCGGCCGTATTGTTCGGTTCAAGCATACACACTCTCGGTTCTGGGAACCGCATCTTCGATTCATGCAACCAAACTTTTTCGTTACTTCCGTTCGGTCTGAATGCTCGGTTGCTTGAACCGAGGATACGGTTCCCAGAACCGAGAATGCGGTCGCATGAACCGGACAATACGGCCGATATTGAACATCGTATATTCGGTTCGTCCGACCGAACTTTCTCCCACAGAGTCCCCTACATCGGAAAAAATGAAATAAAAAAGAAATTCGCTACCAAAATGGAGATGTTGCATGTGTGAGGAATTTGCGAATTGACTATTGATTTTTATGTACATGTTCGCGAGTAACACGATGGTGCCACTGGTTTTCTCTGAAATCAACTCCCAAGCTCAAAAAAAGCTCTCAAGTTGAGGCCAAAATGGAGGGGATGTCCCACGCTATCCTGAGAGTCCACCTCTACATCAAGACAAACTCTCCATGCAAAGATAGGGAGCAAATATATTGACAGGGCTGCCGTGTTTTCAGTTTTAGAGTCCCCAAGTAAAGCGCGGCAGCCCTGTCAATGTATTTGCTCTCTATCTTTTACATGGAGAGTTTGTCTTGATGTAGAGGTGGACTCTCAGGATAGCGTGGGACATCCCCTCCATTTTGGCCTCAAGTTCAGAGCTTTTTTTGAGCTTGGGAGTTGATTTCAGAGAAAACCAGGGGCACCATCGTATTTCTCGCTAACTTTTACATAAGAATCAAGAGTCAAATCGCAAATTCCTCACACATGCAACATCTCCATTATTCCCTCTCAAATCAAGGAGATAAATGCACGCATCTATTTTTACGAACATGTATTGAACATCGTCCATTCGGTTCATATTCCCGAAGCTTTTTCCCAGTCACGAGGGTAAATCTACGGCAACGATGCGGAGTTTGAGTTCATTTACTCGAATTCGATTCCGAGGCACGTAAAATATGTCAAAAAGCGAGGCACGATTAGGCTCATAATCGGTGTGTTTTGACGCGGCGGAGTCAACGCGACGCGACGCGGACGGCGAACGAAGGTCGAGAGGAGACGTCTAATCTCCGTCGACGACGGCGACGATTCGACGTTCTGTTCTGGCTCATTGGAGTCATTGGAACTGAGCACTCGACTCACGGTTGCCATTGCCGCTAATTGAAGCATGCCTCGTGCACTCCATGCACTTGTCACGTAGCCGTGAAAAACCATTACTGTCTCGCCCCTATAAACGCATTTGAGGAGCTTTCCGGAAAGAGGGCACATAGAAAAAAATCGCGTTTGAGAAAAGTGCATTTTAAATTTCCATCATTACTTTCTGGCCCCTGCCGGAAATTCACATCGCGGCTTGGACTCCCGATTTCGAACGTAAGTCACAGTCAGTGGCCGTAGACTAATGATGGAAACTTCAAATGCATTTTTCTCGAACGCGATTTTTTGCTATGTGCCCTTCTCCCGGTGAGCTCCTCATTTCTGTTCCCGATTGGATTGACTAACGGCAAGCCGATTGGTGATTGGGTACCTATTGATGGTGATTTAAATGGAGAATTTAAATGGAATGGATTCCCAATGGCTAATCAAATTATGAAGAAAGGGAAGGGGGTAACTTCAGACTAAACTCAACATTTTAACATTAAAATTGTGTAAAAATTCGGCGACCTGGCAGCCTTGGTCTGGGCCTCCAGGCTGAGGTACTTACTTCCATAGTCACAGTGCGTCTCGCACGAGCCCGCGACCCAACGGTTGATGCGACTCTACAGGGCGATCAAAAAGTTCCGCGCCGCCCCTGAAACCCCTGGGATTCTTGCCCCTTTTCAGGGTAGTCCCTTTAAAAATTTGGGGGCTCCCAAAAGTCGTCCCCATAGACCTACGAGCACTCAGAAAAGGTCGAGTCTCTATTTTAACTTTTTTGAAAGTTGCAGGGATACAGGGTTACTCGAGCTGAGGGCGCGGAGCTTTTGGGTCACCCTGTACAACAGTCCACACGCGGAAAAGACTGTCGAGCGCGCTGTCATGTTTGCCAGATAGTCCTGAAATCAGCACTTTTCCCCTTTTAAAACCATGTAAAATATCCATATTTTATCGCACAACTTGGACGCTGATCGGAGGTGGCCCGAGTCCAGAATTTTGATTTTCAGGAAGACATACCTTTTCCTCTACGTTGGACTGATCGTAGGTTAGAAAGTTCCATACTGAGAAAAAAATAAGATGCTCGGCAGTGACGTGGCGTGAATTGCAATATATCGATTGTTATGCCTTTTAAACCTATGAAAAAGGATCGATAAACAGGGTGTTCGTAGCGAACACCTTAATAATCGATTCTTTACCATAGGTTTAAATGGCATAACAATCGATACATCGCAATTCACGCCACGCCACTGAGCTCGGACGCTCGTCCTCTGCAAGCGGACCGAGATTTATTAACGGAGGGAGCCAGGCTTTCGGCAAAACACGGATCTGCTCGTATATTTAATTGCGTAGAAGAGCGTTAGTTGATAAGACCAAATTTTCCAGGAGGAGAGGCAATAAGGAGATTTTTGATGGAACCTTTGGATCTTTCAAGAAAAATATTTAGAGGACATATTTCCCCCCCCCCCCCAAAAAAAAGTCTCAGAAAATGTTTAGATACCCTTCAGAACGCCAAAAGTGTAAAAGAAAAAAAGAGTTTATATGTGCGGGAATTAAAGAATTTAACAATTTGTTCTACCAGGAACCGATTTACTTGCTTAGAGGAGCTCCATTAGCATCACCATGTAATTGGTTCCTTATCAGGGAAAAATATGCATCATTCTCCTCAAAAATACATCTTTTTACCTTAGGGATTTTTGGCAACTGTCGAATGTTCATACGGCCTTCTTCTTACTTACTATACTTGGTTCCATCCGATTCTCAAACTCGATTTTGAAAATTTGGTCATCACTGCTATCCGCGGTAACACGGTAGTATCTGCACCAAACGCAGAGGAATATAATGCGACGAATAAGTGAATTCTTAGAGCTCTGCATACGGCTCAAATATTTGCAAAAGACCCGAATACCTGAGAGAAAGTCACTACATGGGGCTCTGAAAACCAAACTTAACCTCGTCGTGAGTGAATAACTTGTGCGAGATGTTTTGTCTTACCACCAAGACGCTGCGACCTTCATTACTGTCACGAAATTTTTCAAGGTAATTTCTACGTTCATCACATTAGCATCCCTCGATTTTGAGGAATGAATGGCTCGAGGAGCATTGCAAAGTCGGCCAAGCAATCTGAACAGTTGAAAGCAAGTTCGTCAAACTGTGTCTTGCTTACCACACGGATGAAAAAGAATTGGACGTTACTAGATTCCTGGTTAAATAATTATGATCCCCTATAAATCTAGCGAATTGTACTAGATTTCTGTGCGTGTGAATCATGCGTCTCATTAGGCTCATTAGACGCAGGGAGGGGGGTTCCGTCAAGCATTACATAGATATTAAAAAAAGGGGGTCCGGGGTTGCGTTACGAGGGAAAGAGGGGGTCAAAAACGTAAGTGTTACGTGCTTTATAAATGCTCCCGAGGAGGGAAAATGATGGACTCACTTCACCTTGAAATTTTGACGTACTTCGGATTAAATTCCGAGTAAACTCTGAAAAATTGGAAGGAAAATAGTCCCGAGTCTCCCTGAAAATTCCCATTTTCCAAAAGTAACTCTGGCAACGTCCGAGGGCTCATTCGGCTTTTTTCCTTCGCTCGGCAGCGGGCTGATTATCGAAATTGATAGACAAAGCGATAGGTAAAGCAGACAGAAGAGAAATAAAGCGATCCTATTGGTGGAAATGGGTGGTTGCGATGGGCAAAGGAGGTAGGTAATAGACTAACTAACGGCGACCCACGAGAGACCCTATAGTAAGTCTATCATTTCCCCTTCAGTCTATGAAAACCACCCGTTTCGACCAATAGGATCGCTCCATGTACCCAATGTCTTATCCGTCTATCAATTCCAATAATCAGCCCGCAGCGGGCCCTGATTGTTGGATTTGATAGGTAAAGCAATTGACAAAGAAGACATAGGGAGCGATCCAATTGGTTGAAATGGGTGATCCTTATAGACTAAAGGGGTAAATTATGGACTAACTATAGGGTCCATCGTGGGTTGCCGTTAATTAGTCTATGACCTACCTCCTATGTCCATTGCATTCACCCGCTTCCACCAATATAGGATCCCTCCATATCCCCTTTGCCGTTTTGTCTATTATCAATTTCAACAATCAGCCCGCAGGATAGGATTCCTCCTTTCTCGCCGTGTCTTCTTTGTCCATAGCTTTGTCTACCAATTCTAATAATCAACCCGCGGGCGATAGACACCATTCTCTTCCGATTGGGAAGCATGGCCCGGCAACACCGGGAACTTTAGCCTCAAGTTCGACTCGAGATAAATTCATTTCCACGTGCTCGCGGCGCTGCGCATGCGCCTCGCCCGCCCGCCGCGGCGCACAATGGTTCGAGTCGACCAGAGAGGTTGGACATGAAATTTTTTACTAAAATTGCAAAATTTTATGTTTATTTCGTCAAAATTGTAACCTAAAGGGGTGCATCTTGAAGAAAATTTCACGAGGAAACCGATGGAGCCACTTTTAAAACCTTAAAGCTCTGTATAAACGGGGTTATGAGCGTTTAAAGTTTCCAAATTTTGTTCGAACTCTTCTATTAACTCGATCTACTGTGCGCCGCCGCGCCTCTCCGCGACGATCAATCACGCGCGTCGCGACGCCGAGCCGAGGAGCGCCGCGACGCCCGATGCCCGGTGCCGATCGCTCGAATTTCGCGAGGTCTCAAATTTTGCAGCCTCATCCCCACTCGCGATGACCTATACCCGACGGTCCGCGGCTCCGGGCTGGGGCAGTGCCCCATGTTGCCGGATTTCCCGAGGCCCTAGAAAGTGTTCTGAGCATCGGAAATTGAGAATTTGCAGGGTGTCTTAAAGTTCAAATCGAAAATTTCGGGATCAAAACAAGACTTATTTTATAACGCTGCCGTAATAGCAAATAGAGCAGTAAGTGCAAATGTTGCAGGCAAATAGTGAAATCAGTCATTTTGTCAAACACAGAAAAAAATGGATGGTGCTGGCGACAGAACCTTTTGTTCATACGGCTCCCACAGTTTCTTTGTTACACTTACAGAACTTTCTGTCGTGGGAACAGAGTACTCTGTTCCCACGACAGAAGTTCTGTTCTCACAACAGAAAAGTTCTGTAAGTGTAACAAAGAAACTGTGGGAGCCGTATGAACAAAAGGTTCTGTCGTCAGCACCATCCATTTTTTTCTGTGAATGCCTAGGCAGATAGTCAAATTGTGACGGACTGTAAAATTTTGTGAATTTATGGCGAAGAGCTCAGGATTTTTCACCATTTTTTGAAAAATAACTCTTCAAAGCCACGAACTCTTTTTGTCTCTTCCTCTTCAATTGCTTCTCATATTTGTAAGTGTTGAAATTCCGAAAATTCTGTATTTTATGTCATGTTGATAATTTCAAGATGAGTGTCTTTTCAGGAGCTAAAAATCGTTTAAAATACGATTGTGTGGTGCAAATTTTTACTGAGAATGTTTTCTTGCAGGAGCAATGCATTATTTTGTCTGAAATTAGGAAAAGAACCAGAATTTCAATCTAAGTTAGAATATTTGACTATTTGCCTTGATTTTACTATTTGCCTGCGACACAAATATGAAGTTTTGAGAAAACGGGCTCAGAAGCTCCTGATCGGAAAATTTTATTGTAAGTTTATTGTTTTATTATCAAATTCTCACTAATCGTCCGAAAGACTCCTAGCAATCGTTTGTATGATTAAAAATCAACTTATTTTATTTAAATTACATAAAACGGGTATTTTTCATTTTCATGCTGGGTTATTTTTAGGCAAGACAGCCGTAAGTGCTACCTTCTGCATGCTTTCATGGACACACAACAAACACATTTTCAGGTCAGATATTGGGAGAAGAGGACGGCACTTTACCTGAAAACACTCTATTCATTGGCTCTCCAGATGAATATTGTCACTTACTGATGCCTGGCCTGAGACTACTTCATTTTTTGCGCACTTACGGCTTTCTCATATGTCTCGTTTTGACAAAATGAAGATGGATTTTGGTGTTTTAGCTATTTCAGTGATTTCATCTAAAAGAGATTAGACGAATTTTGAAGGAAGCTCGATTTCGAAAATATGACTTTTACTCCTCTCTTCGCTATCACGGCAGTGCTGCACGCACTGTGTTTGGACGCAATGCGTGAAGTATTCATGCAGTCTTGTAGGCGCTATGCGTCTCACGCCGCCCGCTGCTAACCGTAGCGACCGCACTATCTTTGACGCAATGCGTGAAGTATCCATGCAGCCTTGTAGGCGCTAATATGTGTTACATGCCGACCACGTAGAACGTTTCACCAAAATATCCCTAGCGCGAGGTTGCAATGGGCAAAGGAAGAAAGTAACATATTAACAAACTAACGGGGACCCGCGCGGGACCAAATGTAATTGGAATATATTTTGCAGTTCGGAACTACAATTTCTGGCCACCATTAGTTTCCCTATAAACACATATGTGTTTTTATGGATGTGCCGGAAATTCTAATTCCTAATTGCGAAATGTAGTCCAGTTAGTCAATCATTTAGTCATCCCTTAGTCTTTAACAACCACTCGCTTCCATTAATGGGATCGTTCCATTTTCTCTTTGTCTTCTTTCTCTATTGCTTTGTCTGTCACTTTTAATAATCAGCCTGCTGTTACACTTGTCGCTAACATAGACATACTAGAGATCGACGTTGAGAAGATATTTTCGAAATGAAGGCGCAAAATTTATTTTAAAACTGAAGAATGCCTAATTATGTCACCTGAGTAAAGTTTACTGTGCTACAAGCATACAAAAAATCACTTTCAATAATTTTAAATCATCCGAACCCAAACTTCTAAATTCTTTTGGATCCTCCAAAAACTCCAAAACGCCTAGGGTGGATGACATTTAGCAATCACTGAGAAAAAATCTCGGTGTAATTACTAAGACAAGGGTACAATTACCAAGAATTCAGGGTTCTATTTGATCCCAGTTTTTCCTTGGTAAAATTACCATTTATGGAATTGGTAATTTTACCGAGAAATTTCGATAAAACTATTGAACTTTCTCGGTAATTTTACTGGACCTTGGTAAAAAAGCCAATATTTTTTATAGACTGTGGTAGAATTACCGAGATAAAATAGCAAAGTTACTGGGAATTGATTACCAATAAAAAGGGTATTCTTACCTGAAAAAAACAGTAAAAATACCGGTCTTTAGGTAAGCTTACCAGTCTGTCTTGGTAAAATTGCCAATAATTGGTAAAAAAAAAGTGAGATGGTAAATGTACCAACGGACCTTGGTAAAAACGCCGAGAATTTTTTTTCAGTATATATGAACTTCAATCTCCAACTCATTTTAGAACCAAAGTATGTGCCATTCATTTCCCGATGCAGGTAGGTGCTTTTATGGATGAGCCAGCAATAGTATAGTTCCTTATTACGAAATGAAGTTCGAATGGGCACTGCAATATCCACGCTCATAATGTAAAGGTACTCACTTCTCGAGTACTACATTGAAGGTCGGCACAAAAATAGCTGTACCTAGTGTCTGTAACCTCAGCGTGAAAGTTGAAATGACGAACTGGCAACGTTGCTCACGCTATCGGATTCTGCATGTTCATTGTCTCGTCTTTTACAACGCAAAAAAAACACTTCGTGAACTTTACGGTACGGGGGACATTTCAGAGGATTCGGCCCGAGTCCTCTGACGTCAGAGCGAGAGTGATTGTCAGGTTAATGAGAGACCGCGCTAACAGCTTCTTGTAAAATCTGTGTCACGCTTAAAATACGCGCAGAATGCACTGGACGCGGGTCCATCGACTGGAAAGCTCCGAAAAGCGGAAGAAGCTTGAACTCAACTGACTGAAAAGTTTCAGCAGAATCCGGGGCCGGATTTGTCATTACACCGATAAAAATATTTGTGTTCTTGTGTTGGTTTTGGTTAATGTAGGAAGTGAAACACAAACAAATCCAAATTTTGTGTAGATTTTGGTACAGTTTGCGGTGAATTTAGCGCAGAAAACAGTAAAGGGACTGAGAAACCGTAAAGTTAACAGAGGGCTTGGGTTATTTGTATTTTACTTCTTGCATTAACCGAACTTTTGTGTTGAGTTTTCTTTCTTTGTAGGCACAGAGACTTTAACCTAGGGCGCAACATCCTAAAGAGCGCAAAATGTTTAAGACCGTCATTTCAAAACTACATTACCTACTTACGGCCTGCGTATTCAAAATTTATTTTTCGCATCTTTTGTCCGATTTATTTTCCAAATCCAGCTTCTTTCTGGCATCAAATTTTTGCGATTGATATCTCAAAAATGTTTAAAACTAAGTTTTTTTTTTTTTTTTAATGTGGATTTGGAAAAGAATTCCTGTTGATGCAGAATTACTTCATTTTGAACTAATTTGGATTCTTTCGCGATATATGCTTAAAGAAAATCACACATCTACGCTCTCTGACACACCAAATTTTCATTCTTCGTCTTACAAATAGTTCGTTTTAAGTGTCTACGGAGTAGGGTATATTGACATTAAAAAATGTTAGAGGCTTTTAAATTTACAAGATTGTTGATTAAAACGCACTTTTTCCCGCAAAATTTAGAATAAGAAGCTTCATTAGATACAAAAGAAGCACCTAAGCTGGCATAAAAATTAAACAGGTCTCAAATCAGGGCGCATTCCGATTCTAAATTCAGCGAACTAATTATTCAATAAAACTTCGGGAACCATTCGATTTTTTGGGCTCTCAAGAGCCGAATAATAGAAGCAGAAAACAAGGGAGTGCACGTTATAGGTGAAGAGCGTGAGACAGTGTGAGTAAGACCACAAGTGCGTCAGCGTGAAATATGAGGACGGCCGGATTCAGTCCATGAAACGTAGAAAATTGAAAACAACAACGATGACTCATATAAATCGGTGACACTCCGACTTAGCAAACTTCTCCGATTCTCCCGTAAAAGCTGATTTTTCAGTATTTCCTCGTTTACACAATACGACAGGAATGCGCTACGTACAAAATTGCTGCCAGTTAGGCATGAGTTCCGAGGAAAAAGCAAAAGCGCACTCCAGAAAAGAGTGTTTCTCAACACTGAACAAACATTTTACAGAAATTCCACGATAGTCTGTGCTCAAAAAGTTTCTAAGTCTTGCGTTCATAAATTCGAAGAAGATGCAAGCAAAATGTAAGACACTTCATCAGAAAGAAAATCTAATGAACTTCTATGAGGTAGCTTTAGCGTTAGTAGCGCTGTAGCTTTAGCTAGTAAAAGTTCAGCTTTAAGCTGAACTTTTTACGCACGATGGCTAAAAAACTCCATCATTGTTCTATGAAGTACGATAAACCGAACTACATCTACAGAAGTAATGCATGCAGCGAAGATTTGGACTGCATTTTGCAATCAGGAACTAGAACATCAGAATCGTCAGTAAAGTCACGTCTGTACATTGGGAAACCAGTGGTCCATACTGGGTTTCTAAACTAAGCCAGATATTGTAGTTCAAAATTTCAAAATGCAGTCCATTTGGGCCTCGCACGTCCCGGAAGTAAATCGTTTTTCCACCCACATTGCCTGTAATTTGCAAGATCATCCTCAAAGGAAAAACCACTTACGTCCGCTAAATTGGGTATTCGAAAAATTGTTAACGCATAGAGACGAAAATCACTTCCTCCTCCGTTAAACTCAGGTAAAATCATCTTCATGCCTGATGAAAAAGCAACCAGCTTGCAAAGAGGCGTCAAAGTTGCCACATTATGATGAACACACTTTTCATTCGCTTGTAAAAACAATGACGAGTAAAAAAATATCATTTTACCGTACATACTGACAACATTGAGTAGGAACGCTTGGAGAGCACTGATCTTGAGCGAGATTGATGCTCAAGAAGAAAAAATGAATTAATTGTGCTGTCGTTGGGTTTTCGTGGAAAAGTTTTTATGATCAACCCACCTGCGGAGCGTTATTACCACGAGAACAAAGCGAGGAAATAATTTTGCGATTAATTGAAATAATAGCGAAATTCATACAAGGTTACGGCGAACAAAACACTAAACGGGCCTGCACGATGAGACGGAGGCTAAGTTTTCAAGCTATTGCCGAACTTTTATCAAATCAGGGGGTTTTTATTGATGGTGTGCAATTTTTTTAGCTAGTGCCTGGGCTCGCTTTAAAAGAGCTTTACATCAGCGAGTAGCTTTTTTAAGATTTTATCTGTACTGTTTTAAAAAAAATCGTACATTTTCCCTCTATAGTGACAGCAGTAAGAGGCGTTTAATTTCAGTGGCGTGCTTTGCGATGTATCGATTGATATACCATTTAAACCTATGGAAAAAAATCGATAAACAGGGTGTTTGCAGCGAACACCTTAATAATCGATTCTTTACCATAGGTTTAAATGGCATAACAATCGATACATCGCAATTCACGCCACGCCACTGTTTAATTTCGGTCAAACTATTAGGTGAATGCAACCGTGTTCTTCGAAACTAAACCGAGCTTCAAAAAATTTCGCAAAGAATTCGGCAAATGTATGGAAACCCCGTAACCAACCAAATAACCGATAATCAAAACCGATCACTTAGAGAGAAAAAAAATTCTGACTTCCCATGAGAAGCGGGCTAAAAAATCTGTTTTTTTAGACCGCCGGAAAACATGTGCTAAAAATGTTCAAAGAGATAGTGCTTAAAATTGCATTTTTTTCCAAGCCAGCCTGAGCCATTTAAAGGTAAACTTTCACTTAATTTTTTCCTTTTGATTAAATTCACTTCTGCTAAACGCTGCTGGCGAGATACCCTGCCTTTTCCCGACTTCTCTAAGTGGCCGTCAGTTAGCCCAAATTTTCCAGATTATCCGGATCATCGGAAACTCTAGGCTTAAAAATTTGTAAATACAGTACTTAAAAATGTTTGAATTTTTTTCGAACCAGTAGGAACGACGTGAAGGTGGACTTTGCTTGTTAGCTTAAACTAAATCAAACCATGTTTCTTCCCATGAGAATTGGCATCACTGCAAATGTTTTGAAGATGAGCGGTGATCTCCGGCCGGAGCCCAAAACGGCTGCACTAATGATTGAAAGGGTCACGGTTCCGCCGGGGGGCAAGGAAACAGAATGCACAAAAATGAATCACGCTAGAGTGCTAGATGGATTCTGAGATGGTTCCCCAAGATAAATATCGTTTTACTTTTAGATGAATAAATTAGAGACACGCAAGAAAATTATGATGCCCCACCTCTTGCCAATCGCGAAACTTGCTATTATTGCTGGGCCCGGGAACGGGTAAGTTTTCGATCAACCTGCTCAGATCTAATGAGGAGAATTCTCATTTTTGCATTTAACTGCGCAGGCTAATTATTGAAATTGATAGACAAAGCGATATAAAAAGAGAACAGAGAGAAAATGGAGCGATCCTACTGGTTGAAGCAGGTGGTTGGTTTAGAATAAGAGAGAAGAAAATGGAGCAACTAAGTAAACTGCCACGCTGAGGCAGAACGCCGTATACACATTCGAGATATGCCAAATCCTTGGGATAAAACATACATTTTTGAGGAGAATTATGCATATTTTTCTTTGAAATTTTCAGATATTTCAGATAAAATTGCGGGAAAAATTGTCCGAAAAATTTGTATAAAAATATTCACAATTTTTACAGTTAATTTGGTGTTTATTGAAGAAAATATGGCAATCTCTAAAGGCTTATACGGCGTTTTTCCGTAGCACGGCAGTATGAAGACTCCGCTTATATACCACCATAACCTCCTCTGTCCATTGCAACCACCCGTTTCTACATGGGATCTTTGTTTTACCTTCGGCTTCTTTGTCTATCGCTTTGTCTATCATTTTCAATAATCAGCCCGGAGAGGCACACTTTCCTGTGGATCCGCGCATTGGAGACATGTTAGAGTAGGCCCAAATAAGAGACGCTAATTGCAAGTTTCCGGTAAAGCTAATTTGAGATAACCTTCCCCTTGAGTTTAAATAAATTGCGCTTTGCGCTGTCGCTGAGAGTCACCTAAACGACCAACTGGACGTATTTATGCTAAAAGGAACTATGCTACACGAAGATCCTATGCACATAGTTCCTTTTAGCATAAATACGACCAATTCTAAAGCAGAGAAATTTCTAATTAAAGTCCACGAAAGAACGAACACAGAAGGTGCAGTTTCTTCGATAACAAACATAGAAAAAATTGAATAATTACAACTTACTGTACGCACTATTTTCAATGAAGAAACTCTGCTGATGATTTCAGACTCACCTGCAACAAACAGGAAAATGATTCAATTAGAAATTGAAATAATATTTTTAAAACAACTTCGTGGAACAAATACAGCCGTTCTTTAATCAGCTCTTGTTCTTGGGGAGGCCTAGGCCCCGTATGGTTTATATTCTTCAGGAACCCGAATATTTCAAAGTGCGATATATCATTTAATATTGAACGTAGAAAGCTGCTCTTTGAACAGATCTTAAAATTTTTGGCTAAACTACAAGAATAAAGCATCAAAACACAATTCTAAGACAGCGCAACTGACTCATTACATGAATTTACAATGCTGCAAATAAAAAATGTCTGAAAATTCAACCAATCGTTTCCTCTCTAAAGTATAAATTAGTAGTTGAGATTCTGAAACACCGCAACCAAAAAATATACCCTTTATCACCCAACGTCTCAATTGAGATACGCTCTTACGTCGTAGGGACGACGTCATTACCAGACCCCCTCAAAAATGCGTAGATTGCCCCTCAGGATACCAAGAAACCGAGTCGTTGGAAGATGACATCATCAGGAAAAATGCAGGTCATCAGTGATATACGAGGAATGGCCTACGATACAAATGCAACAACAGCACGTAAGATTTTATAATGCAGGAGAAATTCTCGAGAATTTGTTCCTAATTTGAGCGCGGAAATGTTATCACGGAGAAAGAGTCGTGTGTTCTACCAAATATTGGCATCCGCGCCAGAACACGAAAGGTATACCTAGTTGCAAAGCGAAACACCTGTTTTCAATGGTTTTGGCGTGAAAAAGTAAGTCATGGAAATTCGACGACTAGACTGACGAGAGAAATTTTTGATATCGACTGACTGTGAGTAATCTTTCTGAAACAAAAAGAACCACAAATGATTTTTTGGGAAAAGAGTTTGATCTTGACAGGTGGCGAAAATCACTGACTTGTTTTCCTGCACATGCGTTCGTAATAAACCTTTAAATTGAGCCTCATGGATAGAACGATGATGGTGTTTAGTCTACAACATGCGTGAACTAAAAAAATCCCGCATCATTATGCAAACATTTTGGCTCAAAATTATTTTTTCTTTAAAATTTTCTAGAAAAATCTTGAGATCCAAAAATGATTAGAGATCATTAGAGATCGGCTACTATATCGTGCTCGAATTGAATTATTCAGATCCAGCAACAACACGTTGGTTACGAATCTTCCTCTTGTTCATCCTTCTTCTACGCTCATGGACTTTCTTCATCGTACTCCAAAAATTTAAGTTACCTCCAAAAATTCACATTGAATTTCTTGCCCCTCGTTTCTCAAAATACTAAAATTATCTTTTTAAAAAAGACCCCTCGCAACTCGAATTCCGGGTGATTTTGACATTTTAAGAGCTTTATTGCATACTTTCACACTTTTCCGAGGCACATTTTTACCCTTACAAAATCCGATGACGTGAGCAGCTCATCATAAAATTAGTGTTTATCTTTCCGTGATCTCCAATTATGACCAATCTGTGAGTCCACCGGGGGTCCTTAACTTTCCGGATTCTGATTGAGACCGCTTGACCTTTCCTCGCGCGCTGATGGTGATCAGACACCCTACTGTGATAATCTCATCTCCCGTCAAACAAATGAATTATAGTGGACAGTTGCGCTTGAGCCGCGGTACCATAGGCAGCGCGCGACGCACATCTGCCCGCGCTCAACTGATAATGTTTCCATGAGTCCAGCAACTCGTGTGTGTCGGAACGCCTACTTTTTTGCGCTGCGTTAAAATCTCTGAAATGATTTAAGCATTTTGTCGTCTTGGCGATCTCTTGTGTGGCTCAGAATGATTAAATTTTTAAGGTATAGAACTTTAGAGCGTCTTACCAGCTGATCAAGTCGCGCGCTGTCTGTGAAACCGTGCCTTTACATCTGCGGCAAAAACCGCCGATGTACCACCCGTTTTCGCAGGACTTGAGAGGTTCTTGGTTGGATGAAAAGCGTAGCACGCGGCCGCGAAGGCGCGGGCACATCGATTGAATTTCCGTTCCTCTCCGGCCTTGTGCCCAACAAGTGACACTAAATTTGTAAATTTGTTCAATTATCGGTCATGAACAGCAGGGGAGGCGAAATTTACCAATTTGCACAGATTTAGCGACGAGGACATGTTTGCTTCAAGTGGAATAACTTGATGATAATGGGGTTGACCATTGACAAAATGCATGAGCAGCAAACTAGCGCACCTTGAAAAGGTTTTAAAGACTATAGGCATCCGTTTGGGGACATACGTATAAAATGGAATAGGTCATAAATTGGACAATGGGCCTGTTGCATGCAAGAGATACAGCCGCGCGAATAGATTATTTAGAGGTTAAATGACACGAAAAATACGATGGTCACATTGAAAAAGTCTGAAATACACTCCTTACTGCGCAATTTGCGTTGTTAGGAACGCGCTTTTTCAAATTTCCCGCGTCTGGGGGCAGTTTTCTAATCACCGGAAACGAGCAAACGGCGGGCTCGGTGATTTCCGGAAGATGCCGAGTCGTTGTTGTTGTTGTTATTTTTTCCTTCAGTTTGTTTACAAACCCAACGTGATCTCTCATAGTGGTCCATATACGTTTTATGCGGTAACCAAATCGATCAACTTTTAAATATCCAACGCAATCCTTCTACATTTCATTTCACGATATCACGAGCTCCGATTTTTAGGTTATGTTGTCAGTTTTAGTTGACCGGAAATAGGCGCGAGTTGCCGTTAATTGTTTCTGTTAGAAAACTGCCCCCAGACGCGGGAAATTTGAAAAAAACGCGTTCCTAATAACGCAAATTGCGCAGTAAGGAGTGTATTTCAGACTTTTTTAATGTGACCATCGTAATTTTCGTATCATTTAACCTCTAAAAAGTCTATTTGCACGGCTGTATCTCTTGCATGCAACAGGCCCATTAGATAGGGCAAAAATTGAAGCACCACAAAATTTGTTTCCTCATCAAATTCTACAAAGAGCATGTTAAACATGTTTATTATAAACTGAGCTTATATTCCGCTCCAGTGAAAAAATTCAGCGAAAAATAGCCTTTTGGACATCGGGAAAAAAGCGTATCTTCTTTTTCACGCAAAACAATACTATATATGAGCGTACTTGGTGGTGGAAAGATATTTTCCTACTTTTTATAGAGACTGAGAAAATTTCAATAACAGGAACAGCAGAGAATATTGTGACGCGTGCCGATAATTTATTTCCATGCATATACTGCTCCAACATCCAAAACAGGCTTTATTTTTCTTCAGCATACAGCGATTTTCCGAAAAATTTAATTTCCCTCGAGGAAAAAGGGATTTTGCGGAAAAACTTCGATTCTTCCGGAAAAAACAAACCAACCCAGTTTGAAAATGTCACTGTCCGAGAACCAGACGACATTAGGTGGCAAAATTGCGACACAAGTTTTGACCACTTAAATCTGAACCGTCAAGGGAAATGGTTGTTTGCCACGTATTGACATACGCAATGTAGACGGCCATTTTACCGTTTTACGTGTCGGTGCATGTAGGTATATCGATTTCCGTGTTCAAAACTCGTGTCACGGGTTTGTTACCTATTCTGCCGTGCTAAGGAAGAACGCCGTAAGAACATTCGAGAGTTGCCAAATTTCCCCGGATAAAACATGTATTTTTGACGACATTTATGCGTGTTTTTCCTTGAAATTTTCAGATATTTTAGATAAAATTGCGTAAAAAATTGTCTGAAATTTTTGGAAAATAGTATTCGCAATTTTCCTAGTAAATTAGGTTTTTATCGGAGGAAACTTGGCAACGCCTGAAGGTTCATACGGCGTTTTTCCGTAGCACGGCAGTACTGTCGTCTGACTCTCGGACTAGCATCTATTTTCGATCCGACATAATCCTTCCGATACGAAGTCTCATCGGTCGTGATCGACGGCGTTAAAATAAAAAGCGAGGTAAAAAAAAGAAGCATGCGGTGAGCTCATCTAATGCGTCGAGCGTCTCCGGTGGAATTGAATACGGGAAGGAACTGAGGAAGTTGAATGTTTCTCTGGCTGTGCCATTTTTTTCTGCGAGATGAATCGATGATCATCCGGAAAACGTATCCTCGTAACGCTAGATTTTGCGCGCGTCGCGTCGCGTCGGTCCCTCGCCGCGCGCGCCCGTGCCAAGAGGCGAAAACCCCGTCTGCGAATAATGCCCGCGGATCGTTTCCTACAGCTCATTTTCCTGATTTGTCCTGCCTCGTCGATGACCTAGGATTCGCGTCCTCCACCCACACTTCTCGGGTATTAGGTAGAGCTTTCCTCAGTCTCCTATTCCATGTCCTCAGCGGACCGATTATTGAAATTGATAGACAAAGCTATAGACAAGGAAGGCAAAAGGGATATGGAGGGATCCTGTTGGTGGAAGCGGGTAGTTGCAATGGACAAAGGAGGTAGGTAATAGACTGAGTAACACCAACCCAGGAGGGACCCTATAGTTAGTCCATAATTTTCTCCCTTAGTCTATGAGAGCCACCCATTTCAACCAATAGGATCTCTCCATATCCGTTCTGTCTTCTTTGTCTATGACTTTGTCTATCAATTTCAATAATCGGCCCGCAGTTGGACACGTGGACTGAGAAAAAGAATAATGGACCACTGGACAAGGTACGAACTTCAGCATTCTGATACATGTTTCGTAGCCAGAATTTCACATAAAACACGATGCGCACAGTAAAAATTACCGAAATCAACTCCTTACAAAGATATTTAATGATTCCTGATGCGTGAATTCAAACCACCTGCTCATTAAAACTCAATGCTCTACGTGATTCACATCGCGCGTTAAACATTATCATGACAGTCTCTGCGATATAAAAATCTGGCAACCTGTCTTGAAGCTTTGGCTCAGCTATGACAACTTGCTTACAGTTTGAACAACACATGATGGGAAATGAACATTGCTCGATTGAGAAGCTTGCTGAAACCGCATTGTAGTGCGCGATTTGACTCACGTAGAGCTTTGAGTTTCTTGTGAGCGGGCAGTTCAAATTCCTCGTAACCAATGTGAAATAAAAGCGTCAATATCTTCGTTAGGAGACGGTTTCAGTAGTATTCGTTGCGCGAATCGGGTTTTACGTGAAATTCTGGTTAAGAAACATGTATCAGAATACTTGAATTCGTGCCTTGTCTAGTGGTCCATTAGCTAATGATTTCATTCAAAGAGAGCCGCTCAAATGTTTTGAAAGCTGCTTAGATTGCTTAAATTCGTACCTTGTCTAGTGGTCCATTAAAGTACTTGTACGCTGACTAATTCAAATAATCGCGGGCAATAGAATGCGCTCCCGCGCGGACCAAATATAGCGCCTTCAACATCGTAGAAATACTTCCAACGCTACATCGTTACACATACGTTCCGACGTGCAAATTGCCTATACTGCGCCTGCAGAAATGTACAGCAAAACGGTGTAGCGTTTGAAGTATTTCTACGATGTTGAAGGCGTTATGTATGGTGCACACGGGAGCGCTAATTTCTAATCTTTTTTTTTTTTTTCAGTAAATAAATGGGTAGGGAGTTTGTGGTCTCTCTTTAATTCTGATGACGGTATCCGAGAAAAAAAGTCCCTCTTGTAGAAAACCATATTATGTGACCTGCTCGACCGAATACGTGACTACCTATTGAGGGTTCTCAGTCTACAAGAACTTATAATTTCGGTGTTATTCAAAAACTCAAGAAAGTCTTCCGAACTTATTTTCTTTCGAAGATTCTTCACAGGTTTTCTCCGTATACTCGTAGCAGCATTGCAATGGCATCCTCGCGAAGTGCAACCCACTTGCACAAGCAGCTGGCGTTCTCCCATTTTCATTCATAAGCCTCGAAAAAATTCATGCATGACCGACAGATTTATAAGTACGAAGGACGATCACCGGGCTATTAAAGCATGACTCGAACCAAACTTGGAAACATGTTCCCTCAAACATGCGGATCTCGAGGAAAATTTTAAGTGGCCGTCCTTAATGCCCTGCTACGGAAGAACCGCACACCTCCAGCGTAAATCCAGTACAGATACTTCGTTTCGCCCATGTACAGTAGCACATTCCGGTGCATCTGTGATGAGAACGATTCAGCACATTTTTAAGGGGTCCAAAGAGACGGAAGCGGCTTCTGGCTGAATCGCAAGGAACAACGCGTCAGTGGCAAAGCTCGAATCTACGATTTTGCCATTTGAGGCTACGGTAAAGAATCGATTATTAACGTGCGATCTGATAATCGATCCTTCTTCAAACATTTAAATCGCAGACCTTCCGATTGATCACGAAGTACAACACGCTGGCACGCCGCGCCACGCCAGTAGTGGAGGTGTGAATCATCGGAATTCGATAATTTCCCATTTGATGCTATGACGTAGAATCGATTGTTAAGGTACGCTCTAATGATCGATACTTTTTCATACGTTTAAATGGCAGATCAATCGATTCATCGCACAGCACTAAGCAATTCGTGAATCCTTGACTTTCGATATTTTCCTATTTGAAGCTATGCTAAATAATAGATTATTACGGTACGCTCTGATAAAAATAGATTATTTTCCATAGATTTAAATGGCATATCAATCTGTAAATCGCAAAGCTCTCCGCGGGGCGTGAATGAAGGTATTCGTTACTTTCCCATTTGAAACTATGGTAAAGTATTGATTAAGTACTAAGGTTTAAATGGCTGATTAATCGATTTTTCGCAAAACAAGACACCTGCAGCTTGATTTTTGAAACTTCAACTATGGCTATGCCAGCAAGTTAAAACAAGACACAGCCCTATCTGCACCGTGTAATATATAGAGTTTCGATTTTTGTGGTGCCGACATAAATTTCAACAATCAGACTACTGGCGAATCGTAACTCATCGGCTATCGATATTTCACCATTTAAAGCTATGGTGAAGAATCGATTATCAAGGTACACTCTGGTATTCGATCCTTTTTCATATTTTAAACGACTGATCAATCGATTCATCGCAAAACACGACAAGCTGCTAAACCGCGTAACTGAAATGGAAATTCTATGCAGAAGCGTGGTTTTTGCTAAGGACGGAGGCTGTCGGGTGGTTGCTGGTTTCCGGGGTACTCCGATCAAGGTGGGGACTTAGTTAATGGCTGATAATGATCGGAGAATTTCTCAAGTTGGACCGGGTCGGCCGCGCTATTGATGAGAGATGAATTCGCGACGGATTAATCATATTTTTCTGCTCTGTATGCAGCGCGCATTCTTCTCGCTCAGCTTTGCGCGTTTATTGGCCGATGGCAATCCGCCCGTAACAACCCACTCGCGGTGTCGACCCGTCCCGACTGTAGTTGGACGCTATGTCGCCTTCGTTAGAAAACCTTTATGAGAAACGTATTCGACGGTTAAACTGTAGAAACGCGTATCTAGTTTCACTGTTGTACCTAGTCATCGTGAAACGGATGGCGCCTACAAGAATGCATGAATACTTCACGCATTGCGCCAAACACAGTGCGGTCAGCCAGCGTGAAACGCATGGCGCCTACAAGACTGCGTGAATACTTCACGCATTGTGTCAAACACACTACGTTCAGCAGTGGTCGCGTCGGCGTGAAACTCATAGCGCCTACAAAACTGTCGGAATACTTCACGCATTGCTCCAAACGCACGGTGCGGTCTGCGCGGCGCGGCAGCGGAAGTTAAAATCATTAAACCACATATATGTTTGTTCTTTCATAATTTTTTCGTTCATTTCTTATGAATGGAAGGCCTTATCCACGCAGAGACAGGTTTACGAAACTTAACGTTCGCGCAAAGTTCGGTGAATTTATGCTAGTAGTGTTGACAGGGCTTTCCCAAAAAATGTTCCAAACACGAGTAAACGCGTCTGATGCAACCCACCCCCGCTGGCACGTTCACTTGATGGTTTTTATTGATGTTTCAAAACGAATGAGAAGGGGGCGGCAAGTAGGTAAATCCGGCCCTGTCTGTGGGAGGAGGGGGCAGTGGCGATTGGGTGTCGCAGAGCGCGAAGCTGCGCTGTAAAAGCGGCTATTGTATGTAAAACTCATCAGTAACATCGAAGCCCCATTTTAATGGGCTCACTTTGATCGTGTAAACCTTAACCCGCAAAAATGGCAACAATGACCGAACAGATTCACTTACTTCCTCTGCAGAGTCAATTTCACCGGGCCATGAATGAGTTCCACGAAGTAATGATATTAAGTCGAAACCGTATTAATACTCGGCGCTCCTGTTAATACCTCTATTTAAGCGGGACCCGTGAGGCAGCCGAGTTATTCAAATCGTCGGTTGTTTTCTCGGCACTCGTGGGTCAATTTGGGCATGAAACAGCAGGTGATTGAGTGTTTCTCCGTGTAATTACCAACACACGCGCTCTCGTCCGCAATTGCAATCACCGATGGCCGCCGGCACCGAGCGTTGGTCACCCTAAAGTCGTGGCGCTTTTCAATGTTAGTACCATTAGATATAGTCGTTTAAATCATGTGGACCTTATTTTACAATTGAATCGGGAGGTGCGAAAACCGCTAATGTAGCATTTTTCCAATCTTCAGTTTTTTTTAGTTGATAGTACTTTTAAAGAGTTGATACAACCGTGTGATGAAAGGACTCGTTTTGGGATTGGTAACCCGGAGACGAGTATTGACGGCACTTTCATCGTTGCACCCAACTCCGAAAAGTATCATCAACTAAAAACAACCGAAGACTGGAAAAATGGACATTAGCGGTTTTCGCACGTACCGATTCAATTAGGAACTAAAATATTTGGCTCATCCGTAAAAACACTTATGCACCTAGGGAAACTAGAGGTACAAGCGTTGTTTCTAAACTGAGCTACAGATTGTGATTCCGAATTGCGAAATATCACTGAAAAAAAGTATCGCAATCCCAACTATACTCTGGATAAATTTGGCGCCAGATATAAGAGTAGTTGCACTGGCCAGATGTATGGTTAATCCAACCACACTTTCGCACTGGAAAAAAAAAAACACATTGGATTTAGAGTCCAGACTCTTGAAAACATTGACAAGAAAAAGGACTCTTGATTCAATCAGATTTTTGCTTGAATCAAAAGGAAATCCGCTCAAATTAAGAGGCTTGGTTCTTGATTTAAGCAAATATCCGATTGAATCAAGAGTATTTTTTCTTGTCGATGTTTTTAAGAGCCTGGACTCTAGATTCAATGTGGTTTTTTTCCAGTGCGGCAGACTCAATCTTACCTCTGACTGGTGCAGCTACTCTTAAAACTGACGCCAAAATCAGCCAGGAGTATGTGTGGGTTTTTTTTAAATCATTTGCCTTGTAGAGTTGGGATTGTGATTTTTGTTTTTCGCATGATGTAATCCATTTAAAGTGGACTTATTCAGCTTTTAGGGCTGCATTCGTAGTCATTGCTTAAACATATCATTTCCTTGTTTTCCATTTTCTCTTGTTTTACCGGATTTCCCCGACTAGGAATACTCTCCACAAAATCGTAAGTGACTTGCACCACCTGTGCACGGAATCCCGTCGATAAAACCACGACTAGTTCCATTCGGACGAATACTGTGGCGACGGTTCAAGGGATCAACTTCGGGAAAATATGATTTTTCAGACTAATGACGGATTAGCCAGTCAAACTTAACATATCTCGTCAAGCTCCTTGAAGATTTTCTTCGAGACGTTTGGCGAATCGTGCTCGATGTTTTCCCCGCGATCCGAGCGGATTAGCAAGCGATGAGATGTGAGCGAAATTCCACCGGGTCACGTGCAAGTGAATACACTCAAGGAAAGACCGATAGTGAATTTCAGGAATGTCCCGAGCACGCCGGGGCCGGGCCTCAACACGCAGATCGTGCTGCCATCTCGAGTCAAATTTTGTAACTCCCAGCTTCGTTGTGATTGCCCCATTTGAAACGAAAAGAGAAAAAAACTTAAATTAATGACCCAGGTGGTGCTTGATGCCCACTTTCAAAGAATTAAAGGCACTTTTTCAAAATTTACAGTCCTTCAGAATGAGCTTCTCGTGTGATTTTGCTAAGAAAGTGTGATTTGGCCCCTAGCCCCACACCCCTANCCCCCCCCCCCCAATTACCCTAAAAAGATTTAGTGCCTTTAGGCGTAATGGATCCGCTTTCTGCTAAAAATTTCTGAAAAAACCTACAGAACTTCCTGCTTGACAACCATCGATTTTTTTCCTCCTTAAATCAAGCTAAATTTTCTATTGACAAAAAATACTCAGATTGATATAAACGAGGGTGAGTAGAGGTATGATGTTACAAAAACTGTGACATCGTGGGATACATTTCAAGCAGCGCCTTCAACAAGTAGCCTTACTGGCATACGCGAAGAGATGATACAACTATTCGTGCTTGGTGGTTATCCGTGTTGCGTGAGTAAATATGAAGGCGCTCCGGCTACTCTTGCCCGTCCAGAAGTGTGCGTGACTTATCTTGTTCAGCACAAATAGATTGCGATTGCCGGTGATTGCTAATCGACTGTGAAAAATATCTATTATTCTTGGTTCCATCTCGTTTTCTTCCTCACTTTTTTTCTCATTTCGCTCTTCCTCCTCTTTCTAATTTCCTACGCTCCCTCATCGGATATAATTATGTTAGGAATCTCAAGTCATTGCACATATGCATTTTTTCATGACGCCCTCCTTCATACAAGCATGACCCTAATTCTTAATCCAATCCGATCATAACATTCATAACACGCCGCCGGTGTACAAGACCCGCGTTTTTCATGTAAAGGGTTAAACGTGAGCTATCGTTTTGTGCAATTTTGTTTCCCTCCTTGTTCGATTGTATTATCAAGTGTTTCACATAGCAGCTCCAACAAGATGGGTAGTCACCTCCAGTCTGATTGAAGTGGTTTTGTTTCAAGTGTTTTTCTAAACAGCTCCGATAATGTATGGAGTGCCTCTTATCTCTGTCTACAACAAGCTTTGACACTTCCATTAGCATCAGTGTCGTCTGAAAGTCGAACCGCTCAATGGTGATGCGAACCACTTTGTTTGAAAACAACCGAGGAAATTTTGCCTTTAGGTTCATTCCTGACTCTGGGCTCAAAACGAACCCTAGGAATGACTTTTAAGTGACTCATTTCCGAAAAGACAGTGGGAAATTTAACAATTTCTAACAATTGGACATGCACTGTGCATTAATGTTCTTTTTTCATCACTCAAAATCCTTGTTTCAAAGGAATTGAATTGAATGGAATCAACTTACTTACATCAGACGTTGCTAAACAAATTACGTTTTTTTCACATAGAAGCCTTTTCACGGAGGGCCAAATGTAACTGGAATCAGCGTGACTACATAAGATATTGCTCAATTACTTTTTAATCATTTTTTTTCAGTAAATTGAGTAAAATTCTGAATTAAATTTTGCCAGTATATTTTGTAATCCAGCAGAATCTTGCAATCATCCTGTTACGTAAAAAATTAGAGAAAATCGGGCAACGTGAATTGCACTTCAGTTAATTTTGGTCAAACGGATCCATACATATGTTTAAATTATAATTTGCAAAGACTAATTGTAAGTGAGACAGTTTTTCTAGCTCATTTCAAAATAAACGCATGTGCCTTCATTTTCAAACGCAGATAGGCTCCTATGGATGAGCCACAAATAGTGACTTCTCATTTCAAAATGCATCCCACATGACTCTTTAATGTTAGATAAATTTAAGTTCATTCTTTGAGCTTTCATCATGCAAAAATAAATACCATCTTTCACTCTTATCCATTCTTTTAAAAAACGTTGTTGTGAATTAAATGAGAACTTTTAGACTCAGATTTCTGTGATACTGCTCCGAAAATAATAATAACAAAGGAGGAATAAAAAGCGCATCTGTTTTGCGTCATTATCAGTTATAGTTCTCAAAGTATAATAAAACGGAACGACGATTGTTCCCTTACAATTGAATTATTCATGAAATTATATTTAGCCTCTAGGAGTAATTTAGCTATCAAGAATGAAGTCATAACGTCATTAAGTTCACAGACATTCATAAATGTTAGAACTCGTTCTGCTAGAAATATTACTGAGAGTCTTTGCCCTGATATGCATGACCTACTTTTTTTCGAGTCGATTGAGAACTATGAGGAAATTTCGACAACAGATTTTCATAAATTCTAACACCAAGCGAGAAGACCGATTGCTGAAACATCTATCTAAAAATGTTACATTTTGATTGCGGCAATGGCGCAGCGTAGGCTAATATTTTCATGGGGGGGGGGGGCTACTGTCGAAAATTTTCCATAAGATGGCGGCTCAAGGGTAGAAAATTCCTCAATATCACGAAAAATTGCTTTAATTTTGGTAACATTTCCCAGTTATGGGGGTACAGACTCCCTGCAAACGCTACTGGGTCATAAGGATGAATTTATATTAATCCATTCGAATATAAGAATAAACAAGTTGATAATTGCAACACAGAAAAGTTGCAGGAGCGTACCCATGAAAAAGAATTTTTTGGTGTAATTGGTCGTATAATTTTTTTGCGAAAAAGTAGGAGTATAAATAAATCAACCCTTAAACATCACACATTTATGGACACGTTTTTAAAATGTGATTATAATGAATATTTCATGTGTTGTACAGCTTAAACTCATACACTTTATAAGAGTTTATTCTAGGGAATTTTTTTTCAAAACAATAATTGGACGTATTTCTACCAAACAGACCTATGTGGAGGTGAGAAAGATGGGGTGTGCTCTATAAATCTGGATAAGAAGCAATGTAAAAGTGGGCGTGGTTCCTTTTGAAGAATTGGAAAAGCGGGATATTGCATTCTATCAAACAGACCTATGTGTCAACTGGATGCGGGAGTCATGAGCCGCGGGCAGGGCAAGAAAGCGTTGTGGACAGGGCTCATGAGTTAAAGCGTCCCGACGACGTTGCCCTCGTTCTGCTCCCGCTCCCTCATTGCCGCTGACGTCACTGGCGCTTTATTATTCTCATTCACTCTTACGCAAGAGAACTAACGAGCACACCCCATATTTCTCACTTCCACATAGGTCTGTTTGGTAGAAATACGTCCAATTGCTAATAATGTGGTGTCCATCAAACATGAATTTTCCGGAAAACTCTTGCATTTGTTTTCTCAAACTCCGCTACAAAAGATTGTTCCGACTTTTTACAATACTGATATAGTTTTTCAATGATCTCCATGTGGAATGGGGGTTAATTATTTAGCCTTAATACTTTTAACTACGTACCACGTTGCCTTACTTCCACTCAATTTTTAATTTTTTCGCGAAAAAATCAAGCAAAATGATGGTTGGAAATTTTCTATGAGGACTTCTTAGATTATGAAGAATAAAATGTATAAAATTGTGAAGCAGAATTTTGCGGAGGTTCGTTTGTGATAAACAACTGTGTAGTTTGTTTGATTCTAGCGAATGCTGTTCAGTGTTATACAGGTACTTCATTTGCATCTCCAAAGCATAACCTCGTCACAAAAAAGAAAATAATTGATAATCAGCCTGGGTGTCTGAAAACACGCCTGTCTTGATTATTTGTCTGGGACCGATTAAAATCAAACTTGCGTTACGATACAGCAGAGACTGGGAAAAATAATAATAATAATTGATAAGCTCGTCATAAATCAAAAATATAAATTTCACAGACACAGAATCTGGGTGGAATCCGGTGAGGTCAACATTAGCGTCCTAATTCGATGGTGATTGTTGATTAATGCCTGGCAAACAGGACGTCCGTTTTGATACATTGCTCCCGTCAACAGCGTCGCGGTGTTTCCGATCTGCGATGAATCGATCGATCTGCCGTTTAAACCTACGGAAAAGGATCGATCGTCAGCGTATACTATAATAGTCGATTCTTTATCATAGCTTCAATTGGGAAAATTTCGATGGCTGACGATTCGCGGTTCGTCGCTATTTTCAAATTCACTTTCCTGATCACCGAGAGCTTCGAATGACCGCATAAATAACTCAGAAGTCGTCCGACGCTACCATATCGACGCACATGCAGCCAAAATTTTACTCTCACGCGAAGTATCGAGCGTTTAGATGTTACGTCACTCCGGCGGTAGCTGGGAATTAATTAATTACCCACACGCTTACAAACGGATTAAGATAGTTGTCAGATCTCGCCTATGCTTGGAATGACGCTTCACCGATCAATCTCCATACCGTTCGGTCAGAATTTTAATAATTCGGATACTTTTTCCGAATATTACTCGAAGAATTTGCAAGGATTTTCAAATCATTTTCAGATTTTTTCCTCCCTGAGAAGATATATTTTTGTTATTTTCAAAATAATTTGGAAAGATTCTGACGGGCACATTTTCGTGAGAATATTACAAAAATATTCTAAAAGAAATTATTTTTCTATTTCCAAATTGAGAAGGAGGACAAGGCAAATAAGTACAGTTTTTGCTTTTTCAAGATATACTTGTTTAAAGTTCATGGCGGAAAAAGAGTTCAAACTTAATTTTCGATGCTACAAAATTGGATTTTAGCAGTGAATTCTTCTCAGGATATATTTCAAGACTAGTTTTAATTAAGATCATTAATACCTACATCAATTTTTTCAAAAACTGCATTCATGAGCCTTGTCCGGCAATCTCTTCAATTGAGGCGTTTGATGCAGGGAGTGCACTTGTTTGCAGTTCAAAAGCTCATTCAGAATCTCCGTACTAATTTATATTATTTTACAGGAGAGACAAGTGGATGAATTTTCTGAAATTTTACTTTAGACATAAAATGTAGCATTTCATTTTTAGTAAAATCATTACCATGAAGAGTATTTGGTTAACGTTTCACGCATTCATGATTTGCGTTGATCATGAAATAGAGGAAACGTTAACGAAGATTCTGCACCGAATCGGCATTCAAGCCGGCTACGGTGTTGAAAACTTTCTAAGTATGCAGTTACGCAAACAACAGTAAACGTGTCTATGAGCTCGTCAGAGCAGCATTGATACCTCAATCATCTACGTAAATTCTGCAAAAATAACGAACGACCCTCAATAATATGATGTCCGCACCATAAAATCCGAGATAAGCAGAAAACAAATTCAGCGTGTTTTGATAAACGAGAAGACGATACGAGAGCAGGAAAATCCCGATGTGAAACTTGGGAGCAATTATTTAATGATCGCATGATCTTGAGGGCGGCTTTCGATGGAGTCATAGATCACCACAATATTATCACAATCGTTATATCATCTTGCACTCATTGTTAGTACTCTCAATTACCGTTATCTGCTGTTCGTGCCCCTCAATATTATTCTAGAATAGATCTTAAATTGCATTCTATTAAAACCAACCGAATGCGGGGATAAATTATTGGTTCCTTCATACTGATGATGCTTTTAGAGTGCAAAGACTTTAAAAGCTCGCTAACAGAACTACTTACTAGACTGGGCTTACTTACTTACTTACTTACTGACTTACTTAATTACTTACTTACTTACTTACTTATTTACTTTCTAACTAGAACTTGCCACATGAGATTGGTCTCTATTCTAAAATATTTTACCATTCAAAAATTATACGAGGTATCTAAATTAAACATAGAAGTAGACTCCGGGAAGAAACCAAATACATTTTTTGAGCGTTCACACCAGTTTTGGACGCTATTTTACGGAGATTTCAAATAATTTTCAGGTGAAGGATTTATTCAGCGCAAATTTTATTGTGTACCGAAATGATGTGGTCACAAAAAAGATTCAATCAGTTGATATACAACTTCATAGTGGTAATTGGATTACATTTTGCAATTAGGAACTGTAATTTCTGGCTCCATCTGGAAATAGCGTGTGTACCATTAGTTTTCCCATACACATAAGCGTTTTTACAAAAGAGCCAGAAATTGTAGTTCCGAATGGCAAATTGTAGTCCAATTAGTCTTACTAAAAGTTTTCTCGTCTTATACTAACGTGCTAGTGACCAACGCCGAAAACACAATGGATTGTTGCGAAATTTTCCACAATAAAAAAATCTATTGAAAAATGTATGAAGTTTTTTTCTTGAAACTTCACACACGCCCCAGATTAATGGCGAGAAAAATCCTTTGAAAAGTCAAAAATTGTTCAAAAGGTTAGCGTTTAATCAGAAAAAACTATGCGGAGGCCAAATACTCGTCTGACATTACTCTTCAGCATGAAAGATAATACAGTGACGGTTCTTAAAAGTTGGCATCACTGTTATCCCTCCATTTTAATTTATGCAGACCAATCGATCCCTGGCGAGGCTGCTTGCTTCACCTAAAATCGATTTTTTTTAAACGGAATCAAATGGAGTAAAATAAGTGTTACCAACTTTTAAGAATCGCCACTAGTATTAACTCAGAGAGAGAACGTAATGTCTCATTCTCATTGGCTATTGTGAATCGCTATCGTGCTGTCTCGGACTCTGATTACCTATTTGCCTATCTCTCTCGATCATTATTGTGGGTCTTAAAATAGCCGGTTCAGAGTTCAGGCAGCGTGATCGAGGCGCGACAATTGTTTGTTGCTCCCCATGTTGCACGTGAAACGCGAACCGACGCACAGTGAATCGAGTCGATAAGAAAGGTCGGACATGAAACTTTCGACTAAAACTGCAAATGTTGATGTTTAATTCGTCACATTTTAAATTTTAAGGGGTACCTGTCGGCGAAAATTTCACGAGAAAACCAGCAAAACCATTTTTATAACCTCGAAGTTTCGTATAAACGGAGTTATGAGCGTTTAAAGTTTTCAAATTTTGTCCGACCTTTCCTATTGACTCAACCCGTTGTGCGACGCGACGACTTGCTTCGACGCTAGTATAACATACATCAAAATCAGACTTGCTTTTATTTTGACTAACTCCCCGCGGCATCTATCTTATCGGGCGCCATAAAAAGGTCAAGAAAGACCTCTTATTGCCTTTTATTTTCAAATGGTGCTCTGGGTGCAAAGTGTGCGGCCCCCTGCGACGTCACATCATTCGTCCTAAAAGCGAATTTATATTCAAGTGCCGAACCTCCGTCAATATCGCTTTAAATGTGTTTAATTAGAGCGATTATTGAAATTGGACGGTTCAAGCTAAAGAAAATAACGTGCATGAGGTTTCCGTGGTACATACTTCTTTCTAGCACATCCTATTACATGTTTTGCCTGGTGGTCAGGACTGCAGGCTCGGTGGCGTGGCGTGAATTTCGATATATCGATTGATCTGTCATTCAAACCTATAGAAAAGGATCGATAAACAGGGTGTTCGCAGCGAACCCCTTAATAATCGATTCTTTACCATAGCTTCAGATGGAAAAATATCGATAGTCGATCATTCATGCCACACCAATGTGCAGGCTGTACCAAGGTGAAAAGACGTTCGAGCGCCTTTGAATGTTGTGAAATTTCCATTGGGAAGACGCAAATTTTTCATTTCGGGAACTCGTTAATACCAGACGGAAAAAATTAAATTACTGATTTAACAATTGTTTAGTTAAAAAAAGTGACTGCAACGTTTCAATGTAGATTTTACAACAAAACAAGAAGAAACATCCAACATGAATATGTTGGAAAAGCGTGCCGAAGAACTGAAATCTTGTGTGTGCACTATTTCCATTTCAACGAGATGTGTATAAATTACGTCCGTCCGCAACTCTCGCTTAGCCAATCAGCGCAGTGGTATGGGATTCCGCTCGCCGCGCACTCTCGCGCCAACGTAGGCAACTGCTTGCTCACGGCTCCAACTTCTGTTTCAATTACCTAGCATGTTCGTTGCCTAGCATTGATTGTGAGTCGGGCCTCTAACCTTCCATACTCTCTGGCAGAGAGTAGAGAAGGTTAGAAGCGCCATCTTAGAGAGTAGTGACGGAGAAGGGGTACATTGGTTTGCCTGCTGAGTGATATGAACCCGTCAATGGCCGATGGGTATGACGTCATGGGAAACTCGACATGCAGCCAACTTGGGTTTAACCGCTTTTGAAAAGACGCTGATTCGCTAAATAGTCATGGCGGCATTTAAACTTCTAATTTAAGTCCTCCGAGCGTAGAAAAGCTTATTTGACGTACCTATGAAAGAAAATAATACGGTTTCCACGGGAAAATGTTCTCAAGGGTTTCCAGTAACAGGATAATTCAGTTTCTCGATGAATGACCTTCAGGGCTTGACACTATAACGGTTCAAAAACGAAAGAACGGATCCGACGGAAAAAAAATTCGGACCGCCCCTTGAAAAGCATTGGTCGATCGGTGTGCTGTACTACAGTACATCCGAGTGATTTCAAAAAGCGAGCCCTATAGGCACGCTTAAAAATGCTACATTACTTTAACAACAAAGAAACGCTACTGTAACCACCCCCGTGGTTATATTGGTTTTCTACTATTGTAAAATGTACATTTGATACATTGCAGTCACTTTTTTTAACAATTGAATTGTTAAATCAGCAATCAATTTTTTTCCGTGCATCCTTCAATTTTTCAGAGAATTTTATGCGTAATTTGGGTACATTTTGCGATTTGGAACTACAATTTCCGGCACATTCGTAAAAACACATGTCAACAGAGAACTTTATGGTACATACGTTGCTATTAAAGTGGGCCAGAAAATTTAGTTCCTGATTGCAAAGTGAAGTCCTTTAATCTAAAGCGGCTAGAAATGTTGAGGAAAAACTATCAGCACTTTCCTCGACAGTAAATATTTTATTGGAGGAAAGGTGACATTCAAATGTTCATACGGCGTATTTCCTGAACATGACAGAGGACTAAACTACCAAGGCCATAGTTAGTGTTTCACTTTTCACAACAATTGAGCCATTATTTGTAGAAACAACGTATAAGCTTTACAAATCGTCAATTTTGGTGCATCATTTTCAGATGACCAATTTAAGAGCCAGGCTCCCATTTTGCCCCCATTGCGGAGTTTACACATAGTTCCCACAAAAAATGTCTAATTTGATGCGATGTAACTTCAAGTTTATTTATTTATTTATTTTTTTTTCGCGAAATATCAATCATGATTGACAACGTCAAAACACTTTGAGGAGTTCCGTTTTTTCAGAATTATCTAGCTTCATTTTGCCTTGAGCCTTGAGACGCATAAGGATACATACAGGACAGAACCCGCGTCACAATGAAGATAGTTCCTTTTACTTTAAACACATCAAAATGATCTGAGTTGTCCAAATTTACACAAGGTGATATCAGCTCATTTTCTCTGGAGGTTAACTCTCTCGTCTCATTCCGGTTTATAATATCTCATTGAAAAGCCGTAAGGAGCCATCGGTTAGAACTAATTTAATTACCGCGAGAAAGGAATATTAATGACGAATAATTAAAAGTAAACCACTTAAATTAGACGATGATAAAATGTTTGGTTTTTCCTTCCGATTATTGACAGTAAACTCAATTAAATGACTTTCTAACGGGAAGTGCTGCTGAATGAATAACCGATTCACGTGAGAAATTGAAAGTCAGACAGCTGGTCCTCAGGGAAGGTGATTCGGACCTTTTTCGATGGTTTTACGACCGTAAACGTCCACGTCAAAAATAATTAAATAAGCACATCCATCATTTCCTTCCTGATCCGAGAGAAAGGAAGCGATAAACAACCAATGTCACGCGATCATGTAATCGAACAGATTATGCCGCACAAAACCTACACGCATCGCATTTGGAGAGAAGGTGTTTACACCTGATGAACGAAGTACCTAACCTAATTCAATCGGAGTTAAGTACCATGACTAATGGCAAATTACTATTCCCAAGACAAAAGGAAGAGTGAAGGTACTGACTATGATAGCTTGTGAACCAAGTTTTCTTGGGTCTTGGATTTTAAGATACCAAAAAGTCTTCCAAGATCAGTGATAGTATATTATACAGGGTTGCCACAGAGTTCAGAAAAGGGCAACCCTGTAAAGTATACTGTCACTGATCTTGGAGGGCATTTGGACTACATTTTGCAATTTGGAGCTATAAATTCCGGCCCGGTTTAAAAACAACGTATGAGCCATTAGTATCTCTATGCACATAAGTGTTTTTCCAGATGAGCCAGAATTAATAGCTCCAAATTGCAAAATGCAGTCCATTTCGATATCCTCAAATCCAAGTCCCAAGAAAACGATGACAGCTAATCTGCCAGTGCTGAAGGAAGAACGCCGTATGAACACTTGAGAGTTGCCAAATTTTCTTCGATAAAATGATTATTTTTGAGGAAAGTTATGAATATTTTTCCTTTAAATTTTCAGAATCTTTAGGTGAAATTGCGAAAATAATTATCCAAAAAATTGGGAGGAAAATAGTCATAAGTTTACCAGGAAATTTGCGTTTAATGACAGGAGAGGCGCGCGTTGGCGACGCCTGAAGGTTCATACGGCGTTTTTCCTCAGCACGGCAGTAATGTGGAGTTCAACGGCTTGTAAAAAGGGTTTCACAATCTATTTCTTGTTCGCGAAACGGATTGCACAACACGTCAAGCATCGATCATCATAAGGCGAAAATTGTAGATCCCCGGAAGTAGCTTTTACAATACAGGAAGCCTGCAATGCGGTATGTCGGATGTACTTAGCCTCTGAGTGAACGGGCAGTGCTTTGTGGTGGCGCGTGGAATCGCAACCCACCCACGGTGAATATTTGACGTCCAGTCTAACACCACGTCAAATCCTGACAAAACATTGACGTTGAACGGTGAGTCGACAGTGGCTCAACACTTGATTCTTTAATCTGCCGTACCAATGTGGTTCGCCACATGAGCGTTGCACCGTTGCCAACTTTTTTCGGGTGAAAAATTAGGACTTCATCTTGCGATAGAGAATTCGCGCATAAAAATTTTATTGTTTCATCTGAGAGTGTTTGATAAGCTGAGTTCGCAGTGTTTTTCATAATTTTTTTCTGAAATGGGAAATTAGAGAAAAATAGATTTGAAAGTGAAAAAAGGTGCTTCCTTGTGACGTCATCTGACGACGTTTTCGCCGTATAATGTCGTAAATCACACTTAATTACAGGAATGGGTTTAAATATCATACCTAGAAATTCCCACAGGTATATTCAATTGGACTGGGACTACATTTTCTGGAAAAATTCGGAGAAAAAGTTTACATATTTCCCAAGACATTCTTGTTTCTTCATGAAAAAACCTGCCAATATTTAAAAGTTCAAACGGCTTTCTTCCGTAGCACAGCAGTAATGGTGTCCGGAGGGCTCCGAGAAGAAATAAAACGCGTACTCGAGGTCGGCAACGTTGTAGACGATACAGCGTTGTCATTTAATACTATTACACGCATTTAACCGTAAGTTTCAGGCGAATTTTCGCGGTTGATTCGGCTACGCTGAGATGATCAATGAATGACGGGTTTCTGCTGGATTGAATCGAGGTTCGATTACGGTGCCGCCTCGGCCGAGAAATCAACCTCTCTCGCTTCAGATCGAGCAGAAAATCAAGCGATTAACGCTGAAATCGGACAGGTATGATGGCGGTGTGAACAGAGCGGCTGAAACAAGTCGAGCTGGTGTCGGCGAGTCCCATATACAGCCTCGGCAAAAAAAAAGAGAAAAAATGCCGTGTGAAATAATTCAATTCATCTCAAACGTTCCGATCCGACTAAGCTTTCCGAGCTACTCATCGGATACCACTATGGATGACGTCAGTAGGGTTGGAAAGTGACCATCCACTTCGACGAGACGTATGGGACGCCTCATGTCCCTCGACATTTTCGGTGATTTCGATTTCCAAGTCGAAAATGACCTTAGTTTTTTCGGGGATTGTCAAGTTTTGAAAAATGGAATGGTGAAGAAAGTGTATTTTTCACCCAGAAAACGCGCCTCCTCCGATAAATCGAATGGTAAAAGTAAAGCCTTATTCACCAGGGAAAAACGCGTCTCATTCAAAAACTTCCTTCCTTCAAAATAATCGGTGGCAAAATACAGCAGCAAAAAGTAAGCGTAGCCCCATCAAACACCTACATAGTAAAAACTTTACCATTTATTTATAAGTAAAACAATTAGATCGGTTGGATTACATTTTGCAATAAGGAACCACTATCCCTGGCTCTCCCATAAAAGCACATTTCTGCATTGGCAAACCAATGGCATACGTATGTCGTTTTTAAAATGGGCCAGAAAGAGTGGTTCCTTATTGCAAAATGCAATCTAAGTAGTTCTATATTTGGGTTTTTTAGGGCTGAGTGGGGTTCGTAAGTGTGCGGCACAAAATTACAAGCTAGTGAAAAAAGTGTCATTTTCAGAATCAGCTACGCAAAAATAGTGCAGTTCATTGAACCTCATTTCCTTTTTTTCATAATTTTGTCAGTCAGTGTCTCCTTTATTAAAAAAAAGGAATATTTTTGCCGCCAAGAAGAAGTTATTCTTGAATCAAGAATTTTGCTGCTTAGTATAAACTATTCTTTGCTTAACCCGAGCATTTTTTTTGCATCAAGAAAAATTCAACTTAAATCAACATAAAAAAATTCTTGGTGGTACCTAAATTCAAGAATCATCATGCCTCAGCCAAGCACATTTTTGGTCAGTGTCGCGTGTCCGAAAATGGGCGGGAAAAAGTCACCAATTTTTGGGAAGACCGTTCCGAGGAATTCATTGCAAAACCGGCACATCGCGAAGTTGCATAAACATTCGCTATTGGTCTTGCGATTTTACCGTCGTTTTCTCTCCCAGTAGGGAGTCACACGAGTCGTGTCAACGACTCAAGAGAGTTATGACAACTCGAGGTCCAACAGTCACCCATAAGGAAACGGCGCGAAGAATCTACAATGATAGGCCTCGCTCGCGGACATATCGCGATTGGCGATGAATCGATCAATTCACAGTTCAAACTTACGGAAAAGAATCGATTATCGAGATCAACCTTAATAATCGATTCTTTCCCATAGCTTCAATTAAGAAAATATCGATAGCCGATGATTCACGCTTCGCCACTGCGTGAAATGCTGGACGATCAATCGATTGATTTACCATTTAAACTTATGAAAAAGAATCGATTGCAAGGATCGACCTTGATAATCGATTCTTCACCATAGCTTCAAATGGGAAAATATCGATGACCGATTATTCACGCTTCACCACTGCGGTGCATGTGCATGTGCAAGAATGCAAATTTCAATTAAATCACATACATAAATTGTTCACTGCAGCGACGAGCGGGTGAATCGACTCAATCGATATTTTTTCGATATTGCATGCATACCAGCTTAACATAAATCGAAATTCGAGATGACCGATGCTAGCCGAAGACTGTAATATCAGTTCAGCCGCATCAGCATGTGTGTGAATACAAATTTCTCTTAAATCATAGTCATGAATTACTCATTGCAGCGGCGAATCGATATTTTCGATACAGTTTGCGGACCGGTTCGACAGAAATCGAAACTCGAGACGTTTTCGATCGTTCCACGGTAAAGACCAAAGAAAGTCGAAAATAACATCATATTTGACGTCATGACCGAACATCTATCTGGTTTGATCATGTTAACGGTATGACGGAAGAGAGGCTGCCAAAGCAGATGCTTGATTGGGTTTCTTCTGGGGGAAGACGAAGGGATGCCCAGTGAAACGATGGCGGCGAAGGTTTTAAAATTAAATGAGTGAGTGGTGACTCCCTGAAGTGCTGTGAAAGGATAGGGTAATGTAGCGGTTAGGCGTCGCAGAGCGCTGTGGCAACGGCTGTAATGTATGTGTACAACTGTAATATTTTAAGCCTGAAATAACGTAACCTACGCGACACTCCAGAAGATCATGACAAAACCCAAATTCTATCCTTTCTAATCCTTTTTTCGTTCTCCAGAGCTCAGTCTGATGCACTTGAAAAAAAAAAAACACACTGGATCTAGAGACCTGACTCTTGAAAACACTGACAAGAAAAAATACTTCCGATTCAATCGTATTTTTGCTTGAATCAAAACGAAATCCGCTTAAATTAAGAAGCTTGGTTCTTGCTTTAAGCTAGATTCTGATTGAATCAAGAGTACTTTTTTTGTCGATGTTTTTAAGAGTCGGGACTCTAGATCCAATGTGTTTTGTTTCCAGTGCGGGGTAAACAATCCTCAGGATGCAAACACAATCTTTTTCTGTATTTCTTGTGTTTTTTAGGTAAAACATTTGATCTATGATGTATATGAATGGAAGAAAAGGATTCGTCCGGACCAGAGAAATATCGATTTGTGCTGGAGGTATCGATGAAGGCCCGAGCTCGAAAGAGGCGTCGGAGCCAAAAACGACGCGAGCTGACGAATGCTAGGGAGACAGCCCGGAGGCAACGGGCCCGGCGCCGGAGCCACGCGAGGATCCGATGAAAAATTCGCGATTTATCACCACGAAACTGAGTTATGCCCGGCAAGTCTATCATATTTAATGACCCTGTATTCGGCGACTCGAGACCTTGTCGCACAATGCCAGCGGCGATTCATGTAGGTACGGACGGGACGCGGGCTACCAGCGCGCGGTCCGCTGGTCCGGCGTCGTCGCTCGGCTTCCAGCGTTGCCGGGGGACTTCGAAAAATTAATCACCCCTTGAATTTGGCCCAGAGAAATGACTTTAAAATAATATAGGAAGGTTGTTTCTCATAATCTTGAAAATTTGCATATTTTCCTCAAAATCTCGTACGAGGTGGTGCAGCGTATGGTAGGGGATGTAGGAGCGACCCTTCCCCTCCCTGGAAAGCTCCCAGAGGAGCTGTCATCCAGAGCACTGGAAAAAAAAAAAAAAAAAAAAAAAAAAAAAAAAAAAAAAAAAAAAAAAAAAAAAAAAAAAAAAAAANAAAAAAAAAAAAAAAAAAAAAAAAAAAAAAAAAACACATTGAATCTAGAGTCCAGACTCTTGAAAACATTGACAAGAAAAGGGACTCTTGATTCAATCAGATTTAAGCTTAAATCAAGAGGAAATCCGCTCAAATTAAGAGGCTGTTCTTGATTTAAGCTTAAATCTGATTGAATCAAGAGTATTTTTTCTTGTCGATGTTTTTAAGAGTCTGGACTCTAGATCCAATGTGTTTTTTTCCAGTGAGGGCATCACTGCGTCATCGTTGCACAGTGGATAGAGTCAATTAGAATGGTCGGACATGAAATTTTTGACTAAAATTGCAAATTTTTATGTTTATTTCGTCACATTCTAAAATTAGAGGGGTGCTTCTATGAGTAAATTTTATGAGGAAACCAGCAGAGCCACTTATAGAACCTTAAAATTGTGTATAATCGGAGTTATAAGCTTTTAGAGTTTCCAAATTTTGTCCGACCTCTCCTATTGACTCGATCCACTCGATCCGGTGTCTTGAGAAGCAAAAAACACTCGAAAAATTTTGGAGCTGTAGGTAATTTCAAGATGAAAAAGCTAATCAGAAGAATGGAAGGGGTATTGAAAACATTCTACACCCTCGAAGGAAAATAATACCGCTGAACACCAAACATCGATATACAAAAAACACCATTCACACGCCGATTTCCCCTCGATTCTCACCCAATTTCACCAGTTTCCTCGCTTAAAAATCTGAAAATCTGGAAGTATATATTTTTTTCATTATCTCTCATTCCCATTAAATGTGGAAAAACATTACTGGAGAAAACTGGAGATTTTCACTCACATTCCTGCAAGCTCTCTTGAAAAAAAAAAAGAAAACAAGTACAAAGTGAAAAAATCAATGTTTTGAACCGGGTCGAAATCTCTGGGGCCAGGTTGAATATAACCCCACAAAAATGGGTCGATCTTTAGAAATGAATAGAAAAGAAAATCGCGGTGTCTAACACTCATTGCCTGATAAAACTCGGAGTTTCCCGATTTTTATTCAGTCGCCTATTTCCGAAGCGAGATCGACAGCGTAGCAGCGGGCTGTTGATGCTAGGTGGACAGCAGACTGACCGAAGGATAGTGGGGGACCGGTGAGTAGGGGAGGGGGAGGGGGTCAACATCCAGCAGCACCAGCGCCGCGACGCGCTTCGCGAGGTGCTGCAGAGCTTTTGAGCTTCAGCGCGAACACCAGCCACAGCGTCGCACGGTGGGCTGTTCCGCGGAACAGACATTAGTTAAATTGTGATATTATTGGGGGTGGTCCAAAGTTAAGGGTGGGCTAAACGCTGCGGCATAGACGTCGCTTAACTTGTGATTATTAAGGGCTGATTTCCATGATTCTTGCGGTTACCGACAGGTGGTTGTCCCTAGATGAGCCCACTGAAATCAGATTTTGAAAATAGGACCCAGGTTATTTTTCTGTAAGAGCAGACTAGAGAGCTTAGGTAGAGGGGCGAAATTTGAAATTCCCGCCAATGAAAAATGGTGGGAATTTTAAATTTAGCGGAAAATTGAACTAAACGAGAAATGTTGAATCTTGGTCTGTTAGTGCACTGCACTGGAAAAAAAAACACATTGGACCTAGAGTCCAGACTCTTAAAAACATCGACAAGAAAAATACTCTTGATTCCATCAGATTTAAGCTTAAATCAACAGGAATCCGCTCAAATTAAGAGGATTATTTCTTGATTGAAATCAATTCTTGAAATCAAGAAATAATCCTCTTAATTTGAGCGGATTCCTGTTGATTTAAGCTTAAATCTGATTGAATCAAGGCTCCTTTTTCCTTGTCAATGTTTTCAAGAGTCTGGACTCTAGATCCAATGTGTTTTTTTTTTCCAGTGTAGGGTAAGATAAGTGAATCGAAGGTATATGCTTCTTTGTTACTGACTATCAAAAAGCGACGAAACACTCCGTTCCGTTTCGTTTCAGTCTTGGCGTAAAGTTTGAAACAACGCCGATTTTTTCATTCGATTCTTATTAGTCCAATCGCTCCCGGCCAGAGGAAGATTGAACAAATGAGAGTCGGGTATGAAAATCTTTTCATTTTCTTCGGTCGTTCTTTTGTTGACGCGGGCCTAAGAGAGCGCGAAGCGCCCTCGGGCATACCCTTAGGTTTGATTATCTTGGGGCTCTATTTCGTTCGAATGGCCTCGAACACTTGCCAACTGTGCGAAGTCGTAGCACTAGCAGGACCACTCAAAAGTCATTTGATTTCTCCTCAACGTGCGGATGACGCGCGATCGTCATACGCAACTGTGACGTCGCGCAACGATGGGTAGCTTCCAATATCGGACGTCGAGACTTGATTTCATCGGCCGCTGCCAAAAATGCCAGGGGAAAATTATAGATATTTCGGCTAGTGTAAAAAGCTTTCGTCTGATTGGAGAAACCAGCCCATGACCTGGTCTCTCGTATCTAGATAATATGTATGCGCTGTTTTTTTTTTTGAGAATTTATGATGTGTTCCCATAAAGGGAAAAAGTGAAATATGTTATTTCCAAGAGGTAAAACGTAACTAAATTCTAATGTTGCGAAATTATTTTAGACAGTTCAATCTTTACTGAGAACAGAGGCGGATCCAACAATTTGGCAACACCGGATTTCCTCTATTTAAACCTATGTTCAATAATCGACTCTTGTTGGAGTACCAGGCCCCTCCAAGAATCGATACATTTCCATGGGTTTAAAATGCAGATATAACGATGTTGCCAAATTGCTGAATCTGCCAATGACTGAGAATATAAATAATGATTGGGCAATTCCTCACCGAAATTTTGCCTTGCCAACGGCAGACTCTTTGTTTCCTGCAGAAACAATCGGTGCAACCAATAGACGAAATTCAGTGCCACAATTGCAATGAAAGCATTGGAGAAACGAAATCATTGCTGATAATTTTCACCCGTGACATTTATTTTCAGCATTTGAAATATTGGCGCATCTGCGATTCCAGGTTTTAAACCTTCTCTCGAATGCATATCATAGCAACTGATTAACGAGGAAAAAAGGTGAGCGAAGTCAACCTACAAACTTGAGTTGGCAAGCCCTCCAGCAGGTTGTCTCACTGATTAAAACTACAGCAATGCAGCTGTCTTGCCAAATCATGAGTGACCTCCACACTTTATAGACGATCTCTCTGTGCGATGATAAGGACTTAGAGAACATTAGAATTGATAGGCTTGCTGCTGGCCTGAATAATAGAATCTGAAAGAAGATTTTAGATCGTATAATGAGAGATTAAAATAGTTCCTCAGCATTTGGATTCAAGGTTTTGTCAATACTTCAATTTATCAATAATTTCTGAATCTCGAGACATGGTTTCGTTATTTGTACCTGAAAGTCGAATCTTTATGCTATTCGTCAGATTTAGATATTAATTTTAGGCAAAATTTGGTCCTGGAATAGTAACGCTAAAGCCATAGCTTGGGTCCGTGTAGCAAATCGGACGAGACAGAACGATTTACAATATTCACTTGTGTAGTGCTTTTGGAGCTATTTTAAATTATATCCAAATTGTGGGTATTCGTATCTTATGTACTATTCTACATATATGATTCGACTGCGAAGGATGGGCAAGGACACTGTTATTCGGGTGCTCCAACTAAATAACGACAAAATTCATGCATTTCGGAAGAGGTGAGAAAAGCGAAAACGCCTTCAATTTTTTACAATGCAACACGCACATCCGTAGAACACGAATAGTTGCATCAAGGCGCTACAGTCAACTCCATATGGACGTATTTCTGTCAAACGGAACTATGTGCACTAAGACATGAGCCCCGAGACTCATAAGAATATATGCATAACAGGGCTCACGTAATAATGCACATAGTTCCATTTGGTAGAAATACGTCCATATAAGCGGAACCCCTTCTACATTTTGAATATGCAACACTCTCAGGATTTCATTTAAAATTAACGAAGATCCCTCCCTTGGATCCGCCTACGCACGGCACGGGGGAGAACACCGGCAAGCTCGCGGACTGGGCAGTGGGCAGGGTTACCACAGAATTTAGAAAATAAAATTCCCTGACGTTTCCCTGATTTCCCTGACACATTTTGGCGAAATTCCCTGACAATTGAAGATGTGACGGATGGTTAAGAAAGCATAATTGAAAATAGTTTTCATACCGGGCAAAATTTGTTGTTCGAAACCTCAAACCCATTCTAGAAAGCAAATGAAGGTGATTTAACAAATTTTCCTTGGTATTTTCGTCATGTTTGTCATTTTCCCTGACATCAACCGGTTTTCCCTGACTTTTCAAAATTTCCTGACATTTCCCGGTTTTCCCTGACTGGCAATCCTGAATGGGAGTGACCTGTATGGGTGTCCCTTATTTATTAAATTTGAGAAAAGTTAAGCTCCCCAGGTCTCAAAACGTGCTATGAGGTGTACAAATAAGGAATATCTTTTAGGAAATGTATTATGAAAATGTTTAGCACCCTCTCAAGAACGAAAATTTAGTCTGTTTGGTCGTATCTTTGATCGTTCAGCCGGAAAACCGACTTAAACGGGCGAAAAGTCGAGCCGCGGCAACGCGGTGACCTGTCCTGACCACGGACGGGACAAAAAAGTAGTACTTTCTCGTTACTTTTGATCCCCCGAGTTTTCCAAGTTTTACAACTACGCACAAGCTCCGTTTCCTTCCTGGTCCCGGTGAACCAGGTCCCAGGCGGAGCTTTAGCGCGGCAACGACGGGTAGGCGTCGCGTCGCGTCGGTCGTCGCCGGCAACGAAGCGAAAAGCGCGACCTTCGCGCGAGGCCCGAGACCTGGGACTTGCACTAGATTTTAATGCTTCAACAGGTTGCACTGAAAAGCGAGGATCAAAATTCTTGGCGCAGTCTTGACATCGTTTGATGGAGCGGCTCCCCCCTAACCCCCCGATCCGGCCGGTCGCCGCTGGCTCTATCTGCCTCTTTCCCGAACCTAACCTACTCCACGTCTCGTGTCGTTCGCCTGGGCAAATATTTGACACTCCACGCCGCACGCTGGAAAAAAAACAAATTGGACTAGATCAGCTTCCTGAGTTTCTCGTAACAAAAAAAAAAAAAAAAAAAAAAATAATTGGATCTAAAGTCCAGACTCTTGAAAACATAGACAAGAAAAAGGACTCTTGATTCAATCAGATTTTTGCTTGAATCAAAACGAAATCCGCTCAAATTAAGAGGCTTGGTTCTTGATTTAAGCACAAATCCGATTGAATCAAGAGTATTCTTTCTTCTCGATGTTTTTAAGAGTCTGGACTCTAGATCCAACGTGTTTTTTTTTCCAGTGCACGGTGGAACGGAGGCTCTGGAAGAAGTCGATACGACATTTTTGATAAAAATTGTAAAATTTCACGCTTTTTCGTCACAATGGACCACTAGACATGGTACGATTTAAGCATTCTGATACATGTTTCTTAACCAGGATTTTACGTAGAACACGATTCGCGCAAGAAAAACTAATGAAACAAACTCCAAACGAAGATATTAACGTTTTTATTTCACAGTGGTTACGAGGAATTTGAACTGCCCGCTGACAAGAAACTCAAAGCTCTACGTGAGTCAAATCGCGCACTACAAAGGTTTCAACAAGCTTCTCAATCTAGCAATGTTCATTTCCCATCATGTGTTGTTCAAACTTAAAGCGATTTGCTACAGCTAAGCCAAAGCGTCAAGATTGAGGTTGCCAGATTATTATATCGCAGAGACTGTCATGATAACGTTTAGCGCACGATGTGAATCACGGAGCGCATTGAGTTTTCATGAGCGGGTGGTTTGAATTCACGCATTAAGAATCATTAAATATCTTCGTAAGGTATTGATTTCGGTACTTTGCGTTGTGCGCATCGTGTTTTACGTGAAATTTTGGTTAGGAAACGTGTATCAGAATGCTGAAATTCGTATCTTGTCTAGTGGTCCATTTATCGATTTTACTTCCTTATGGAGAGTTCATTGCTATTTTACCCCGACTTTTCTAGGTTTTTGCTGATTATGTTTGTGTCCATTCAGCGTATTATGATTTAAAACCGGATTCATACCCAAGCCGATCCGATGCAGACCAGGAAAGTAGAAACAATTTGACTTATTTTTCTGGAATGGCGACCTATAATTCGATGTGCATAATGCAAGTCCGTCGCGATTCGGCCTTCGCAAATGAACGCCTTGACTTTTAGAAAATCGAATTGTTCGGAAGTTAAATTTTGCATAAACATTGAGCAGCTTAGCAAATTTTCTACTTTAAAAAAAACTATAATCGGAGACAGTAAGTTTTTACGATCCTATACACTTGAAAAATTAAATTGCTGATTGAACAATTAAATTGCTAAAAAAGACTGTAATGTTTCAACGTAGATTTCACAAAAAAAAAATGCTACCTTAAACACTATGGCGTATACTACGGGTAATCAAAGGGAAAATCCGTGAAATTTTCAAAAGTTGTCTGGTAAAAATCCAAGTTACGAGCAAGAACTTTGCAACTTGAGACGTAAATATGCGTTCTCGCTCGATGATTGTCTAAAAGACGGAATTTTGCACGTAATAAAGGAACCCAAAATCCGAACTTCAAGTGAACTGAAATAAGAGGAAGTCAATCTGTAACGATTATTAGTGGCCATTATTTTTTGGTGCAATTGTGAGGCAATCATGTGTTCACAAAGTTTTCAAAGGTCAGCCCTCTCCCACAATGCGAGTCTTGCGGTTAGGTGAACATGCACTTTCTCCAAACTTTTGGTCCACGTTCGAATGACTTCATTGAATAACCTTCCTTTCTGTTGCATTATTTAATCTTAATTCGAGAGGGAATTTATTCTCATCGGAAATTTTTAGAGGAATTAGTCAGTATTCAGCGGATATGAATTTCATTGAACATCCGATAACCGAGAATGAGACCAAATTTTGCAATTTGGAATTACAATACCTAGCTCAGTTTAGAAACAAAGTAAGTGTCATCAGTTTTCCTAGGCACATAATTGTTTTTTCGGATAAGTCAAAAATTGTAGTTTCCAATTGCAAAATGTAGTTCAATGGAACAGATTCGATCAGAATAAATCTGACTAAAGACGTTACCTGCTTTCTTCACAGGAAAATAATTGAAAATAGCTAAGGTAGTTACAGCTAGTTCACAGGAATAGATGGTAACTTGATAGTCATTAACAGGAAAATTTTTCTCCTTGCAGAGACGAAATTTTCCAAGATTTTAAAATTTTATTTTCCTTGCTCTGCGTTATACGAAAAAATATATAGGTACTTCAACTCAAATGCATCAAACACTCTAAAATATGCAGAGCTGCAATATGCGAAAATCTATTGAAGTTTTGACGTTAATTTTGACGTTACATAAACCGTAAATAGAAGAGAAGCCGATTTGAGGAAAATAAAATATCAAAAAAGGAACAGAAATTATCTAAGTACATAACTTCTAAAAATTAAGATTACTCGCACTGAAAATTTAAGGTGATTCGAAGAACGTCATATTTTGTCAGAACGACATGAGATATGTAGCCTCGACTAGTTTTCATTTTTTCAGCTACTTGTCATTTTTCTCTAATTTTGGGATCGCAATTATGTTGTCAGGACTCGGGAGACTAAAGAATTCACTAACCAATTTTGACATTCAAATTCAACGTAATAAAGGCCTGGTTTTTTCCAGATGAAAAATATTGCATACTACCGAAACTGCACTTGAATGCGATTTTTTCTCTATTTAAAATCACGCCTATATCACGTTGAATTAGGTTGTCAAAATTGGTAAAAGCATTCTTTAGTTTCCTGACAACAGAATTGCGATCTCACAATTCGACGAAAATCTCGAGATGCCTGATAATTTCGAGATCAGTGACAAAACATGGCGTCCATCGAATCACCTTAAGTAATTAACTTAATAAACTTAATAACTTTAATTTTTGATTAAATCAATTTACTATGTAACTTTACTAGACATTTAAACATTGTCTTTATATTGAATCCATATTTGGATTTATAGACGTTGAGAATATTTAAATCATCTATTAAAATCTTGAGATGCCTGATACTTTCGAGATCAGTGATACCACGTTTGGAAACGGCGGCAAAATTTTTCTTCGGTCGTTGCTCGCCCCCTCATAATTAGTCGTTCTTGAAAGTTGAGTAGGATTTGTTGCACAACTCGCTCATAATAAGCTGTCATCTGATTTGGTTGGTGGAGCACGCGCATCCCATTACCCGTTATTCCTCCCATTTTGCAACATTTAAATGATGATAGAGTCCTCGTCGCCTACGACCTCGCTGGAGTTGGATAATTTAATTATTGCTTTCTCATAATTCCGCTGATTATGCTCTAAAATGCTTCCATTTCCCGCGATTCGCATCGCTGGCGATTCTTCACAAGTTGGCAACACTGATTTTCCTCCATTTAAACGTACGTAAAACAATCGATCCCGGGTGCAGCAGACTACCTCATACAGAATCGATATTTTCGATGGATTTAAATGGAGAAAAGTCGATGTTTCTCGAACGGAGAGAGTCATTACCCACGCCTCCATTATCCGCGATTCGCATCACTGGTGATTCTTCACAATTTGGCAACTCTGCTTTTCCTCCATTCAAACGTACAATGTAGAAAATTCACGGAAATTTCAACAAAAATCAGCAGAACCGTTTTCATGTAAACAATTAAATTGCCCAACTAAAGGCAATGGCTGATGTGGCTTGGTTCCTTCCTCCTTAACGCTGTCCGTTTATGACACTGAATGTGAACAATTTTGAGTAATTTTATGATGAAATTACACTTTTTGGATATTTATGAACCGAGAAACCAGAAAAAAATTAGCAACTTCTAGCATGTTGCACATCCAAATGTTAAACGTTTTGCACTCTAACTGAATTAATGAAAATCTTCAAATTTTTATTTTATTTTTTAGATTTCTCACGCCGGTCTCACATTAAAATTCATCCTCAACATGGCAAAAAATAAGATATTACGCCACGTTCGTTCTCTTTTGCGGTTACCCCATGCAACGCGACATCCACTTTCGGAACGTGATAATTTAAGTATACGCACTTGACAATCGGTGATGTAAGTGTTCGCGACTTGAGAAAGTATTCCACGCATGGAAAGAGACCCATCTCAAACACTTCAGTGGCTAAACTTGCTTGAACCGACAGAAGCGAAGGATTTCAAACAAAGAGCGCAAGTTTGATGTGCCGGTATTATAAAACATCCCATATTATATAAAAAAAACCGGACGATTCAACGCACGACAAGTAATCTTGTCAGACATGAACTTGGAACTTTTGTGCTTGAGTGCCTATTTTGCACACGTTTCTTTCCTGAGCAGATACGAACTTATGTGCTAGGGAAAATGTCTGGCTCCTGACAGAGGAATTCATTCAGGTGCCTGAATATTCCTCTATGCAAGAATTTTAAAATCCTGCATGACTGCGTGGATGAGTGAAACATGGTATCATGTAGGCGCCAACATGGTATTGTACAAATTAATCAAAATACTAAAGAGTGCGCCCTTTGACCGCTTCGCAATTCAACTATCCTGAGCGCTTCGCGCCTCAGCCGCACGAAAAAAATTAAATTGCTGATTTAACAATTCAATTGCTATAAAAAGTGACTGCAATGTTTCAATGTAGATTTTACAACAAAAAAAAAAGATACTTTACTATCATATGCTAATTTAACCACGAGGGTGGTTGAAGTAGCATTTTTGTGTTGTAAAATCTACATTGAAACGTTGCAGTCACTTTTTCTAGCAATTGAATTGTTAAATCAGCAATTTAATTTTTTCCATGCGCTGTGTTACGCGTTATTCTTATAATTTTATGCTAAGGAGTATGATTTTATGCTATAGAGTATGATTTTAAGCTATAGGGTGTAATGTTATGCTATAGAGTATAATTTTATGCTATAGAGTATAAGTTTATGCTTTAGAGTATGATTTTATGCTATAGAGTATATGATTCTAAAAAAAAACAGACAATATTTATTCCAAAAAAATGCGACGCTGGGTGCAGAAATAGCACTTTTCGGTTGCTGCGTCTCAGAATCTTCACACTGCTAAAGTAGATTTTATAGAGGAAACTGTTGTGTGAATTTTCTAAAAATTTACTCGTTCTCGTTTTCAGTGTAAAATTAAAATTTTTCTACGCGAAATTAATTATATCCCTCTGAGGCGAGAGCATTGGAACATGACGTTACCTCGGCTGATCTATACGATCATAAATTGGACTGGATTAAGCAGGAAGGAACCAAGCCACATCAGCTATTGCCTAATTTAACGAGGTAATTTAATTTTTTACATGAAAACGGTTGTGCGGATTTTTGTGCGAATTTCGGTAGAGTTTCTGCATTGTACGAAGCAAATTTCTCAAAATTTTCAAAGGAATCCGTACTAACGTTCTCTTGTAAAGAATTACAGTGCCCAGTTAAATTTGGCAATAGCTGATGTGGCTTGGTTCCTTTCTGCTAAACGCGGTCCAATTTTACTAGGGCGTCCGCGACTTACCTCCTGTGAAATCATACATAATTTTCAGTAAATATTCAGTGTTTGAGCTACATTCAAAAATTTGGCGAGGACCATGGAAAGTATTTCGAAAAAATTCTGTGGATAGTATTGAGGGGGAAAAAAAATGAAATAGACAGTTCTATCGGAAATCTAACGACGTATATTCCGAATAGAAGATCCGAGTAGTTCGACGTCTGAGGCATCCTTAATTGCTTCAAAATGAGTTTTCGAACACAATCCGACGCTGCGTATTAATGACCGGACCGCGCTGCCATGCTGAGGAGGAACGCCGTATGAGTCTTCAGACGCTGCCATATTTCCTTCAATAAAAAACCGAAATTCATTGCGATAATTGGACGTATTTATGCTAAAAGGAGATATGTGCAAGTGGAAAGATGGGGTGTGCTCGTTAGTTGGGTCATAAGAAACAATGTAAAAGTGGATATAGCTCCTTTTGAGAAAATTGAAAAGCGGGATTTGACATTAAATCAAAAGGAGCTAAGCGGCAAAATATGCTAACTCATGAGCCGCGGGCATGGCAAGAGAGCGTTGTGGACAGGGCTCACGAGTTACAGCGCCCCGACGACCATCTCCCCGTCGTTAGAGTGCGCACTCATTGCCGCTGACGTCACTGGCGCTTTATATTCCCCATTCATTCTTATGGCCCGACCACTAACGAGCACACCCCATCTTTCCACTTCCACATATCTCCTTTTCGCATAAATACGTCCAATTGCGGTTGTTTCTCTTCAAAATTTTCATACTATTTTCTTCGCACTTTAATCTAAAATATCTGCAAATTGAAGGAAAAACATACACAGCTTTCCTCAAAAACGCATTACTTATCCGGGGAAATTTGGCAACTCCCGAATGTTCATACGGCGTTTTTCCTTAATGGCTTTGTGTTCCCGTTGCACAGTGACATAAACATAACCGATATTCTCGAAACCCGCTTGATGAGAACCTTTGGACGAAACGAGAGACAAATATTTTCACCCACATTCTGATGCAACTCGGCCACGAATTCGTTCACCGATCGTCGGAAGTCCACGCCGGCCTCACGTAATTGAGTCAATCGATGATCGATTCGAATATGCGCATTATCTCGTGAGTCCTGGAATAGCGGCATTCTTACGGGTTTGGAGGCTTATGAGATAATGGTCGTATTAGGTTTTTAAAATCGACCGATTCTATTATTGTTTTGTTTTGAGATAGAGATAAAGCCGAGCTTACTCTTTCGGCGAGTAAACATTATAGAACATGGATGACTCATTGAGGAAACATGGATCTAACTATTGAAAGGCTATGTACTGATGAATTATATCAGAACAAACCATCTTCATACAGACAAAAATATCCGGGCAATGTTTGCCTAATACTTGCGGGAATTCTTGAATTTATTGACTCAATTTGGTGTCAATTTTGAAATCATGCTGAAATGCTAACAATTATTATGATAGTATTTACGCAATATATTCAACGTAATTGAATCAGTGAGAGCAACTCGGTGACTCAAAAATACTCAATTTCTATTAAAGACAGTTAATTTACATAAAGGTCATTGAAGTTAGCGCGTCTGGTCCAACTTGGACCTTTAAAGTGGCCATAAGTACTTGTCTTTCAGCAGCAAAAATCTTTTTCTTAAACTAACTTCATCACCTACTTTGCAGTTTTATATGTGTCTTAATTATTTTCATTTTTCTGAGTTGGTGTATTTTCGTTCTTGCTGATTCAATTATGCTGTTATGTTTTTACTTCATTTCGGGGGTACAACGAGTGCCCGATCTCAGGATCGCGGAAAAAAGTGACAAATTTTAAAAAATGATAACCTTTTTCTTATTTTCTTTTTTTCTCAATACATCAAAAGAATACGAGAACTTGTGCGTTTTACGTACGGGAATCGGACATTCTGCCATAAAATCTAATGCTCCGCCGCGAAGAAAATAGCAAACTTACTGTGAAGAAAATCGGCAACATGCCATGAGGCAAAATCGGTAGACCAAATGACGGGAAACCGTGTGCGTTTCGGAACTTTCTGCGCCCTTAGTTTCTTTTAACATGAATACGTATATTCATTCAGTATTTTTTTGGTATTATCTGAAGATAACAAGGAGTTAAACATTCCTGTGCTTAGCGTTACTTTGGGTTATTTAAAGTTACTTTTTTCAAGCCAAGTCACAGACCAAACGATAGGATCTGGGTGATCATGAACTCACCCCACCCTAGCTGAATAATTAATCCTCAATTGAACGTATTTCTGTCAAACGGAACTATGTGTATTAAGACATGAGCTCTGAGACCGATAAGAACGTATGCATAACAGGGCTCACGTCATAATGCACATAGTTTCGTTTGACAGAAATACGTCCAATTGACGATTTTTGCCCATTGAAGGTCTATCCTTTACGGAATGCATTGTGAATTGGTCTCTTCCAGTCTTTTTTCGGGTCTAATACCAGCCTACACGTGGGTCAAAAGATCGATTTTGGCGAAAAATGCCAATTTTTCGACATTCGATCGCTAACCCGCAGGACCCACATTGTTTGCCAAAATCAGCCTTCAGACCCATGTTTAGGTCAGTGTTAGACCCGAAAACAGACCGAAAACGATCGAATCAGAACGAATTCCGTAACATACAGGCCTTCAATGAGCAAAACATCGTGGAGTGGAGGAAATCGGCAAAAACAACCCTTATCAAAACGCTGGAAAAAAAGACTCCTAGATCCGGAGTCCAGGCTGAAAAAAATTGACAAGAAAAAATACTCGTGACTCGATCGGATTCTCGCTAGAATCGAGAGCCAAGCCTCTTCATTTAAGCGGAGTTCCTTTCTATCCAAGTAAAAATCAAACTGAATCGAGGGTTTTTTTCTTGTCAAATTTTTTACAAGCGCCTGGATTCTGGATCCAAGAGACTTTTTTTCCAGTGTACCCCTCCCTTTCCCTCCATCGACCGAAACCGTGGATCGACTGACGTATCATCGATATGCATTTGCGCTAAGCCGCAAAATCCAGTGCACCTGATGCGCGCGGCGCGATTTCGCGATTTCTCTTGACGCAGCCAAGCCACGCACAGTAGATCGAGTCAATCAGAAAGGTCGGACATGAAATTGTTGACTGAAACTGCAAATTTGTACGTTCACTTCGTCACATTTTAAACTTTAAGGGGTGCCCCTTGCAGAAAATTCTACGAGGAAACCAATGGAACCACTTTTCGAACCTCAAAGTTTTGTATGAACGGAGTTATGAGCGTTTAAAGTTTCCAAACTTTATCCGACCTCTCCTATCGACTCGATCCACTGCGCCACGTCGCGTCTCGTCGTCTCGTCAGGCTCACCTCAATAACTGGAAACCGCAGTCATCGTCTCCGTTAAACTTCCGAATTTCATTGATCCCAAATTAAGGTTGTCGCCGCTCGGCGATTAAGATCAGATCACTGTCGTGCTAAGGAGGAACGCCGTATGAGCCTTCGAACGTTGCCAAAATTCATATTAGAAAATATTTATTTATGAAGAAAGTAATGAATGTTTTTCGTTGATATTTTCGCACTATTAAGATCAAGTTACGAGCGAGATCGTCTGAAAAATCGGAAGGAAAATATGAATAGATGTTCCTGAAAATTCGTGATTTTTCGAAGGAAATCAGGCAACACCTGAAGGCTCATACGGCGTTTTTTTTCTTGGGCACGGCGGAGTGAGCCGGCGAATCGGAACCGCTCTCCGTCGGAGGCTAGGAAGTGTTCGGCATGAGGTGGCAGGTTAATGCTAAGGTCAGTTCTGTCCTCGCGCCTCGCGCGCCGCCGCGCGCTGCTCAGAAAGGATTTCCCTGACCCCTCTCATAGCTTGGCAGTCGGCACCCGGCAAGAAGGGAGAGTTCAGGGGCCCGCTGCCCCCCTTGACCTCAGGCCACACGGCCGAAAATCCCTTCCTCCATCCGCTCGACAGAAGCGGATCCAGCAGGTTGGCAACACTGCCTTTCCTCCAGTTGGACGTATTTCTATCAAACAGAACTATGAGCATTACGACATGAGCCCTGATACCCATAAGAATATATGTATTACAGGGCTCACGTCACAATGCACATAGTTCCGTTTGATAGAAATACGTCCAGTTATACCTATGTTAAATAGTCGATTCTTGTCGAAGCACCTCCATCCTCTAAGAATCAATACTTTGAAAACGTTGTTGCCACACGGAGAAAAAAACTTCGTGCGTGGGACCTGAAGTTGAGGTCATATGGATCTCTGAAGTTTTCGGATCACGTATCTAAAAACTTGAGGTCCAGCTGCCGAAGTTCGGGTCAGACACCTGAAGTACTTCGATATATACCGGAGGGTTCGGGTCTCACATCTAAAGTACTCCGGTACATACCGAAGTGCCTCGATTTCTGACCCAAACTTCGGCAACTCGACCTCAAGTTTTCGGATTCGTGATCAGGAAACTTCAGAGATCCGTATGACCTCAACTTCGGGTCCCACGCACGAAGTTTTTTTTCTCCGGGCAACTCGTTGGATCCGCCAATGCGCTGCCGTGATAACGAAGAGAGCAGTAAGTGCAAAAATGGAGGTTTGAGAAAACGGGCTCAGAGGCTTCTGACCGGAAAATTTTATCGAGAGAAGCCTCCGTTCTTTATCAAATTGCCACTAATAGCCCGAAAAACTCCTAGGAAGCGTTCAGAATGATTAACAATCGACCGATTTTATTTCAATTACAAATAAAGGGTATTCTTCATTTTCGTGCTAGGTTATAGTTAGGCAAGACGGCCGTAAGTGCTATCCTCTGCATGCTTTCGTGGTTGCGTTTTGGACATACAACGAACACATTTTCAGGTTAGAAATTGGCGGAGGAGGGCGGCACTTTACTTGAAAGCACTGTTTTCATTGGCTCTCTGAAGAAATATTGTCACTTATTGCTATCTTGCCGGAAACTTCGTCATTTTTTGCGCACTTTTACGGCTTTCTCATGGCTCGTTTTTTTACGATTGTGATGAATTTTGCTGTTTTGGCTGTTTCAGTGATTTCATCTAAAAGAGTTCAGACGAATTTTGAAGGAAACTCGATTTCGAAAATTTGACACTCGCTCAACTTACTCAACCAACTGTTCTCTTCGCTATCACGGCAGAACAGAGGCGGATTCAGCAGGTTGGCAACACTGCCTGTTCACTGCCTGACAGGTTCGTCAACACTGACGAACAAACTTTGCTCATGTGAACCGAATGTTCGGTTACACTAACCGAAAATTTCGTTTGGCTAACCGAATAGTTGGGGTGATGTACAACACCGAATTCACACGACCGAACTTTTTTTCACACTGAAAAAAAATTCTCGGCGTTTTTACCAAGGTCCGTTGGTACCTTTACCATCTCACTTTTTTTACCAATTATTGGTAATTTTACCAACACAGACTGGTAAGCTTACCTTAAAACCGGTATTTTTACTGTTTTTTCAGGTAAGAATACCACTTTTATTGGTAATCAATTCCCAGTAACTTTGCCATTTTATCTCGGTAATTCCACCACAGTCGATAAAAAATATTGGCGTTTTTACCGGGGTCCAGTAAAATTACCGAGAAAGTAAAAAGCTCGTATGACGCTGTCTCTTGGTGCGTCAGGGCAAAGCAAACTTTATGAAGACAGGCAAAACGCGGTCTTCCAGTTGGAAATCGATTTGGGGTCGAAAATATCGACTTCCAGCGGCCAAAGCTATGTACTGAATTTTGATCTCAAAAACATCAGATCAGAGTTTCATGCTATAATAATTAGAAATTGTACTCTTATCATAGGAATTGGAAATAAATTATGTCTAAAGCTGACAAAAGCACAAAACCAGCAAACTTCATCTGTGTGATTCTCAAATTCGCGATGTAATCATCAATCTTTACGCTTATTTAGTTTTGTCCCAACTCGAAGTATTAATAGTTTCGAGTTTGTGTTTTTAGATTATTCTTCCATTTGAAGGAGGCCCCGACACCCCACAAATTCGACTTAAAATTTTAGCTCGCCACCTACGTACCCCCTCCTACCCCTTCAGGTTACCAGCCCTGACTACGGGGCTGCTTAAAAGCGCTCTTGCCGCACTCCATTACAAATCTTTGTTCCCCGGACGAAAGAACGTAACTCCATGCCAATGTTGCAAAATTGACTTGAAAAATTCAATGTTTTATAAGAATCCAAGCGCGCAATTTGTGTCCAAAATCTGTCTTATCTCAGCAAGAGTTCAGCGCGGATATTTGTGGAATTTTCAGTTAGAAATGCCGAGGATTCACCGGATCAAATTGCAATGTGGCAACATTGAAATGCAGTTGCATTCTTTCGTGAAGGGAACACCGAAATTACCAAACAAAAAACCAGCCGTTACCTCAGGAAAATGGGTATCCAAATCTTCAAGAATTTAAAAATCCACACAAGGCACTCACAACTAAGCACACAACAAACATGGGTCACAACACACCGACGCGCAACCTGTTGAAGTGGATCAAACCGCGAAAGGAGGCAACATCGCGGGGGTTAAATCGACTCCGCGAGGGGTTGAATCGACACCGCGGGGGGTTAAATCAACACCGTGTTAGATTTCACAGGGGACGGAACTGGCACTGGTCGTTGGGGGGAAAAGCGCTGGTGGCACTGGTCGATCGGGGGGAAAAAGCTCCGAGGTTCGGGTGGCGAGCAGGAAGATGAAAACACGAAACTGGTCGAAAGCGAGAAAGAGTCATGGGGCAATCGAGCGAGCGTTATCAAACAGGTGGCAACGCAACGGCAACGCACAGGTCTCCGCTGGCGACTGGTCGGACTGATACTAATTCAATAACTCCCGGCTCACCGTCATCAGCCGTGTTCGCCGTTCAGAGGCGTTCACGCCAGGCATTGGGCTCCGCTGCAGATTAACGCTGCATCGCGCCGCGCCACGCTGTTCGCGGTTTCTCTTGCAAAAAAAAGAAAAAAAAAGTCCAAGCATCGGTCCTGGTGGGATTCCCCATCGGTGGAGGTTTTTTTTAGCCGGAGCGAAAGTTGTAGCCGCACGGAGGAAAAAATTTCGGCTCGTGCGGCACAAAAAATTTCCGGTCCAGGTGACTGAAGTTTCCAGTCGTAGGAGCCGGACTTCACTACTGCGGTGCTAGGGTAAATGCCGCATGATCCTTCATGCGAAAGTTGCAGCCACACGGAGGAGAAAATTTCGGCTCGTGCGGCACAAAAAGTTTTCGGTTCAGGTGACTGAACTTTTAGGTCGTAGGAACCGAACTACACTTCTGCGGTGCCAGGGAAAAATGCCGTTACTTGAGTTTGGCGAAAATTGCCCTTTCTATGATGTTCTTTTGAGTGCTGCCTTTAGATCAATTAATAGCTAAACAAAAAGACATAAATACCTTTGCTGATGTAGTTCCAACAGGCAGTCCCAGTGTCCCTTCAGTACCAAAAATAAATACCTGAGGAACAATGAAATCAGTAATTAGTAAATTAATAGACGCAGCCAACATTCTAAGAGGGAAAGAGTAGAACGGTGCTAGGTCATTTTTCCTAATTTTTTTTCCTACATCAGGTTTTCCTATTACTTTTTTCCTACTCGTTTTTTCTCCTATTACAGTAAGTCCTACGAGTGAGATGTCCCACTGGCTTTTTTCCTAAGGGTTTTTGTCCTAATAATTCAATAATAATTGAAACGTAAACATGAGTAGAGTAGAGGGAAATTTTTCAGAAAAAGTAAAGTTTTCTCAGCGAGCCGAATATAAGTGCGTGAACAGGAGACATTACAAGCTGAGCCTTCTATACCCTCAATATAAGGAGGAGGATGAATCTCCACTACTTACGGGCATGTGGCCACAATTTTAACTTGTGAGGTACCTACGTTGTTTTTTTACTTTCTCGATCCCCTAGTTTTAAAATTGAATTTCGGACAAATGCCCCTAGGAAAAAAACCAGTAGGACATCTCACTCGTAGGAGTAACTGTGATGGAACAAAAAATGAGTAGGAAAAAAGTATTATGAAAAATTGCAGTAGGAAAAAATGTTTTAGGAAAAATGACTTGCCACCGAGTAGAACATTATATGATTTTCATGCATAGATTTAACAGACTTCATGGTGCTACAATTTTGCCATTGCACCTACAAAAACGTGTATTTGGGCTTGTGATAAGACAGATTTCCTGTCGAATTCCATTTCCTCGAAGGACGAATGGTCATCGTTTTTATTCCAAATGCCGTGCGATTCATCAGGATTGTAATTTGAAAATTTCGCACTTGAACGTGAAAATCAGTTTTCCCGACGGAAAAAACAAGAAAAATCCCAACGAAGGACGACTCATTAAAGTAGATTAAAAGAAACCCTACGTGTCATACTTAGATACCTAATTGTTTGTGATTTTAAGGGTCGGCAACGTTATAATACATTTAAATAATGCTTTTCTCGGAAAATTGACAAGGCCGCAATAAATATCAGTGATGGTTTACTCATCGGCACAATAAACATAGCTGGAATTTAATTAAGGCGAGAGAGAAACAATCAAGGATACTTGACGAATTTCAATATAACGCCTGGATGCAACTATTCGAGCTCCGTGGATGTCCGTGTTGCATACGCGCGGAATTGAAGGCGTTTTGACTTCGTGCATCAACCGCCTCACCTGCGGCGCTTAGTAAAGCGATACAATGAGAGAAAAAATGTGGGAACATTTGGGAAAAGTTCATATCGATGTTATTGGAACGGAGACGTTTCAGAAGTGGTTTTATTGATTTTCTCGCGTAAAATTTCCTTCAAGAATCAACCCAAAAAATGAATAATGTGAAGGAATCAACAACGAATTTTGCAGCTTTAGTATAAAATTTAAAATTTAAACCTCTCTAAAAGGATCAGAGTGAAGGCTGAAATCGCAAATGGACGAGAATCTCTTGAATGCTCTAAATAGTTGACTTAAAGTCGGTAAAAGTTTATAAACGGCAGGCGGAAGTTTTTCAGTTTCTTCCTTTCCGTCAGCTTTGGAAGCGTTCTGGAGTTTCGCGCCATCTTTTAAAGCATGGATGTCGGTAGCCAGACATCAGATCAAAAAGAAAATATTTTGTCTCAATCGTTTAAAACAGTAAACAACACGATATTACCCATACTGGATATATTTAGAATTCATCGCGCGATTAAATGAAATTTAATCCATCGGTAGTTAAACAATCAACGCGACTTCTGAATAGACAAACCGGTCAAGTTAAAATCCTGACATGTCCTAACTCCGATGAGAGCTGTTATGCGAGCATTCATATGGATCTTGTTGGTCATCAAAAAGTGGATTTATTAGGTTCTAACATTGACCGACAGATGTCGTCTTTAACGCTTAGCGGCGTCGTTAGATGGCAGCTATTGACACTAGATTTGCATAAATTAAGCTCCTTGTGTCTCCTAACTCTCACTGGGACCTAAGAATCTATAGCCGGACCGATCTCTTTTCCGCGATGCTGAAATACTGATGTATTTAAGACGAGCTGAGAGGACTCGGCTATGCGTGACGGATATGAATCGAAGCTCACAGAAAAAATTAGCTTTAATAAGATTGGTTGATGAATAAAAGAAGAAGAAAAAGTTTCTTCATTCATGTCATTCAGAACTAACTAATTTTGTTACTAAATTTTGTTTTGCAGGAGAACCAGCTTCATTTCCATATATTATACGCAGATCGCATGTAGTTGCCTGTCATATGGAATGGGTAATAATGGGCACGGCCAAGAAGGGGACTTGGTTGATTGACAAAATTTTTCTTTAAATCGATCGAAACCGTTGGTTATACTCTGCGGCATCAGGGAATGGAGGAAATTAAGTGTCCTGCTGTAATGATGTACTACTCTTGTTACTCTCGATATCACTCAGATGTTGCGACTTGTATTTGGCAAGTGCATTGGACTATCGCACAAAGGTGACCCAGGAACAATCCTGGTGGCTCGAATCTACTTATTATGGATGTTGCAAATTTTCATTCGAAATTTTTGATCAATGTATCCCAAAGATTTGATCAATGTAACCCAAAGATTTAGTCAATATGACCCAAAGAAAAACTAACCAAGTAATATTAACCCCAAGTCCACGTTACTTTGTGCTCCACTTCCTATATGGACACAAAATGTCGGTTACTTTTTCCTCCTGTGTATTTCACGTTACATTTCTATAAAGAAACATATCGACGGTGGAACTACAAAAATTCGTATCTCGGTTGCAGAGTTTCAAAATCCCTGCTCATACCTCTACCATGTTTTAAAAACAGAACCAACCAACATTATTCTGCTTGAAATCTTTGTAGAATACTCTTCACACAGAGAGTAAAAATCACTGAAGCTTTCAAGAAATGACGTTCGGTAGTTTTCCACGGAGGGCATAAAGTATGACGGGAAGTCTGCAATGCCGCAAACCGAGATCCACAATTTTGCGGTTTCCCCATCGATATATTACGATTCTTAACTTCGTACCCTATCTAGTGGCCCATTGTAAAAATGAGTAATTTTTTGCCGATGGAGGGATTTCAAAAATGTCCGAATGATAACCGTGTTCGACATTCGGTTCCAGTGGAAAAACATATCTCTTGACGATCGGACTTCGCGAAAGTAAACAATCCGCCGAATTTATTCACCGTTTCGTAATCAAGGTATTAATAGCAACATGAGAGCTAGACGGAAGTGCCACGCAACAGTTTTAGACTTAAGGTTGTATAATTCAGTAAGGAAGATAAGATTTTCTTAGGATCGATGTTTATGATATCAGGAGCAACCTGCGTGCTGCATTATTCCATAATTCAAAAACGATTCTTCAAGTACGGGAACAAGCGGAAATATCAGTATTAGGCACTTGAATAAATATGAGAATTGATATAAATGGCTATGTGAAAACGATTGCTCAATATCCCGTCTTGTCACGTTGATACCTCAAAGACCACGAGAGGATAACTACCAAGCTAAGGAAAAAAGTCGTATGAGCATTCGAATGTTGCCAAATTTCCTCTTGGAAAAGATTTATTTACGGAGAAATGTATGAATATTTTACCTTGAAATTTTCAGACGCTTTAGATCAAATGGGCCTGTTGCAAACTTTTGCTAGAGCAAAAATAAGAGTTGTTTCTTATAGATAATGCCTCGAAAATCACGATGAGCGCATCAGCAAAGTCTGAAATGCACTCATAACTTCACAGTCTGCCTGTGCCGTAGTATCGTTTTTGAAGCGGGAAGCTTAAAAAAACGCAAATTTCTTACGCAGATTGTGAAGTTATGAGTGCATTTCAGACTTTGCCGATGCGCTCATCGTGATTTGTGAGGCATTATCTACAAGAAACAACTCTTATTTTTGCTCTAGCAAAAGTTTGCAACAGGTCCATTACGAACAAAATTCTCTGACCAATCGGAGGAAAAATATTCATAACTTTCTCCCAAAATAAATATTTCCTGAGAGGAAACTTGGCAACGCCCAAGAGCTCATACGGCGTTCTTCCTTAGCGCGACAGATTACTTCCTCGCCCACTTACTGAATTATAATCATGAAAACACTATTCTCAAACGGAGAGATCAATAGACCGATGAGTGTAGACTAGATCAATGAGTGCATCGTGTACGTATTTAATATTATTTCAGGTACATTCTTCTGTTTAAGGATGTTTTCCTACGTTCTAAGTTCAATCTTGATGCTGTAAAACTGTCACAGGGCGAATGATTAATAAACAGCCGGTTTCAACTAGAATCAAGCTAAGTACACCAGATGTTGCCCGATTTCCTCTCATTTTGAATTTTTTCTACGGTGAACGTATCGATTTCTGACTTGAAATTGTATTATTACGTTCTTCATAATCAAGGGGGAGACAGAATGTTTCAAGTCGTTGTGTTGCTTGGTTTTTCCTTAAAGGGGAAAAAAAATAATTTGAGAGGAAATAATACGCAGCGTGAGCGGTGAAACACAGTGTGGCTCGGTTAGATCCGGCCAAATCAGGCACTAGAAATGGACGCTTTGAAACAAATGCATGAGTTTCATTTGCATTAGGGAGAATTGTCAAGAATGTGTTCTCTTATTCTCGATAGAAATCTACTTATTGTAGACTTTCCTCCATTTCCCGACTAATTTATTAATTTGCAGTTTGGCCTCCTGCCTGCCTCCCTAAAACTAACCTCCGAGCATCTCAAATTAAAATGAACTGCGCTCTAAATATATCATCTCCCACCATATCTTTCTCATAATTGGTTCCGGTTGCTTGTGGCCCGGTTGCCGCGGATGACATTTCGGAAATTAAACTTAAAAGAAAACCAGGGCCGGATTTAGGGGGTGGCCACATAGGCCGCGGCCCATGGCGGCAAATTTAGGAAGCGGCAAATTTTGCAATTTTTTAAATGTAGGTGTAAAGAAAAATCGGATTCAGAAAAAAAAATTACGTACGAGAAAAGGTGACAAAATCTCTCATTTGCTGAGAGTATATCTCTAATTTTGTCGTCTTTCTGTGATGCAATAGACAGCACCTTTAATTAGTCGAGTTAAGACTAATTGTAAGAGAGAAACCGAACACGGAATTTGGCCTGGAACGGCGCGGCGCAGATACATGCCGATGATGACGAGAACTTGAGATGAAAAGGAGAAACCCTCGGCACGGCGCGGTGGTCGGCATGTAACACATATTAGCGCCTACAAGACTACATGAATACTTCACGCATTGCGTCCAAACACAGTGCGGGCAGCAGCAGTTGACATGAAACGCATATCGCATACAAGACCGTAGGAATACTTCACGCGTTGCGCCAAACACAATGCGGTCAGTGCGGCGCGACGGCGGAGATTAGAATTATTAAACCACATTTATGTTTGTTCTCTAATAATTTTTTCGTTCATTTCTTATGAATGAAAGGCCGTGTTCACGCAGAGATAGGTTTACGAAACTTAACGTTCGCGCAAAGTTCGGTGAATTTTTGCTAGTAGTGTTGACGTTGCTTTCCCAAAAAATTTTTCCAACAAGAGTAAACGCGTCTTATGCACCCCACCCCCGCTGGCACGTTCAGTTGATAATTTTTATTGATGTTTCAAAACGAATGAAAATGGGGCGGCAAAATATAGGCGGGCCATGGGCGGCAAGTGGAAATCCGGCCCTAAAGAAAACATTGAAAAATCCAAGAATAAAGGAAGTTTCACGGCCTACGCAGTTCAAGCAACCAGGGGTTCAGCCTGCCTACTATGACATAGCGCGTTCACAGTATGATTTTCACGAAAAAACGGCGTGGTCGCAGTAATTGTCTACAAATTAAACGCTTTAGCAGAAAACCCCTCAAAATTTTAACGCTTTTGCGGTAATTTTTCAAAATTTCACCACTCAAGCTGTACTTTTACACTTTTAACTTTTAAGCAATAGTTTCCTCAAAAATTAAACGCTTCCCCACTAATTTTGGAAGAATTAGTGCCTTTGCATAGTAATTTTTACAAAATATCAACTTCCTCGTCATAAATTTTCGTAAAAACCAGTGCGCTGAGCGTTCGATCTTTAGAATAAAACAGATTTTATTTTCTTATTTGTGTAACCGAACTTCTTTCATCAATTCTTTTAACCTCATAAGTTCGGTTATACGTATACCGAACGTTCAGTTACGTGAACTTCGACTGGGTTTGACGAGCCCCAAGGTTAGGATGATATTAAACACCAAGGTCTCCTTCATTTTGTTGACATGCAATTTTATCTTCTTAGAAGTTGAAATAGACGCATTACGTGTTTCGCACCATCCAGCTTTTCTACTCATGCGTCAAAGTCTCCAAGTCGGCCGGGAGGAGTTCCGGTTCTCCTTCATTTCATGAACATGCAATTTTACCTACCTGGAAGTTGAAATATTTGTATCACGTGTTTCGCCCCACTTTTCTACTCTTACTTTTCTACTGAACATTCAAGATCGGCGAGGAGACCGGATTGACAAGGTCGTTTTTTCGGACTCGCTATCGGAAGTGGCTGGTTCGAAAAAATGCGTGCTTACCTATGTTGCAGCGATTAAAAATCTGTGATTATGTTCCATATTTTTCTAGAAAAAGAAAACCCACCAAAATAACTTATTGAACTATTTCGTGACTATTTTTAAGAAAGGCGGGGAAAATTCACAGAAAATGTCAAGGGAAACAATTCCTTAGTTCCCTTGAAAAAGACAGAAGCTTAGCAGAAATCGGATACAATCGGAATTCTAAATTCAAATTTTCCAACTTTCACTATCTGTCTGATATACTTTAAATAAAGGGCTACAAGGACATGCTGCCGTGCTAAGGAAGAACGCCGTATGAGTCTTCTGACGTTGCCATATTTGCTTCAATAAAAATTGAATTCACTGAGGAAATTAAGAATATTTTTCCTCGAAATTTTCAGACAATATTCTTCTCAATTTAGTTTAAAATATCTGAAAATTTCAAGGAAAAATATGCATAATTTTCCTCAAAAATACTGGTCTTATCCGGAGATCACAGAATATATAGGCTTCATGTGAAGCCGCGATCATACCTATTTGAATTGAAAGCCTCAACTACTTTCACATTGGGCTTGTAAAAAAGGTTAAAAAATCATGATTCTTCAAGAGAAGGGATCAGATATGTTTCACCTGCATAAGTCGTAACAGGAGATTGCAGGCAAAATCACAATGAATCATAGTCATTCATTCATCACACCCCAATAGAACTCAGAAGAATCATAATCGCAATCGTAATTTTCTTGCAGAGATAAGCTTTTTTCAATGCGCCGTTGAGACCAAGTCCCTGCTACTGATCGCATTGTTTTCGGATACAAAATAAAGTCATCGAGATTTGGACAAAATATTTCTCTGACAGTTCTAATGGACCATCGGAGTTGATAAAAGTGATCCGAACACCGACAAAGTATGATGTGCGTAAGTATTTGAATTGATGACGGCTCTGAACATCAGCGTAGCGCGATCTATCGGAGGAAGCGCAGCACTACGCGATCACACTGCCGTCCGTATAGTGGGCGTAGCAGCGAACGATCCTATTCTCCACATCTTTTTCCACACCCTTCACTATTTCTGAATCCACCTTAATTCCGGATTCTTACTTTGACTACTTTTCTTCTTCTTCTTCAAATGGGTTCAATTAATCTTTGGAGGATGGGGAAAATGCGACTTCATTTTGATGAGCTTTCGACGAGGAGCTTGGAACTAAGGATAATGTCCATTTAAAAAAACGGAAATTTGAACGTACGAAGACAAATGCTCGGCGAATCTGAGCGTTGATTTCCGAAAGTAACTTTTACGCAATTGTGTACTAAGACTGGCTAACAAAAAATCAGTTCTTTTACAGTACTTCTCCGGGACTTTCCCAGAAAAAATCGGTACCCATAAGCATAAATATTCAGTATTTTGGCCTTTCAGGTCACCAAATTCGAAAATTTTCGGGTTTCACGCGCCAATTGCGATAAAAAGGATGTAGCCAGGAAATTTGAAGCTTATTAGTGGCCCGAGGATCAAATGGCGGCAAAATCCCGATTTAGCGGGAAAATACGACTAAGAATCAATGCGCAGCAGGGCATTGATGCGTTGGGTACAGAAAAGGTAAGCTGAGGTGCTTCGTTGTGGTGTTTCAGAATCTCCACTACTAATTTTTACATTAGTGAGGAATATATTGGGTGAATTTCTTAAAAATCTTAGTGTACAGCATTGTAAAATCATGAAGAAAATTCGGTAAATGTTTTAATGAATTCTTCGCATTTGCTTGAATTATGGTGAATGCAATGTTAACGGAGATCCTGAGACACCGCAACCGAGATATGCCTTTTCTGCATCCAGCGCTTCGATCGCTTACTTGAAAAATACGCGTAAAACTCAGCAAAAAATTCCGGACCTTTTCGCGGAATCTCCGTTATTTTCCAGTACTTCCGGAGCGCCCTCAAAAAATCATTACTATTTCCGGAATTTCTAGACCAGTGGACACCGTGCGATTGGACCGTGTTAAGCAGAAAGGAACCAAGCCACATCAGCTATTGACAAATTTGACTGAGCAATTAAATCTGTATAAGAGAACGTTTGAACGGATTTCGTTGAAATTGTTGAGGAATGTGCTTCGCGTACTTAGCAAAACATTCACTGAAATTTGCACAAAAATCTGCACAACCGTTTTCATGTAAAATATTAAATTGCCCGATTAAATTTGAGAATAGCTGGTGTGGCATGGTTCCTTTCTGCTTAAATAACGCGTCAATCAGCAAAGAGGAACCAGCGCGATTACAGTGTTGTAAAAAATTTGCTTCTTCATAATCATCAAAAAAATCTCCCAGAACAGTAAATAACATTTTAATGCCAGTTTGGCTGGCTTTCACGGAACATGGTAAAAAGATTGAGAATAATCGAGCTGCAAGCGAACAAAATTATACAAATAATATTTTAAACTATACATACAGATGAGAAATACTAAAACACTTACAGGAAACAAAACGAAACAAACAACATGTAGTTTGAAATATTATTTGTTTAATTTTTTGGGCTTGTAGCTCGATTATTTTTATCTTTTTACCACCGTAAATAGCTTTGGCTTCCCAACAAAAAATTGGCAATTTGTAAGTAAAATAATTGTGTAAATTTTGTAAGTGTACATAAATTAGGTTTTCCGAGAAGAAAAGGAAAAGTCGCACGATTTTGAAAACGCTGTAATCACGCTGCTCCCTTTCTTCTAAATGCGATCAAATTGGAAAGGAGCAGCGCGAGATCGCGAAAATATATTGTTCCTGGTAAAAAAAGACGATATTTTTTGGTGAAAAATCTTAAGGCTGGAAGGATGACTGAGTGGACAACACTCGGAGGGGGAATAAAAATGCGAGCACCACTCCCCTGGGCATTTCAAATTCACTCCATCGATTCGAGCCGATTGTGAGTTGCCCTTGCTCCGGCTCCGCGCTCTTTCATCTCCATGCACCATTTGCCGCTCCCCCGGTTTCCGACTCCAACTCCTCTACAGCCTTGCTAATTTTCCCACAAAATAAACGCATTTCAATGCAATCCTCTGAAATAATGGAGATCATTTAAAAGAGATTTTCGGTCCGACCAATTGTGACCGTCCGCGGGGCAAAGGACTTAAGACCACGCGGAGACAACAATTTTCTTAACGCTGAGAAAAGAAAAGTTCGATGGAAAAAAAAAAAAAAATATATTAATTGTTTTGTCAACCTCGAGTTAGATTCAGTAAAGTAACTGTGGAAATGGACTCGCAAGGGATTACACTGATTTACCGTTACAAAAAGTAAAAATTCGGAAGAAAATATTTTGCGAGTTTTGCAAACTTTAAGATAGGTCCACAGCTATACCTTAAAGTTTGTCTACATCACGGAATTTTTCCTTTATCAAAACACTAAACTGCATTAAGTTATAAGTACATTGCATTCAATGAAGAAAACTCCGGCCGTGCAAGCCGTGCTTGGAGGCTGTATAGACATACCGCTCGCGTTCCTGGCTCAGAAGCCGAAAGTTCCGGGCGTAGGACCCGGGGTAGTCAAAGCTACGGCTCCAACACCCGGAACTTTCGGCTTCTGAGCCAGGAACGGGCGGTATGTCTACACGGCCCGTGACTTTTTTTCAGCACTGGAAAAAAAAAAACATATTGTATCTAGAGTCCAGACTCTTGAAAACATTGACAAGAAAAAATACTCCTGATTCAATCAGATTTTTGCTTAAATCAAAAGGAAATCCGCTGAAATTAAGAGGCTTGGTTCTTGATTTAAGCAAAAATCCGATTGAATCAAGAGTATTTGTACTTGTCGATGTTTTCAAGAATCTGGACTCTAGATCCAATGTGGTTTTTTTCCAGTGAGTGTTCTTGCGTGTGCCGTGGGGGGTTGCGATTTCAGTACTTTTTAAGATGTAAAATTTTGCGAGAAGCACGACGGTGCCGCGAGATGATTACATTAAATTCGGTAATGCAGGGTCATGACGTCATCTTGGCTACGATCATATGATAACTAAGCTGTGTCTCTCCCTAATCGACCGAACTATTCGGTTTGCCAAAGCGAAATTTCGGCTCGTAGGATCGAGCGTTCGATTCGCGTTACCGAACTTTTTTTAGCAGCTCGGTTCAATCGAACCAACCGATCTCATGAAGTCACGTATTCTGCCGTGCTAGGGAAAAACACCGTATGAACATTCGAGAGTTGCCAAATTTCCTTCGATAGAATGTTCATTGTTGAGGAAAGTTATGAATATTTTTCCTTAAAATTTTCAAGAACTATAGGTGAAATTACGAGCAAACCTATCTTAAAAAATTGGAAGAAAATATTCATAAGTTTACCAAAGGATTCTGGTTTTATCAAAAGAAATATGGCAACGCCTGAAGGTTCATACGGCGTTTTTCCTTAGCACGGCAGTATTGTAGAGCGAGGTCTACATTATGGAGAGGTTTAACAATTATTCTACAAGTTTCTTGACAGTCCGGCGTCGCTGCTGCTTTTCCTTTCGTCCTAGGTACGCCCATGAGTGCGATTCGCGGTTTCGTGGAGGACTTGCGCTCAGCGTCGCGGCGCCGCAGACGCTCTGCAACTTGACCTACGTCAATCACACACTTTTTCGTCCTCACAGAAGAACCGCTCTGAGTCATACCCTAAAGTCTACGGCAGGATGATTAATTACTTCCATGGATCCCGGCCATGGATCTGAAAATCTGATCTAAGCCGCACAGTGGATCGAATCAGTAGGAGAGGTCGGACAAAATTTGGAAACTTTAAACGCTTATAACTCCGTTTCTACAAAATTTTGAGGTTCTAAAAGTAGTTCCATTGGTTTCTTCGTGAAATTGTCAACTTGTAGAACCCCTTAAATGTAAAATGTGATGAAATGAACACCAAAATTTGCGGTTTTAGTCCAAAATTTCATGTCCGACCTCTCCGATTGACTCGATCCACTGTGCAGCGCATCTATAATCAGATTATCTGCGATTATACACTGTGATTCTATACCCATGGAAAGATTTTTGGAGCTTTTTCAGAGACTGCGCATGCAATCCGCAACAATACCGAGAATTTGATGAGATACCTCGCAAGTTGCCTCATTTCCCTCCCCCTTCAAAATTTCAAAATTATAGATTTTCCTCTCTTTTTCATAATTCCTTCAATTTTCTTCCCAGTTTCGTCTTTTGGGCCCTGGTTGGCGAAAGAGGACACTTTAAGTGGCAATAAATACAAAAAAAAAAAAAAAAAAAAAAAAAAAAAAAAAAATATTAATACCAGTCATACATGAGAATGGTTGCTACAGACGGAACTTTTTATCCTGAATTCACCTGAGGGCGTTTCCGACTCAGACTGATGTGCGTAAATTATTTTCGGGCGATATTGCCTTTTAAAAGTCATCTCACATGTCGGTACCTCTCTTCTTGTGAAACAGGTCCATTATTATTTTTAAGGCAAAATGAGGAATAGCGCTTCGTTACGTCACCCAAACCGACCGCGTTCCACATTCAATCGGTTTTCTGATGAGCCTCACGAGGCATCGTTCAACGCCCCCGCCAACGGGACCACACCTAACCTCTTTCTAAATCCGCGAGGACAATGCGTTCCTCGCAGCAAAACCATCCACCATGGTGGGCTCAAAATTCGTCGCTCATCTGATAAAAGCGCGTATCTCTATTCCCACGTGAGCTCAGGAAAGCATAGAGTTATACGGAGGACAGGGCTTCCGTGGAAATAGAGATACGCGCTTTTGTCAGAAGAGCGACGAATTGCGTAGCGTCGAGAGGTCTCGAGAAACGGCCGCGCGGCGCGGATAATCACGTGATTTTTTTTCGAAAGTTCGGAATATGATCATCCGAGCTTTGCAAATACCACGTATCTGCATAGGGTTTTACGTGGGAGTTAGGCTGTTACTGCTTGGCGGAACAGCGATGGCAGAGACAGAGGAAGCTGTGAAGAAGTGACTGCCGATGCGATGCCCCTGTCGCTTGGCGCATTGCAAAATCTGGACGGGACAATGAACGGGTGCCGACTCCAGGGTTGCCTGATTCATCAAGAAAAAAGTAATTATCGCGGAGAATTCATGACTGATGCCTTTGAAAGAAGAGACAGTAGAACATTAGGAGAAGAGGGAGAGAGGGAGGGGGAGGTGAAAAAGGAAGTAAAACGGGGAAAAGATGAGAAAAAGAGAGGGAGAGGGAGAGGGTGGGAAGGGAGAAAATAAGGGAAGAGGGAGGAAGAGGGAAAATAGGGAATAAAACGTCGAAGAAAGAAAATGAAGGGAGGAAAAAGGGGAAAACAGCGAAAAACGAAATAGAAGGAAGGAAAAGAGATAGAGGAAAGGAAAAATGGGAGGAATAGGAGTCCTGAAGTATTAGTTAAAAAAAAAATACGAAACATTTAGAATACCGCCGATCAATCTATATTCGATACGCTTTGGCCCATAAAACTGATCTACCAGGCGACACCGCGACAGCTCATTTCCTTGAAAATTCCGATACCGGTATCTTGACGAGTACGGTTATTGGCCTAGCTTGCTCTTTGAAGGCGTTTACCCTGCGGTACCTTTTCCAGTGATCCCTTAAAAATGGGGATGATGTCTCCTACGAGTTTAACGTTTCATAACCAGTAATATTAGTTTTGTACCGCCTGATTTTAACATTAGAAACAAAATTGAACTACATTTTGTATCCAAGAACTACCATTCGACCTGACTCTGTAAACAACGTACGTGTAATTTTTTTTCCTATGTGGACAAGTACTTTTATGTTTACGGATGAGCCAAAAATAATAGTTTTTCACTACTGGAACTTAGGAGCAATAAGCTTTCCAGCAGTTCCTAGAACCTTTAATTTGATTTTTTATCCCGTTATCTTTTTCCCCTGTTCGGAGCATCAAGGGAAACAAGTAACCTTCTCTCCTTGGATGACCAGATCCCATTACCCGCTGTGGACGATGCTCTCAGCTGACTGCATTACTGTTATTGAGAACACATTAACTGCACTTCAATCGGCTTCTATTAAAACCGTGGCATTTTTCCGGAAGGGCAATGCACTAATCGAAGGTTTCACAGATAACAGGACGTAACCGTCTGAATCTGAATCGCATGCTTCAGTATACGAGCCGGCAAGGTTGGACTGGAGCGCTCTACCGCGTCCTAACTGGTATAGGCGTAAAGCAATGCTTAGGACTATGGCTATGGGCTAATAACAGGGTGTGAGTTCTAATGTAGACACGAACAAGCGACTCGGATGTCAGATCGCCGCAGAATGGGATGGTTGTGCGCTTGGAAGCAAAATAAACCCTGCTAAAAATGAACATGTTGGTAACATTGTGGTGACCATGGTGACCATGTTGTTACCAACATGGTCTAAAACGCCCATGTTGGTATCAAGATGATGTCAACGTGGGATCAACGTGATATCAATTTGGGGTAAAAGACCAACATGCTACCAACATGCTAGCAATATGGCAAGTCCCAATATGATATAAACATGATTTTTAAAAAAAAAACAAGGAGAAATATCCAACATGAATATGTTGGAAAAGCGTGCCGAACAACTGAAATTTCGGAGACATGAGCTTGAATGAATCGCTGAACCAAGAGCTAATAATATCAGCTGTTTTGATATGGCATTCTATCATGGAGTAATGCATAGGGCTCATGTTGTATAGTCATTGGGTACGAAGCACCCATTAAAGTGCGGCGGGAAAAAATATTCTAGATTCAAATCGCTCTAGCGTAAAAAAGGGTTTTTGAAGGATCTGTCAAATGAAATAATACGGTTTTGACCGGAAAATGTTCTCAAGGGTTTCCAGTAACAGAATAATTCGGTTTCTCGATGAATGACCTTCAGGGCTTGACACTATAACGGTTCAAAAACGAAAGAACGGATCCGACGGAAAAAAAATTCGGACCGCCCCTTGAAAAGCATTGGTCGATCGGTGTGCTGTACTACAGTACATCCGAGTGATTTCAAAAAGCGAGCCCTATAGGCACGCTTAATATTTTTAACAACATTGCACAAATATGGTAACAAGATGATATCAATTTGGATGATTTCTTTTGATGATTTGAAGCTTCAAATGTGTCATTCAAGAAGTCAATGATAGCGCTCGATCATATTAGACCGCCAAATTTGATAACGAAATGATCCCTAAGCGGTAGAAGAAGAGATTCCCGGTTTCTAGAACAAATTCCCTGATTTTTCTTTAAAATTTGCATTCCCTGATGAATCCCGGTTTTTCCCGGTCTAGACACCATACCCTAGATGCAACGAGTTGTCTCATCGATGAGACCGGATTTTTCGTTTCTCATCTGGTTCTGATTAAAATTTTCTCACACTAGAAAAAAAACACATTGTATCTAGAGTCCAGACTCTTAAAAATATCGATAAGAAAAAGTACTCTTGATTCAATCAGAATCTAGCTTAAATCAAGAACCAAGCCTCTTAATTGAAGCGGATTTCGTTTTGATTCAAGCAAAAAACCGATTGAATCAAGAGTATTTTTTCTTGTCAATGTTTTCAAGAGTCTGGACTCTAGATCCAATTTTTTTTTTTTTTTTTTTTTTTTTTTTTTTTCCCAGTGCACATCGTCCGAAAACTTGGATGGGATGCTGAAGCTGAAGACAAGGATACGCAATGGACCCGCACGATGTGGCCGCGAGGATGCGCGGATGAGAAGTCGCTCAATCGTATTGATAGCCTGGTTCTTCGTGACGCGCGGTACTGCGCGTGGTATTGTTCCCTCGGCTTATTGTTTTTCGCTCTTTCAAAACGGAATGCCTCCGCCACGAATATAATAGGTCATTTGTCGCTCGCGTCGGCCATCGGGTCACCGAGCCGCCACCATGGTCCATGCAGATCGATATGTCGCAGGCAAATAGTGAAATCAGGCATTTTGTCAAATGCCTGGGCAGATAGTTAAATTTTGACGGTTTATACAAAACATAGGTACAAAACATAATCTTTAATCTTTTTATCGATTGGATATTCACAATCGCGTAAAGGCCTACCTGCACCAAACCTAAAATATTAATAATCAAAATAAATAAAAATAAAGAGATAAATATAAAAACTCTGACTTTTATTTTATTATAATGATAAAAATTAATAAATTCAGTAGTTAAAAATTGCAATAAAGATGTATATAAACAAACAATAAAACAATTTAAACACCAAAACTCAGAGATTCTTAATAATAAAATCAAGAAAATAGGAAATCAGTTAAGATTTAAATTAAAAAAAAAAAATCTATGAGGATCATAAATCTCGAAAAGCCTAGAGATCATAAAAGTAGTAATCTGCGGTTTGTACATATTTTGTGAATTCATGGCGAAGGCCTCACGAGTTTTCGATATTTTTGGGAAAATAACTCATGGAACCTACGATCTCTTTTTGTCTCTTCCTCTTCAATTGCTTCTCATATTTTAAAATGTTGAAATTCCGAAAATTTTGTATTCCATGACATGCTGAAAATTTCAAGATAAATGGCTGCTCAGAAGCTAAAAGTTGTTTAGAATACTATTGTGTGATGCAATTTTTTACTGAGAATTTAATCTCACGCGAGCAATGAATTATTTTGTGTAAAATTAGGAAATAATCAAAATTTCAAACTAAGTTCGAATATTTGACTATTCGCCTAGGCATTTGACAAAATGCCTGATTTTACTATTGGCCTGCGACAGATATTTCCCCGTTCGAAGCTGTGGCAGAGAATCGATTATTAAAATGCTCATTGCGAACACCTTCTTTATCGATCCTCTTCCGTAGGTTAAATGGCAGATCGATCGATATATCGCAAAGCACGCCACGCCACTGTAAAGAATCGATACTTGTTGGAGGTTGTAGCACCCGGCCCTTCCGAAAATCGATTTTCTACCGTGGGTTTAAACGGAGAAAAACCATTGTTGCCTTTTACTGCCTGTTTTTTGAGAAAAATCAGTGGTAATTTACTTCGTCGGCACGATAAGCAACGCTGGCATTAAACTATATGCAGTGAGAGAAGCAAGTAAAGCGATGTTAGTTAGTGTCGAATGCGACAAATGCCACTTTAACGCCTGGATGCAACTATTCGGCCTCCGTGGATGTCCATATTGCATACGCACAAAAGTGAAGGCGTTTTAACTGTCACGAAACTCAACGCTGCACCCGCCGCGCTAACGGCGGGTTTTCTGGCTTTACTGCGAGGATCTAAAATGGTAGTGCATTTTTAATTCATCGTTCATACAAAGATAGCATGAACTAAGCACGAATAACTGAATACAGACGAAGGATGTGAGGGCTCTGTTGTGCTTCAGTTTTGATACCGCGATGAGCTAGTGCGACTATTCATGCCTAAGTAAATGATGTCTTCAAAGTATAAATGGAGAATTGAAGGCATCTTGTCATTTCGCACGACCAACAAACCTTTCAGAGGCGTTTGACACAAAATTTTACCCTAAAACTGCAAATTTTGATGTTCAAATCTTCACATTATAAAAAGTATGGGGGTGCTTCGAGGAGAAAATTTCACGAGAAAATCAATGAAACCTCTTCTAAAACATGTACGTTCCGTATTAACATCCATATGAGGTTTTATGTTTTATTGCTTCCACATTTTGTTCGACTTCTCTCATTGATTCGCTTTACGGAGCGCCGCTGATGAGGCGGTTATTATCAGAAATCAAAACGCCTTCAATTCCGCGCGTATGCAACACGGACATCCATGGGGCCCGAATAGTTGCATGCAGCGCCTGCAGGCGTTACAATGGAATTCGTTCAGTATGCCCATCGTATACAGCACTAACTGACATGTTTCAGAAGAAGCTTTGATGGATCCTCTTGCACTTTATCTCGCCCATTGTGCCGATGAAGTAAACCATTGCTCATTTTTATCGCAACATTGTCAATTTTCCAAGAAATGCTTTATTTAAATGCATTACAACGTCGTTGACCCTTAAAATCGTAAAAAATGCGCATGACATGTAGAGTTTTCTTAAACCTACTTGCCGCGAGATGCGGTTGCTTTTTTCCAGATACGGTAACTAGAAACTGCACCGAGATGCGGGAAATTTGAAAAAGCGTGTACCAAACTACGCAAAGGGTGTACTATAGAGTGGATTTCGGATTTTTTTCAAAATAAGCAACGTGATTTTAGTTCTACTTTACCCCTAAAAAATATGTAAAATCACACGCAAGCAACAGAACTATTGAAAGCAAGAAGTAAAGGAAGAAGCGATTTCCGAACTTTCAAAAAGAAATGGCTTTACCATCAAGTTCCAAGACATAACAAGAAGGAAGTTAAATCGCGACGAATGATGTCTAACTTTAAAATTGACAAAGCCTCTGAAAAATTAGTCAAGATACCTCTTATCGGGCATTGTAGTTTAAAAACTGGCAGACACTCAGGATTCGCGATGAGAAAGTGAGCCCCGACAAAGAGCAAATAATTAACGAGCTGCTGAAATCTCCTATGGAGATAAAGTGTCAAAGCCCAATACCAGTGGCGTGGCGTGTTTGCGATAAATCGATTGATCTGCGATTTAAAGCTATTGAAAAGAATCGATAAACAGGGTGTTCGCGACAAACACCCAAATAATCGATTCTTCACCGTAACTTCAGATGGGGAAATATCGATAATCGATCACGCCTCGCCACTGCCAAATACACAACGACGACTTTGATCCGGCTTACAAGTTCAGTTGAATGAACTCTCACTCTCAACACGATATCGAGTGCTGGGCTGCCGTGTTGAGGGAAAACGCCGTATGATCCTTCAGGCATTGCCAAATTTCTCTTGGCAAATCACGAATTTTCAGGAAAATTTTTGAATATTTGTCTACCAATTTCTTAGATACTTTGTTTGTATTTTGATCGAAAACTTCTGAAAATTTCAAGGAAATATATTCATAATTTTCCTCGAAAATAAACTTTTTATCGAAGGAAATTTGGTACCTCTCGAATGTTCATACGGCGTTCTTCCTTAGCACGGCAGTGAGTGAGTGCTCGTGCTGTTAAAGGGATTGGGCGGGAGGAGAAATGAAACAATCGTCGGATGTACCAGGGAATCCAAAAATGCATCAAATAACTATCAACTTTTAAAATTCGACAACATTTACATGTACAATTTCAGGAGATTACTCATAATTGTACTATCCTAAATACATTCCCCCGAAAGCTATAGAATCCCTCTCCCAACAAATCACTTTGAACGATATCCAAGATCCAGTCGTTTTGGAGTATAATACAGAATGTCGTATGAGCATTCGAATGTTTCAAAGTTCGCGTTTGTTAGAAAGGAACCAAGCCACATCAGCTATTGCCAAATTTAATTGGGCAATTTCATTTTTTACACGAAAACGGTTGTGCGGAGTTTCGTGCAAATTTCAGAGAATTTTTTGCAAGGTACGAAGCAAATTCTTCAACATTTTTGAACGAATCCGCACAGACGTTCTCTTGGAACAAATTGAATTGCCCAACTAAATTTGACAATAGCTGATGTGGCTTGGTTCCTTTCTAACAAACTCGGTCCGTTTCTCCGTTCGTACATGACAACCACTCGTTTCAACCCATGAGGTCGCTCCATTTTCTCATCGTTTTCATTGTCTATCAATTTTTATCTATCAATTTCAAGAATCAACCCGCAGCTCACCTGTTGATCGTATTGTTTTGGGCGAGGCGTGGAGACCTATGTTATGCATGGGGACAGTGCTGTGATTTACCAGGTTGAATGATAGGTAACTAAGGTAGCGATGGTGCGACCGTGACACCTATCACCGTGTCGCTCGACTCTCGACCGCTCAATGTCAAACCTAACCTAACAATAGGACGTATTTTTGCTAAAAGGAACTAAGTGCATAGGGTTTGCTTGGAACATAGTTCCTTTCAGCGTACATACGTCCAATAGTGCCTCGGATCCTTTTAATAATATCCGAGTGTTTATTTGTGACAGTTTGATGTAGAGGAACTCGAACCATGGCCTACATAACCCTTATTTCAAATGCGCGACCGCGACCGAACCTTTCATCCGCGGTTCCAGGATTCCGGCCAAATAGGGCGATTCTCGCGGGTTGGCAACACTGTTTTTCCTTAATTTAAATGTATGTAAAACAGTCGATTCGCTGCCTCGCCAAGAATCGATATTTATAATGGATTTAAATAGAGGAAAAAAGTATTGCCAACTTCGGAGCCCAGCTTTGGAGGTTTGAGAGGAAGCACTTGCGGCGCATTTGAACGGAGAAAATTTTTTATTTGAATCAAAAGGAACTTTCATTGAATATTCTTTGAAAAATAATTATTTTAAAATGACTGGAACCTTGATCATTTAGTTTTAAGCAACTGAAATTCTTTAGGGGGAAATATTCAATGTGACGATGTGAGTTCCTTTTAATTCAACCTGCCAAGTCAGATAGCCTCGAAACTCCTTTGAGGAAATTGAAGTTTCTTCTTCCAATTTTCTGGAGAATTGGACCGAGTTTATCAGAAAGGAACCAACCCACATTTTCGAAAAAATTGGGTTAAGAATGTTTTTGAGCTCCACTAGGCGTATGTTTTCTACTGCCAAAAACTAAAAATCGAAAAACAGAAATTAGCTATTGTGAAACGAGGGGTTAAAGTTTATTTCCTTCGTTGAGCCTTATGCAGGAATAACACTTAAAACGTCTTTATAATCGCGAATATGACCAATCGTAATAAAAATCAAAGCCTCCCTAAAAAAGTAGTAGTAAGTAGTATCCGGATTTTCCGGGCCTATATAGACACCCTGATCTAGGTAGAACGGGCTCATCTAGAGAAAATCTCTCATTAACAGCCGGAAAATAATTAATAGGGAGAAAAAATGTATGAAGTCGATACTCAAATCCTGTCAGTCCGAACTTTGTATCAACAAAGAACCTTTGGACCTGTTAGCCTTTGGACATCGCCAAATTTCGTGTGATAAAACGGAAATTTCATGGGAAATTTGTGATTTATTTTCCAATTTTCTAATGAATTAATTCCGGTTTCGTCTAAACTATCTGAATATTTCAAGGAAAAATATTCATACTATACCTAACCGAGAAATGGACTGCATTTTGCAATTTGGAACTATGAATTTTGGCCCAGTTTAAAAACAACGTATGTGACGTTGGTGTCCCTATGCACATAAATGTTTTTACGGATGAGTAAGAATTTATGGTCCCAAATAGCAAAATGTAGTCCAAATAATACTAATATTCTTACCATACGCACTGCATCGCTTTTGTTTTCGGAATGACGCTGTTAATTTAGAAATTTTCTATGTTTTTTGCCCCCCTCCCATTTTCAAGTTAAGTACAAGTATTTTTCTTTTGTTTCACTGTTACGGATCTGCCTCTGAAAAAAATTCATTTCTGTGTTACTTTCCCTGTTTACGAAAGTTAACCTTGTTTCATTGTTTTGCAGCCTCGAAGTTTCTTGACCGGACCGTCAAAGAAACAAAAGAAGAAATTTTCATGTACTGTTTTCAATACAGAACCCCCCCCCCCCCCCCCCCCCNGAAACATAATGGGGGATTTACATGTCCTGTCTACAATACAAAGGTCCCTTTCATTGTTATGGACACGTGAGGTCCCTCTACTTCAATAAGACAAAAGGTCCCTTACGCACACACGCACACTTGGCTAATGATGTTTCAATGCCCCACCCTAAAGTTCCGTAAATCTCGGGTTTTTTGCAACTGGAAAACAAGGAAATAGTTTCTAAAATACATCGAAATTTCTAGAAAGGTCAGCGGGGTGGGATCGTTTGTGGCGAGGTTATAAAAAAGAAACCCCAACCCTAAGTTACCGCCAGTTTGAGTTCAGGAAGCGAAGTGGTTCAGTGGGTGAACAGGTCAGCGGGTCAGTGGTGTTCTATTGTAGTGGTGCAGTGCAGTGCAGTGCAGTCCAGTCAGATGCCGGAATGGCAACACTTACGTTAGTTTCTAATCCGTGAGTGCACCGTATACCATCTTATTCATAACCTCCTACTGTCATTTAAAGTTTAAAATTTATATTCTGTACGATTTAAATATTTTTAAATTTCAATTTTTTTTTCATTTCAAAATTTGTATCTGTTAAATTTTACACTTGAAATTTTTACTTTTTAAATTTTAAAATTTTTATTCTTCAATTTGATTTTTAATCTAATATTTCACATCATATTTTCCAATTTATTCAGACTCAATAGATCAATAGTACATATAAATTACTACTACTACTATATACTTACTACATGTATACTTACTACTACTCATACTATACTTACTTATTTACTATACTTATTTACTCCTATACTATACTGACTATATACCTACTTTTATATTATACATGTTATACACTATTTATCTATTCGAGTTTTAAAATGTGTTAAATATAATGTAAGATGTTGACATAAAAATCAAATTGAAAAATTTTAATTTTAAAATTTAAACAGTAAAAATTTTAATTTTAAAATTTAAAAGATAACATTTTGAAATGGAGAAGATTAAAAATTTTAAAATTGAAAGATAAAGTCTTTAAATTGTGAAGAATATACATTTTTTCGCCTATTCAAAAGCTTCACACTAACTTCTCTTTCTCATTTTTATGTATCTTTTCTGAATTGACAAGAGATGCGATCAAACAAGAAGCAATTGTCAGCATTTTGATCACAACGAAAATTGCTTAAGGTGATTCGATGGACGCCATATTTTGTGTCAGAACGGCATGCGATATCGCATCGATTGGTTCCATTTTTTCAGCTACTCGTCATTTTTCTCCAATTTTAAGATCGCATAATTTTGTTGTCAGGAGACTAAAGCACTCACCTACCAATTTTAACAAAACAATTCAACGTAATAAAGGCGTGGTTTTTTTAGAGAGAAAATATCGCATTCGAGTGCAGTTTCGATATCGGTATCGAATGCGATGTTTTTCCTCTAAAAAAAACCCACGCCTTTATTCCGATGAATTTCTTTGTTAAAATTGGTAAGTGAGTGCTTTAGTCTCCTGACAACAGAATTGCGATCTCAAAATTGGAGAAAAATGACGAGTAGCTGGAAAAATGGAACCAATTGATGCGATATATCGCATGCCGTTCTGACACAAAATATGGCGTCCATCGAATCACCTCAACGTTTTTATTTTTCTCTCGAATAACAAACCAGTTTTGCTCTCTTTGTTAATTCTTTTACTTTGATTTATTTTTCTTTTCAGATTATTATGAAACAAATACAGTTAAAGCTGTTTCACTTTGTTTTATTTAGTGTTTTTTGTGTACCTCATGTTATTTTTCCTCTTTTTGCATGGTTTTAGATTGGTTGAAAATGAACACTTTGTAAAGTGTTCTACCTAATTTCATTTTGCGTTTTATATTCCGTAGACATCAAACTAATTTTCTGTTGTTTATCTTTTTTTTCAGATCGGCAAGAAACGAGCACAGTGAAAGCTGTTTTATTTAGCCATTTTGTTATTTTAGTTTTATTTCAGACGCTTGCTTCATACTACTTTTTTTCTTTGGCTAGACCTCCATTCACCTTTTACTAACATTTTCTCCCACTCCATTTCCAGTTAAATTGCATTTTATAATTGGGAACTACCAATTCTGACTCTATGATAAAATCACCTATCTGCATAGAGAAATCAATGATACATACGTTGTTTCTAAAAAGGAACAGAATTAGCAGTTCCTAATTGAAAAATGTAGTTTAATTGCAGGAATCAAAAAGTCACATTTTTATTATTGAATTGCAAATTGACTATTTTTAAGTTGTAAAAATTAACATAGCTTTTGTCATAATTCATTAGGAAATACCAAGCCATTTTTAATCATTCTGCAATTTAAAATCACTTTAAAATGACTAATTGGTCGCTCACGGAACAAATGGCGAAAGAGAAGACAATACCTAGTAAAAATTAGCTTCATCATATTCCAAATAAGTACTTTTTTTTGCATTAGAATATTAAAGGGCATCAGTTTTACCACATTGATTTTACACGATAAAACTTTTTTTCCCACTTCATTTTTTATTTCCACGTTAGGTTAAGCTCCAACTAATCATTCGTTTTTTTTTTATTCTTAGTTTGTTTCAGGTCTGCAAAAAACGAAGAAAATGCTCCGCATGATGAGCCATTGAAGACGGAAGTAGTGCCCTCCAAAATGTGTACTCACTCGCTCTATCGTATCCTTGACTTGAATGCCTTGAAAATTATTTGCAATTCCTTCAGTTCTGCATAGTTCTCGTGTGATATTATCGAACAATATTGCATTCAACTGAAAGTAATTGAACTGGATCGTGTAAAAAGGAGTTATCGTTTTCGGTTCATTGAGACATGAATGTCATATATTTTTTTAAATGAGCAGAAAAATTAGTTCCTTTTTGCGTAATACAGTTCAGTTACTCTACAGCTGAATGCAAACTTGCAATTCCAGTTTTATGCAACTTGTTTGCGCTTAATGTGGGAAAACCACAAAGAAACAAGAAACAATGTAACATGGTGGTAAAATGGTCTGCGCCCACACGGTTTTGCATGGAAAATAAGGCAAAAAAGTTCAAAAGTTCGTTTTGGCCTTGTTTTCCCCGCACAGTAGTGTGGACCCAGCACTATTTTACCACCTTTTAGAAATTAATGCAGCATGATGTAGTCCTAAAGCAATACGGAACTGCACTTTAAAGTTAAAGAAAATAGTACTTAAATTTGATAAATTTTGACGATAGATAAATGGACGTATGTACGCTGAAAGGAAGTATGTTGCATTGTTGCATGCAACTATCGTGCAAATAGTTCCTTTCAGCATACATAAGTCCAGCTTAATAATGGATGATAATGGGATAGAACTTTTAACTACACTGGAAAAAAAACACATTGTATCTATAGTGCAGACTTTTGAAAACATTGACAAGAAAAAGTACTTTTAATTCAATCAGATTTAAGCTTGAATTAAAAGGAAATCCGCTCAAATTGGCTTGGTTCTTGATTTAAGCTTAAATCTGATCGAATCAAGAGTATTTTTTCTTGTCGATGTTTTTAAGAGTTTGGCCTCTAGATCCGACGTGCTTTTTTTTCCTGTGTACGTGGATATGGGATTAAATAGAAATGTAGGAGACAGTTTTGTCACATGTTGCCAATCTTACTCATAATTCTTGATTTTCTTTGCTTGTTTCAGATGCGGCTGAAGAAACGGGCTTGGGGGGAGGCATCGCTGAGGGGGGGAGGTTCCCAGGGAAGGGGGGGTTCGTGGGGTTGGGAAGTATCGCGGAGTAAGGATTCCCAGGGGGGAGAGTCCCGGGGAAAGGGGGGTCCGTGGGGTTGGGTGCTGGATCGCGGAGTAGGGTTTCCCAAGGGGGTTCCCGGGGAGAGGGGGGGATGTCCGTGGGGTTTAAGTAGGATCGCGGAGTAGGGTTTCCAAGGGGGGCGGGGCCGCGGAGTAGAATCACGGGGGGAGGAG
>NW_017547331.1:2966114-3002393 GCF_001854935.1 Bemisia tabaci | reverse complement strand
TTTTTTTTTTTTTTTTTTTTTTTTTTTTTTTTTTTTTTTTTTTTTTTTTTTTTTTTTTTTTTTTTCTTTCTTCTGTTTCAGGTGCTGCTGCCGCCGCTGTTCCCGCAACCGAAGGTAAGCTACCGTTATATTTCTCCTCGTTACTAAACAAGGGTTGCAATCAGTTTTAGCGGGCACTACTTCCGTCTTCTATGAGCAGAGCTGCTTTTCAGCAGAATCAAAAACGGCATGGAGCAGAGGAAGCTGGAGCTGCGTCAGCGTTGGTAAGTGTACTATCCCCCCCCCCCCCCCCCCCCCCCCCCCNCCCGTGGATTAGGGCTCATGGCGACACCACGTTAAAAAAAACGCGCCGAAAGCTCTACCTCCAGGAGCAGTACCGTATCTTACCTGATCGAACTCTCCTAAGGTGGTGGGGAAACGAGCTTTTCAAAAGTGGTTACCCCATTCCTTTTTCGAGTTGTGGATTATATACTGCCGTGCTAAGGAAAAACGCCGTATGAACCTTCAGGCGTTGCCAAATTTCCTTCGATAAAATGTGAATTTCCTTGTAAACTTATGCATATTTTCCTCTCAATTTTTCAGATAATTTTGTTCGCAATTTCACCTAAAGTTTCTGAAAATTTCAATATTCACAGCTTTCCTCAAAACTAAATATTTTATAGGAGGAAATTTGGCAATTCTCGAATGTTCATACAGTGTTCTTCCTTAGCACGGCAGTATAGCTTCATTGCGATACAATGAAAAAAATAACTGAGTAACGTCAAAACCTGAGAATCTTTTAGTTGAACCGTGCGAAACGGAAATTTTCGGGTGAAAGCCGCACTAAGCTGAAAGAAGTGTGAATTTTTTCTTTATTATGTGAAGAGCTGAAATTCAAAACCTGGTAAGTTCCATCAGGTGTTGCTGTGATTGGGCAACAGTTTCTATAAGACAAAATATAGATGAAAGTTCCTCATGAAAATTCGATAAAGGAAAGGCATGGGATCTTTTACGCTGAGGAGCAATATGCATATTTTAGCAACAACTTGCGATGACACTTGACAGGTTTTGAACTTCCACTCTTCATGTCTAATTGCGAAAAAGACGTACCTCAATTTTAAGGTGATTCGATGGACGTCATATTTTGTGTCAGAACGACGTGCGATATATCGCATCGATTGGTACCATTTTTTAAGCTACTCGTCATTTATCTCGAATTTTAAGATCGCAATTCTGTTGTCAGGAGACTAAAGCACTCACCAATTTTTACGGGTAAATTCAACGTAATAAAGGCGTGTTTTTTTTTTTAGGGAGAAAACATCGCATTCGATACTGATATCGAAACTGCACTCGAATGCGATATTTTCTCTCTAAAAAACCGCGCCTTTATTACGTTGAATTTATTTGTAAAAATTGGTAAGTGAGTGCTTTAGTCTCCTGACAACAGAATTATGCGATCTTAAAATTCGAGAAAAATGACGAGTAGCTGAAAAAATGGAACCAATCGATGCTATATATCGCATGCCGTTCTGACACAAAATATGACGTCCATCGAATCACCTTAACGTTTAAAAACCTCCGATTCTATTTTATTCTCTACATGGACTATTACCTAATCAAAATGTTTCAGTGAGTTGGAATTAGGAAGTTTAGCTAGAAGTTGGAATTTTAGCTAACGTGCGTGAAAAATCCAGAGCACTGGAAATCTCAATACGGAGGGAAAAAGCTCATATATAAGCACAATCTTCCGTCGAAGAGACACGCTGTTTGGAGCAACACTATAGTTACGACCACTCGGGAACGGGAAGGTAACTGCAGACGCGTTTCGGGTCTAATTAGGACCTTGCTCGGTGCTGCGCATCAGCCACCAGAATTTTCTGCTACCAATTAATAATAGCAGAAAATTCTGGAGGCTGCGCTGCAGGAAAATTTGCATTGCTTCAACTGAAAGTGCTTAAAGAGCTCATTTCGCAGTATTTTTTTATGATTTTTCTCTGATATGGGAAATAGTATAAAAATAGATTTGAAAGTGAGAAAATGCACCGCCTAGAGACGTCATTTAGGGTCATTTCACATTTAAACACACGTGTTTTAGCAGGTTAGATCATTTTGTCATATCTCCTCCAAAAATTGTTCAATATCCATGAACCAAGGGCATCTTCGTGTTCAGTTTCCTCAGTAGTAGGGAAAACTCTCCGTCAATCTATATCAAGATTGCAAAAAGGAGTAGACGAAATAGTTGATTGGAACAAAAAATGGCGTTCTGCTCTCAACAGCCAAAAATCTCAATTTATTGTCTTTACCTACAACAGGCTGCCGAGATTGGTTCCACCAATTTGGCTTGATGGAAGACCTGTTGGATGCTCAGAGGAGGCCAGATATCTTGGTGTAACACTCGACGTTAAATTGCGTTGGGCAGCCCACATCAAGAAAAAGAGACGTGAGCTCATGATAAAAAACTCTAAGATGCGTTGGCTTCTTAGGTGTAATTCCAATTTATCTTTAGATAATAAAGTTCTCCTTTATAAGCAGGCCCTCAGGCCAGTGTGGTCCTACGGCTGCCAGCTCTGGGGGTGTGCGGCTAATTCTAACATTAAAATAATTCAAAGGGCCCAGAATTCTGTTCTGCGACGGATGGTGGGGGCGCGGTGGTATGTTAGGAACTCTGACATCCATCGGGACCTCGGCATTGAGAGCGTCGGAGCAGTAATTCGGCGAACAGCCACCAGATACGAAGAACGACTTTTGGCCCATCCTAATGAGGAAGCCATCAGATTACTAGATAACAGTGAGGAACTACGGAGGCTCAGAAGGCGCAAACCCTTTGAGCTGGCAACCGTAGTACCCGATTAACCCCCATATATCATCGTAAAATCCCTTGATTGAGGGTGGCTTTAAACTATAGTGATATGTTTGGTATTATTCTTAGTATGTCTTAATTTTTTTTTTTTTTCTTTTTCCTGTACAAAGTATATGGTATCAAAATTTCACTGTTAAATGTTAGGTTTATACTCATCACTGTGTGGTTAGTATAATGCTGTTCCGGTTGTTCGGGGTCGGACACCGCAGATACCGGGAACTATACCGTTCTCTATGGGCTCTGCGATGCTCGTCCCAGGGCATCCAAGTTAGGAAAAAGTCTGTATAGTTGTATATATTTTCAGTCGATAACCGTTATTTATTTTTAAGTTACATCTAAATATCTTATTTCTGTACAGAAGTTGATATGTTTAATAAATATATATAAAAAAAAAAAAAAAAAAAAAAAAAAAAAAAAAAAAAAAAAAAAAAAAAAAAAAAAAAAAAAGTTTCCTCAGTAAATTCCACTTAAACACGACATTCATCAAATTCAAGACACCTGCAAATTCTCCTATTAGACCCGAAACGAGTCTGCAGTTGCCTTTCTGAGTGGTCGTAACTAGTGTTGCACCAAACAGCGTATCTCTTTGAAGGAAAATTGTGCTCATATGAGCTTCATCCCTCTGTATTGAGATTTCCAATTTTCTGAATTTTTCAAGCACGTTGGCTGAAACATTCCAACTTACTTTCTTACGACCTGTGTGTCTACCGCAATCAGTTTGTGCAAAATGTTTCCTTGAAATCTTCTATGACTTGTTTAGAATGAGTGACAAAATTATTTTTATGGAGTAAGCATCACAATAGAAACTGTCGACTGGTTCTCCTTTAAAAAATAAAACATGATCTGAGACTTTTATCGTCGAAATCTGAAAAATGCGTTTCTCCATTTCAGTCATCAAAATGTGACCGTCGACTGGAAAATGGACCTTGGTCAACGGAAGCGAAAGTTTCAGTAGAGCGATTTTTGCAGAATTGGGGTAAAAAATCAGATTTGGAGGTTCTCTCCATAGCCCTAGAGATTAATTGAGGCGTCTAGAAACAAACGCGGCAATCTAGTTGTCATGTTCAAAAAAACGTGCAATCATTATAATTTCAATAATGAAAGATATTGAAAGTCTCCACGTTCATGTTTTCTCGAGAATTTTCTGTTGTCAAGCGAGAAGATTTAGAAAATTTAACAGCTAGACGTTTTGGTTGTTCCGCACAGAAAATTAATATGATCACACAATTTTTGGACAGGGCAGTGGAGATTGCCTCTTTTGGTTCTAGACGCCTCAATTTACGACGGGTCAAATTCGTGACCTGAACATGGTAGATCAGAAAAAACTACGTTTCTTGCGGAAGAGGGATCCATCTTCGCTATCTCATTTCTCCAGTTTCACGTGACCATTTTTGATTTTCGGCTTCGGGCGAAAATTGCGTTGGTAACCAATCCCTCATCTGCAAAAAATCCAGTTTTGAAGGAGAGCTAAAATTCTACTCTGTCATGTTCAGGGCACGAAATAACAGTTTTCAGATAGTCTCGCCTCTCCAAACAGGACGACCACATTGTTTTCTATCCATTAGCGGATCCAGCAAATGGCAACATTGTTTTCTCTCCATTTAATTCAATGGAAATGATTGTTTTCTCTCCATTAAAACCAATGGAAATGATTGTTTTCTCTCCATTTAAACCAATGGAAATGTATCGATTCATGGAGGGGCCAGGTGCTCCGACAAGAATCAATTATTTAACATAAGTTTAAATGTAGGAAACCCGGTGTTGCCAAATTGCTAGATCCGCTTTTGTTTTCTATATCGTCGCGATAATTGCCTTAAATCCCGCTCATCCGGCTCAGTATTGCGAATTTTGAATTGAAAATTAAATAAAAAAGTAAGTACCTAAGTATAAGTTTATAAGTTTAGTTTAGTATTAAAATAATGATTGAAAGCGCCGCTGACGCTCTTCACAACTTCACTCAGAGCTCACAGTAACGTCTGCTGCCGTGCGAAGTCGCTAGCAGGATGCTCCCATCTCTCTGTGAGCAAAATTAATTATTTTTGAGGTGTGGGTCTGATTTGTGAATTTTTCGATTATCAAATTTTCAATGACTGGTCAACAACAAGAGCTTTATCGAAAGAAACATCCTTGAACATTGCGAAATATTTTTCTATTGTCAAAATCATGCTGAATACCTACGGAGTGTCTTCTATCCCAAGCAGCAATGAGCTGAAATTACATAATAAAATGATTGCTACAGCGTCGAAGTGTTGTGTAGGTTGCCTATTTATTGAAAGAAGGGACATGGCTTATTGAAATTTATTGCGAAATTATTGAATTACTCATTGATGAAATTGAAATAAGTTCACTATATTTTATTCACCATTAACTGTATTCACCGAGAGAGTTCAAATCATCGTTCATTGGTTTGATGATCGAGTGAGATAAATGTGGGTTCTCGAATAAATGGAATTAATAGTAGTGGTGAGTAGTGGCAAAATAGAAGGCGAACCCAAAGTAGATGATACCGAGAAGACCATACGTCTTGCATGAATTCAGAAATCAATGAGAGATAAGTGATTGTTCTACACGGCAACGCTACTGGCAAAAGTTCACGGAACTTTGCGCGAAAGGCAAGTTCCGTAAACCTATCTCTGTGTAGACGAGGCCTTCCATTTATAAGAAATGAACGAAAAAATTATGAAAGAACAAAAATAAATGTGGTTTAATAATTGGACTGAGTTAAGCAGAAAGGAACCAACCCACATTGTGGAAAAAATTGAGTTATGAGTGGTTTTGAACTCAACCACTGCTCTACTATCTATCGCCAAAAATTCAAAGCTTTTGTTGGAGCAAATTTTGCAGAAACAGAACTTGAAGTTTATCTTTTACATTGAGTCTTATGCAGGAGCCAAACTTGAAACCTCTTTTTCTCGGTTCGATCCCGATGTGGCTTGGTTCCTTTCTGTTTAACTCCGTCCAATTTTAACTTCCGCCGTGCTGACCGCACCGTGTTTGACGCAATGCTTGAAGTATTCCTACAGTCTTGTAGGCGCTATGCGTTTCACGCCGATCGCTGAGCTGAGCGCATTGTGTTTGACGTAATGCGTGTAGTGTTCATGCAGTCTTGTAGGCGCTAATGTGTGTTACATGTCGACCGCCGCGCAGCGCCGCGGGCTTCTGTTTTTCATATCAAGTCCTCGTTATCATTGCTCTCTGCGCCTCGCCGCGCCGCTCCAGTCCAAATTGCGTGTTTGGTTTCTCTCTTAACTCTTCTAATTAGAGGTGCTGTCCAAAAGACGACAAAATTAGAAATTACTATGCTCTCAGGAAGTGAGAGATTTTGTCGCCGTTTCTCTTCGTAATTTGTTTTCTGAACCCGATTTTTTTTTGTATACCTACATTCAGAAAAATTGCAAAATTTGCCGCCATGAGCCCCGGCCCATTAGGCCACCCCCTAAATCCGGCCCTGCTCGATGATCAAGTTTATCGGGCGAGATAAATGTGAGGTCACGTTTATAGGGGTAATTTCAACATTTTGTCTTATACATATTATTGGTCTTGGAGGAGATACGATATGTAACCAAAATTATTAAACTAATCAAAACCTTAAAATTGAAACACCAAAAATCATTAATTACCTATCCCTTAATTAAGAATCCTATTTGTGGTTCCTTATAGGTTTGATTTTCGGGAAATTGAAAACGAATTGAAAGTGGACGGTATCTACCGAGAGAATCACACGTTGTTCATTGACTTAATCGAATTAAATTTTTGTTGTATTATATTTATATTCTCCTTATTTTCTACGTACATCTATTTACAATTTTTTTTTTAACGATTCGCCGGAGTAAGATAAAATTACAAAATTTTATAAATTTTACAAATACAACACATTAAAAGGTGTGTCAAGCGATGCAGATTTCTTGCTAAGTTTGAAAACACCTGTGAGTTTCAATTGATGTGGTATCAGCTTCCAGACGGAGCGACCTCACTGGTAGGCACCCACCTCCTGTAAAGGGTCTCGGTTATGGATGCTGCTAACATATTCTCTAAAGTTATTTCTCCCTGAATCGACACTGATGCGATGATGAGTTCTTTGTTAACGGAACCGGCCAACCTGTTCAATCCCATCAAAGTGGTCCACGACATCGAATCCCTTTTGTCGATGACGATTATGAAAGATGCATGGTAATACGGCGGCCCTTGCTTGTAGAGAACTGGAAAGAGGAACGAAAATTTTCGTTGTTTTAAACCCAGATAATGGAGATGTTGCATGTGTGAGGGATTTGCAATTCGACCATTGATTCTTATGTAAAAGTTCGCGAGAAACACGATGGTGCCACTGGTTTTCTCTGAAATCATCTATCCAGTTCAAAAAAAGCTCTCAAGTTGAGGCCAAAATGGAGGGGATATCCCACCCTACCCTGAGAGTCCACCTCTATACATCAAAACAAACTCTCCATGCAAAGATAGGGAGCAAATACATTGGCATGGTTGCCGTGTTTTCAGTTTTGGAGTCCCCAAATAAAGTGGCAACCCTGCTGATGTATTTGCTCCCTATCTATGCACGGAGAGTTTGTTTTGATGTAAAGGTGGACTCTCAGGATAGCGTGGGATATCCCCTCCATTTTGGCCTCACTTTGAGAGCTTTTTTTGGAGCTTGAGAGATGATTTCAGAGAAAACCAGTGGCACCATCGTGTTTCTCGCGAACTTTTACATAAGAATCTATGGTCAAATCGCAAATCCCTCACGCATGCAACATCTCCTTTCAACACCAAGCTACGTGATAAAGCACACGCAAAACCGTACTGTAAAAATACTTGAACTTGAGACGAAGGGAGAAAGTCTATCTTAATCTGTTAAATGCTGCTAAATTTTGTTTCAAAAAGGCTGAACGGACAATATTTTACGACAAAGAGCATCAAACAGAGTACTCTGTGCTTACGACCTAAGTTCTGTTCTCACAACAGACAAGTTTTAAAAGTTTAAAGAATTAAGTGCCTGCGTCAGTCAAAAATCTCCTTCATTTTATGGTGACGCAATTTTACCTACTTGGATGTATCACGCGTTTCGCCCTTTTCGACTTTTCTAATAGTGCATTCAAGTCTCTACGTCAGCCAAAAGTGTCCTTCAATGTGCGGATACGCAAATATGTCTACTTGGAAGTCAAAATATTGTCGTATCACATGTTTTACCCTATCCAACTTTCCTACTCTGAATTCAACTGAAAATACTTACGAAAGTCTCCGCCGAATTTGATTCCAGACTTTACGATCCAGCCTCTCGAGCGAAAATGGTGATATGCCACGTACTTGTAAGCGAAATCCGCATCTTTTTTCGAGAACGTCGCGAACAACTGGGCATGGTCCAGGGCATCTTCCGCGTCGGTGAAGACTGTCAAGCAACCGAGGGCGTAGCTTAGAAAAAATGCCTCCACGAAATCTAAATTCAGCACTTTGCTATCATCCGAAAAGCCGTCCAGATCTTGGACGAGTTCGTCAACATCCATGATTCCATCATCTGGAAAACCCTCCTCCGTAGCATCCCCTTCTTCTTCTTCTTCGCTATCACTGACGTCAACGGTCATTCCGGAACCAACGATTTCATTCGAGGGCGTTTTTTCGATCGCGCTACTACTCTCCTTTTCAGAAGACTTCTCCACCCCCGATTCGTGTGTTTTATCGGACAAACACTCGTCTAGAATAGGCGCTGCCTTGGAGATTATTAACTGATCCCAGTTCTTTCTGCGCCTATTTAGTTTTGTGGGTTGCTCCGTTGGTTTGGTTTTTTTCCTGTCGAAGCACGCACTTCGTCCGAAAAACCCCTGCAAAATTAAGACAGCCAAATTTTAATTTCTTCCGCTGTTTTCAATGAGCCAGTTGCGCTGGTCACAGAATAGTGTGGTAATGCTTGATTCTTCTAGATTAGCTAAAAATAAGAAGATCTGTCCAAACAGCAACTTTCTATGTTGAATACTAACCGAGATATCGTCCTTTGAAAAGTCGGGATTTTGACGTCACCCACCGCAGTAGTGCATTGCATAACATGGTATGTACTATCGCAGTGGATGACGTCATAAATCTAGTTTTTCAAGGCGCGATATCTCGGTTAATATTCAACGTAGAAAGTGGCTGTTTGGAGGGATCTTAATATTTTAAGCTGATCTGCAAGAATAAAGCATCAAAACACGATTCTGTGACCAACGCAACTGGCCCATTATGCTCAACGAATGTCACCGTTATGGGCCGAAAGTTAGATTCCCCCCTTAATTTTCTTACGAACATAGCTCGGAAAAAAAAGAGATTGAAACAGTTTTGATACCATAAAGACAGTGTGGAGAGGAGGGGCCCCCGTGAGAATTGGAAAAATGGAAGATCCCTGACAGATTTTTTTAAAATTTTCATTATTGCGGTGTTACAGCTAGGGAATAGTGCGATTTACTTAGAAGAGGGCGGAATGGGAATTTTATTTTAAGTCTTTAGAATTAAATATTTATGAATATTGATCAAAACTGAGAGAGGTCAAATTGAAGCTTGGGAAAGCCTTGTCATTTTCTGTACCCTTAATAGGTACCATACTTTTGATTGCTATTTGATACAGAAATAAAGTGTAATTACTTTCATCCGTACTTTAATGACAATAAAGAGAGTTAATTTTAAACTGACGACACGGACAATACTGATTGGGTGTACTTAGAGGGTTTCCATGGTGCCCAAACGCAAAAATCAGGCCTGAGAGAGGGTCGATTTTCTATCGACTTAGTTGAAAAAGCAAAATTGGAAGGAAAAAGTCAATATTGAATTCGTTACTTTACAAAACTGATGAACAAATGGAGGCATTGATTGTCGGCCTCCTATGGTGTTGTCGGCCTCCTATGGTGTAGTGGTTGTAGCGCTTGCTCTATAATCGGGAGGTCCCGGGTTCGATTCCCGGCCAGGCGACCCGAGTTTGATGGTCTCAAACAATGGTTGCCTGGGGCTGGTTCAGTAGGGACGGAGGGGGGATGGGACTTAAAGCGTGGGATTAGCCCTTGTGGGCTATTTGAAGTAGTAAAAAAAAAAAAAAAAAAAAAAAAAAAAAAAAAAAAAAAGTCTGAAATTGATGACAAATACAGTTCGATGTGCGCTAAAACAGAATTCACGGGATTCAATTTTCATAAAATGTTCTGGAGAAAGCCGCCTGGAGTCTAGACCCCCCCTCCACCCCAATCTTCAATCATCATGTACCTTTGGCCCACAAAAGCACAAGAGATCTGTGCCATCAATGATGAGCAAACAGGTTCACATGTTAAGGATATACTCAGACAAGTGTTTTTTTAGAAAATATATAAAATATCTAAGATGAGACAATTTAGTAAGGTCATCATATCTTCGATTTCAGCTAAAACCTTCACTCTTCCGTAGCAAAAAAAAAATGTTATGAGCAGAAACATGAATAAAACAAACATACAATATACAAATAATGAACATGCATTCATACAATGAATAAAACAAACATCGAACGTCATGTCATACTTGTCTTTATCAGTGTTCGAAACACATGCCGGCCAAACTGCAATTTGCCAGTAAGAAATTGTTTTCGGCCGCTAAGAAATGAAACTAGCAGCCAAGCCTTAGCCGCTAAAAAATCGTTTTTGGGATTTTTCGGCGAGTTCTGCAAGGTGACACATCATGTGTCATCAATTCTTCCCTGCCGTCTTCGTCAAGTTTCGTGACGCATCGGGTCTTGTAGTAACATTACTGGGTGGTTCTGTATGTGGCTTCAACATATATGGCATTTGGCTATTCAATGGGGTATTCCAGACTCAAGGCATTTCGAAAGAGAAATTTTTTATTTTGACACCTGAGAAATCTGAGATGGTCCCTAAGAGAAAAAGTTGCTGGCCAAAGGCTGCTAAGACTTCATGCCGAGTTTCGAACACTGATCTTACTGTATCTGATAATGCAACACGCAAGAGAATCAGGCGAGGAACTCACCGCATTATGAAGGCCTCTGATATCATTCTCCTCGGTTACAGCCACACAATTTTCTTTAAGTGTACCAATGTAACAAGGCCACAGATTTTTTATTGTTTCTTCTGATAGATCACCGACAATTATGGGCAAGGGCTGACTACGAGCTCCAGGAGGAAACTTCTTTGGGATGGGCTCATGAAATTCAATCATCTCGTTGCCCCACGAATGAACTGAAATAAAATAAAAAAAAATAATTAATGACTGCAAGATATGTTCGAGGAGGTTATAACAGGGATCATTAAATCAAGGTTGTCTGGGCCTGAATTTCGTTGACCAGCCGGGCGTAAGTTGCAGTCGGCTTGAACTGCTCAAAGGTCGAGCATTCGCTCTCTATAAAGAATTTCTACCCCGATGATATTCGGTCATTTTCTCGCAATTTGCAGTCAAATGTAGATCAAGAAAAGTCAGGCCCTGAACAGAAACCCAATACTTTTAAACTTGTAATGTTCCGACCGTAGTTCTATGTTTGGAACCAAGATTAAATCATAAGAACTAGATATAATTTATACTATTACACAACTTGCCCTTGTTCTACACAATTATTGAATTTATTTCCTAGGTAAGTAGTTTGTGATATTAAACAATTGTAGCCTCGCCAATATGACCAGTTCATGTTCAATTGAGAGACTGATACATTTACTTCAAGAACGCTTTGAGAAATGAATATTACTTTACTTATATAAGATTCCATAGTAAGGGCAAACAATTGAGTAAAACTGAATTGTACATGGCTTTCTAAAACAAGATCTTAGACTTGAAGAAAACGAACGTTGACTTGCCCAGTGATACTGTTGATAATAATGGGGCATTTTGAAAATTGATAGAGCGTACTATAAGCCACATGTCCGTATATCATGGGACTAACTTAAAACTACCAGAACGAGGTACAGTTGAAAGGAGACTGATGTACTGTTTTAAATTAAGCTTGCAACCCAACCAAAACATCAGATGATCAGACTTTAAAAACACAAATTACTAAAGCGCAGAAGTTTCGCTTAGAGAGGAACAGTTGGGACGCATATGTAAGTAACTTATGGCACTTATGGCATTATTTAAATAAAGGGAATTTAGATTACTCACATTGTTAGGTGAGAAAATTTTTAACGTATGACTTGCTGGTTTATGAATGAAACTGTCACCAAGGTAAAACATAAAACATTCACACAATTTCATTGGGAAACGAGACAAAAAATTGTTGTTGTTGGTTTGAGTATGGTGCAATCTGGCTTTTGGCCAATCGGCGACCGTTGTAGCGTTGTGATAGCGTGGGGGCGATCGGGAGTGTACTACCAATCGCAGGGGTTCATAGAGCTTGGCGAGGCGAGGGAGGCCTCGCTGACGACCTTCCAGGTCGGTGAGGTGGTGGGGGGGATTCCCTGTTGGCTGACAGCCGGGCGGGTGATTTGAATTTACTCAGCTTTAGTGAAGTTGCTTTGTTCCGTTCCTAACGGGTGCTATTGCCGCGAGGATTTTTATTTTTATGGGGAAATTTCTTTTCTCGACGTGTGGTTTAGGGTTTAGCTTGATAGTGATTTGGAAATTGTTTGTTTCTTTGATGGGTGGTGAATTCTATGAAGTGGTGGGGAATGTCTTAAGGATCTCCTGTGTCTGCAGTAAAGAATATGTCGAGTATGTGTCGTCTTTTTAGTCTTCTTTGAGTTTCGCTGTTGTCGAGTAATGACAAAGCCAAATGGCTGCGATGGCCTTCCAATCGATGAATGTGGCGTAAAGTCAGTTCTTTTACGTAGTCTTTGACTAGTGGAATGCGAGCATTTCTATGGATCACGTCAACGAGTTGGTACTTGTGGCAGCCAGTTATTAAACGGAGAAATTTATTCTGCGCTGTTTGAAGAGGTTGTAGATTGGATGGGGCGGTAGTGCACCAGATTTGAGAGCCATATGACCAGCAGGGTCGTATGACTGTTTTGTACAGGAGGAGCTTAGAGGAGAGAGGGAGGGGGCTTCGGAGGAGCCAGGAGTACTTATGAAATAGGGCATCGAGCTGTTTTCGCTTGGCAATTAAGTGGCTTTTCCAGGTCAATTTTGAGTCGAGATGGACGCCTAGGTATCTTGCAGAGTCTTTGATTGGAATCTGGACTCCGTGAAGGAATACAGGGGGGAGGGGAAGCTTGCGGAGCGTGAAGTTGAGCATAGATGATTTGGTGGCATTAAAGGAAATTCTCCAAATAAGGCTCCAGTCTTGAAGTTCGAAAAGAATATTCTGTAACTCATCAGATACAACCTTATTTGCCGCGCAACCGCATTCACCGGTTTTTGATGAGGGTTTTGAAAGGCCAACGGTTTGCGCATGGACAATGTTGTCAAACTACGCAAAGTTTAAAACATAATTGTATAGAATGAATGCGTGATTTATATAATTTGACAACCTCCTTTTCAATGCCATTTCTATTTTCAGTTATTTTTCCTGAAGTTGTTGACATCTTCTAATTTATGAAACATTTTAGTGGAAACTGCCCGGATGTAGCCGTAATTTTTGGTAAGGTCTCTTGTTTCTCACTCACTGAGCTGCATAATATAGTTTAGGGAAAGATTTTGATTAATTTCGTATACATTTCTTGCAATGTTGGCCACAAACCTAACATGAACTTTCATATCTTTGACGAACCAGCCTTATCTGTCAGAATGGTCTCTTTCATTATAATCATTCTGAAGCTCCATGCATAGTCTGAGATAATGCTTCCAGATTAGTTTTTTCTTCGTAGCAAAATTTAACATCAGAGCTCCACCCTTAGTCAAAATTAGTGAAAGAATGTTTTCCGCACCCTCAATGACCAGAACTGGGCGGGATTAGTTTCTGACTTAACGTGTAACCATCCAATAAGTATGTAGCTTCACAACGAAATACAGAGTGGCTTTTTTTTGTATTTTTCCTCAATTAACTGCAATTTATACTTTTCGCACTTGATCATATATTCTAGTAAGATACTTCTTAAATCCAATCAAAAATATTTCTTCTCATTCATTTACTTTTGGAGTACATTACAGTTTAAAATTGTTTACCAAGTAAATCACTAGTCATATTCATGACAAAAATTGTTTAGCTTCGTGTTAAATGAATACACAGTTGCATACAAATGCTCTTCAAATTATATCCAACTGTAACCATTGAGTTAGTCGTGAGAATTTGAGATGCCTAATTTTCATTTGATATAAAGTTGTAAAGGCAACGAAGCTGCGCTGACCCAAGTCTGACATTATCATGCTCTTCGGCTTATTTGACTCGAATGGAAAGTCATTTCAATTAAGAAATAGAAGAAAGGTTTTCACCTGGGGCTGGTTTTGAATCTAAAATCTCTAATTTTTCAAGAAATTCTATTGTTTCTGTGTTAGTCATTGATTACCGTTTAAACACATGGGCAATTTTCTGTCATTTTATCACCAAAAAAATTAGCGAAATATAAATACATCTCAAGGGTTTGTGTCGGATAAGTTAAGCCATTTTTGTTTACTTTTAAATGTCCTGCGCAGTGCACCGCTGTAGGTTTATGCCATGCACTAGGGCGTTGTTGCCCTTGATCAATTCCCTGTTGCAATTGGACAGAGCGCTTGCAAAGGCATCTTATCTGACGCAAGCTCTACGAACAAAGATGATTTGATTTTTCTAAGAGAATTGTATTTCAGTCCGTCTTCCCTCGATTCTGTTGAATTATCCATCGCATTTTGTAGTTCTGGCTTCAGATAACTTTTTCCCCCGCAATGCACTCCTAGAAACTACACTACCATTAACTACACTTTGGCTCTCTGTGTTACGACTTACAAGTTTGTCATTAATCACTGAACTGTTTTTATCTCATTACAGAATTTAATGACTGAATTGAAATCAGGTTAATGCAACTCAAACCATCATGAGCTTTAGTGTCAGTACAGAAAATCTTCCCTCAGAAGAGACCGAAGGACAGGTATTTACTGCTATATTTTGTTTCAATTCTCAACCATTATCCATCCAGTATTCCTAATGACGCCATCGCTATCGCTGTTGTGCTGATTTGTTCTCACCCACTATTTTATTTCCGGTCAAATGTAACTCAAGGTATATTTCTGTAGTTGGTACTGTGCCTGTTTTCGAGTTTATCATGAGTACTGTTTTCTACTCGAAGAAAATCAAGAAGTTTGAAACTTGTGATTGTATGATAGCGTATGGACTCAGACAATCATCAAGCAACTTTTTTAATGGTTGAATCTTGCGAAATTAAAAGCAACCAGTTTATATGGCTTCCTAAGTAATTATTTCTTTTTTGATCTTTTTCATCTCAAGTTTTCATGGTTTTTTTTTTTTTTTTTTTTTTTTCTTCAGGGACATTCCCTATCTGACTTTATTCAGTTCAAGTTTTCATGTGTCATTATCAAGAATTAAATTTTTTGTCTGCGTGTACAGAGTCATGATGTTGCTGACGGAGGAAACATGTGTTTGGAATTGGCGCTGGAGGGAGAGCGACTTTGCAAAGCCGGTGACTGTAGAGCAGGAGTTGCTTTTTTCCAAGCAGCAATTCAAGCTGGCACTGATGACCTCCGTACTTTAAGCGCCATTTACAGTCAGCTGGGGAACGCTTACTTTTACCTAGGAGATTACGCCAAAGCAATGCAATATCATAAACACGATCTCACTCTTGCAAGGTAAGTAATGCCTTCTTGCTTGAAATAATTTACTGTGGAAAAATCTCATTTATTCTCAAGTCTTAAACCTCATTAAATTCAGTGATTTTTATGTACGGACCTTAGTAAACATTGAAACTAATTTGATGAGTTTCTCCAGAGCTTGATCAAGTAGTTCTGTAAACAGATACATGAAAAATGAACAAGGAATCTGTCAAGACAATTTGGTGGCTGCCTAAGAACCTTGGCTGTTAAGCAAAGGTACAGAAAGTAATTATGTTCGCCATCTCTAGCTTATGCAAGGTATAAAAATATCAGTAAGCAAGAGTGTTCAGAAATTTTCTGATGAAATCAAGGGTTTTTTTTTCCCTCAGCCTCCTCCGAATAATGAGGTAAAAGTAGAAAAGATTGATTTTTGAAAAAATTTTGCTAAATGCGTAGTGTTGAGATTTTTCAAGCATGAAAAAATTCTGAGTTAATGATAAGGACTAATGGGTCAGTTGCGCTGGTCACAAGATCTAGTTTTGATGCTAGATTTATGTAAATTAGCTAAAAATAATAAGATCTGCCCAACCAGCAACTTACTACGTTCAATATTAATGGAGTTATTGGGCTTTGAAAAATTCTTTTTATGACGTCAGCCACCGCGGTAGTGCCACCCTCGGTTTCTTTCACCTTAGTTTCATCAGTCAGGAGGACACACATATTTGCACTGGTTACTCACCGCAAAACTTGGATGAAAGCAAGGTTGATGAGACCAAGGATGTCACTAGTGTGGTGGATGACGTCATAAACCTTGTTCAAAGTGTGATGTCTCAGTTAAAATTCAACATAGAGAACTGCCATTTGGACAGATCTTATTATTTTTAGCTGATCTACAAAAATCAAGCATCAAAACGCTATTCTGTAACCAACGCAACTGACCCATTTTTGCTCCCTTTGAACATTGAATAACGTGTTACCTATGATCATAAATGAAAAATCGTGAAATTTCCAACATTGCTTACAAAATTTAATTGAATAATTCATGTTTAATATTACATTTTAACTCAACGAAATTCTGTTAAATGTCTGTTGTATTGCTACATTCTTGCAAAAATTTTGAACTATCAGCAAGATATTAGTGATGTATCATTCATCAATTAAATTTTAAACTTTTCTTCGCTGTTTTCTTTCAGAACAATGGGAGATAAACTTGGTGAAGCAAAGTCAAGTGGGAACCTAGGCAATACTTTAAAAGTCATGGGTCAGTATGATGAAGCAATGATATGTTGCAAGCGCCACCTAGAAATATCTCGAGAATTAAAAGATCGGGTTGGTATATATTTTAGTATGATCACTTTTGTAGTATGTCACTCTCAAGGAAACACACAAACTGTATGGTGAAGAAGAAATCACTTTTGTCTGGTGATCAAGTTAAAAGAAAATTTAGTCCATGGATAGATTTTTGTCTACATTACCGCCTGGAAGGTACACGCAAGCTGAAGAACAGTATTGCCTCAAAAGTGCACTGTTGAAACAACAATCCGTTTGAGACAAGGAGAAATATTTTCGAAAAATGCACTTATGAGTATCAAAAGTCATAACTTACATAAACAGCGCAGGTGCAATTTTTTTGGCCGGAATGTAATTTTCATTGTGTTGTAATTGCCTCTATAACTGCAATCTTTTTTCCTTGCAATATTGGCGAATTTTATTTGCAGCAACAATTACAACAATATCGTCACAATTTTTCATTCCCATTGTCTGGCGATATTGCTGTCAAAATTATTAAGCATTATTGTAACAATTTTCTCTGAGAGTAATGCTTTTTTTTTTTCTTTCTTCCAATGAAAATATTAAAATTTGTATTGCCGCTACGCTCCTTTTTGGAATGTTAGGTATGACATAGTTATGAAGAATTTTGAAAGATGATTCAATTTTTTTGACAATTTGTCTTTGTAGTATATAGGAGACAGTCAAAATTCTGTCATGAAGAAAAACACTGTTTGATGAGGTATAGTATGTGAGGTACTTCTTTAAAAAACGGGAAAGCCTTTGGTCAAAATAAAATACATTTGAATGCATCTTCAAATAAATAATGATAATATAATGTAAATGCTAAAAATTATTTTCTTTTTCTTCCAATAGGTATGTCAATTCAAGATGCATTTCGAACAAATTCGGAGTCAATTTTTAGTTTGCCACCGGCCTGTCGTCTCGCCCATAGATTGTCAATCTATCAACAGCAACGGATCAGTGGGGAACTGAAGATGGACTCCAAAGTAGTCCAATACGCATCTTAAACTAATTAATTGGAAAAGAAAGACATGAGTTTTTGAAATTTATATCATATATACTGAAATTAAATTGTATTGCATTTTGGAATTGTTTGCACCCTTGTGTCAAAGAATAAATTGGATTACATTTTACACTGCTATTTCTGGCTCATTTAGAATTGACACATGAGCCATTATTTTCTCTCCGCTGATATGTGTTTCTATGAATGACCCAAAAATATCAGTTCTTTACTGCGGAATGTACCTAGTCCTATGTCCTGTCTTAGCTGAACTTTTTGTTTTTTCTGTTCACTGCAAGACCTGCCAATTGTTCATGAAAACTCTTGTTACTGTTTCAGCTAAGTGAAGGTAGAGCCTTGTACAATTTAGGCAATGTCTATCATGCGAAAGGAAAACACATCGGCAAAATGGGCCAACAAGATCCTGGAGAATACCCAGAAGATGTTCGTGTCTGTCTCCAAAGCGCTATTCATTATTACGAGTATGTAATTCTCTGTTTCTTATTCAACAAGTAGTAGTTACAAGTCATGAATTGAGCTAAGCCATTCTTAATTGAACAAGAGCTGGGTATGAAGCACCTCTAAGATTAGAAATAAGATGCTGACATGACATAACAGTAAAAACAGAAATACTCACTTTGAAGGGAAATACTTATTTAGAACCAAACTCTGGAAGGGAAACATAGCTGTGCATGATTTTTTACCTTCAAAGGAGTGTTTCTCTTTTTACAGAATATGCACCATGACTGTAACGTCAGAGGGTATGGATTCAATCGACATGAATCGATGAAAACGTGAATCGATGGAAAAATGAAAACGTGAATTGATGGACACCGATTCGATGGACATCAGTTTGATCGACACCGATTCGATCGACACCGATTCGATCAACATCGATTCGATCGACACCGATCGGATCAAAACCGATTCAGTCGACAACAATTCCATCGACAAATTACTAAAAAACTGGTGTCGATTCCATCAGCATGAATCAATCGAAAAATTAAAAACGTGAATTGATCGACATAAATCGATCGACAAATTATTAAAAAACAGGTGTCGATTCCATCGGCATGAATCGATCTACACTAATTCGATCCACACTGATTCGACCAACACTGATTCGATCAATACTGATTCGATTGACAATTAATTTAGAAACACTTGTGCCGATCCGTTTGACATGAATCGATCGAAAAATGAAAACATGAATGATCCTTGTCGATCGGACACCGATTCGATCGACAAAATTTGATCGACTCACAGCTTCTGTCGATCCGATTTGATCGACAAATTGTTAAAAAAGCGGTGTTGATTCGATCGAAAAATGAAAACGTGAATCAACGGACATGAATCAATTGACACCAATTCAATCGACAAATTATTAAAAAACGGGTGTGGATGCCATTGGCACGAATCGATCGAAAAATTAAAACGTGAATTGTCGATCAAACGGTGTCGATTGATTTATGTCGATCGATTCACGTTTTCATTTTTGGATCAATTCGTGTCGATTTGATCGACACGGGTGTTTTTAAATTAATTGTCGATCGATTCATGTTTTCATTTTTCGATCGATTCATGTCGATCAAATCCATACCCTCCTGTAACGTTATGTCATACTTGTCTTTAATTCTCAATGGGCCTGTTGCAAACTTTTGCTAGAGCAAGTATAAGAGTTGTTTCTTATAGATAATGTCTCAAAAATAACGATGAGCGCATCGGCAAAGTCTAAAATGCTGTCACTGACTAATCTTGAAATTTACTTTCCTACAGGCAAAATCTGGAGCTCATGCAAGAGCTAAACGATACAGCTGCACAAGGACGTGCATGTGGAAATCTTGGGAATACTCATTATTTGCTGGGTAATTTTCAGCAAGCTGTCTGTTACCATAAACAAGTGAGTATTCTTATATCTTATTGAAATTAATTTTTATATAGATTTTTTAGCAGTGATAATGGTAACTACAATCAGACTTTTACTGACCTTTTTTCCAGTTAACCAGTGGAGCTGAATCTCTCCTCAGCGTCTGATTAGAGTTCTTGCAAGATCACAGACTTTTCCTGAAAGTATGAGTTTCTGCTTTAAATTTGAACAAGATTTGCAATTCCAAACATTAAATTTCAAAAAAAGCGTTTTTGACTGAAGAAAAGATGTTTTAAGCAGAAGTTACACGTAGAACGTTCATCAGCTCGAAACTTTTGATGTTCTATGAGGCGACAACCTATGGTTGCAACCACCTTGAATCTAGTGCAACATGGCTCCCTGAAATTAACTCATTTTTTGTTGTTTCAGCGATTAAAAATTGCCCGTGAATTTGGAGACAAAGCAGCTGAAAGACGGGCAAATAGCAATCTTGGAAATTCTTACATATTCCTAGGTCACTTCGAAACTGCTGCCGATCATTACAAGTTAGTACTAAATCAAATCTCTATCAACTCATCTTCCCAGAGGTTCAAACCAAGTATTAAGTAAGCCAGTTTGGCCAAAATTCTTTCCCTCTCTCCCTCCTTGCAAGACTCCTGTGAGACAACCTCTTATCCCTGTTTTGAACAGGTTGAAAATGTTAGATCACGTGCCCGCCTAGGCGCGTGGAAATGTGGAAGTAAAGACAAATTTAGGGGTTTTCAAAGTTGAAGATCAAAGAAAACAAGAACGGAAAGGTCCTCATTCTTGAAATCTGTCGGAAATTTTGTGGAAAGCCTATGAGAAAGCAGTCCTATGAAAACGTGAAAGCCTAAAAGATTCAGTACACCTGCTTTTACTTTACATGACATGGGACTGACAACCCTTCCCAATTTTTCAGAAAATAACGGAAAAGCTCAAAAAATAGCTAAACAAACTATTGCTTTTTGAAAGTATTTTTTTTTGGAGAGGGAGGCTCAAGTATTAACTGGGCTTATCAATATTATATGTTTACATTTATGTTTATATTTTGTTTGATGCTGTTTTGAAGAGTTTCTTTAAATGTAAAAAATGTCTTCAATCTTTACATCCTTTTTCAGGAAAACGCTTGCTCTAGCTCAGGAACTTGGTGATCGTGCAATCGAAGCTCAAGCCTGCTATAGTCTTGGCAATACTTATACTCTTCTTCGAAATTATGAACAGGCCATAGAATACCATCTGAGACATTTGATAATAGCCCAACAGTTATTAGACCGTGTTGGGGAAGGTAACCTCAATTTAATTTATAATTTATACATTGTTAGCTGTAATTCATTTGAATTGATTCTATTAAATTGTGAATAATGGTTTTCAGTAGACCGTAGAACAAACTGTGACACAAAAATAAAATCTAGGGGGTCAGAGTAGGGCTGTTCTATCGGTTGTTGGTAAGCTACCGAAACAGTTCCGTTAAGAAAAAGTTACGATAAGAGCGCTCTTGCCGATAGCGATCAGAGTTTTCGGAGCTGACAAAAATAAGCTGCTGCTATTTGTACATCTATTTCACGCGCCGCCGCGGCAGGCAATCTGATAAACCGACGCACGGGGCAACAATGCGTTGAGTGCACGCTCTCAAAAATCCGATAAGGCCGGCTGTTAACGATATCATCGCCACTGTCGGTACTGCTGCCAGTTTCAATAAGAGACGATATTGATAGTGTTCCGGCAAGAATTCGTTTGAACACCCCTAGGTCAGAGAGCTTGTAGTAATGATAAAATTGAAAATATCAACCCATTGATAATTTTCACTGAATATTCCATAACATAATCAACAGAAAATATGTTCCAAATTAGTTTGTCCAAGAAGAGAGAAAGAGAGACACAGCATTCCAATGCAGAAATTTGACATGCAAAAACTTACAACATTAATATTTCATTAATCCGTTAGATCATTTCCTCATAACCAGCAATATTATGCACACTTTCCTGGTCAGTCATTTTCATTAAGAAATATGTTTTTTATTTTCAGGACGAGCATGTTGGAGTCTAGGAAACGCTCATGCATCTTTGGGGAACCATGAAAAAGCACTATATTTTGCTAAAAAGCATTTAGAAATTTCAAAAGAGGTACCATATATCTTCAATTTTTCCTCACCTACTTCTTCAACAGCCAGAATTTCATATAGTTGATTTTTAAATCTGTCCGCTGGCAGTTTTGATAAATTAAAAAATTGTATCTTTTAGGAGCCATAACTCTCATTGTTTCTCTTTAGGATTTGATCAATTTGGCCTGAAAAACCAACTGTCCAAATTTCACGTAAGATTAGTGTCAAGAGCCTTAGCAAAACTGTACTCTCTTACTTTTACAGTAATTTCAATACTATCATTATTTCTAATTTTTTATTGGGTAAATAAATCTGTTTTGTATCATGATATGGTGACTAAAGTCTGATTTTGCCTAAGTCAAATTGTCAGTGAAAATTCAATATGCTCAATTCTCTTCCTCGCCGTAAGAGAATGACGTCTGGTTTAGCAACAGTTAGAGCCTCAGACCTTGCGATTTTATTTTGAGCATTAACCTTAAAGCTATGAAGCCATGAAATACGCTTCTATTATAGAATCTTTCAAACATAAAGTAAACATTATCCATTGTTATAACAGATAGTGGTTCGACGCACGATCATTTTGACAGGAATGTTGGTGATTTCGCCAATGTCCTTACAAAATTCAGTCTGAAAATAATATCTTATTATAGAGAGAGAAAATTCATCTGAGCACAAATTTATATATTTAGAGCATGAATATCTATAGTTGATCATTTATTTACGATTAGCTCTTTTTTTGTGACGCAGAGATTCCAATGTCTTGAAAAAATACAGGAAAAAGTCAGCAGTAAGCTTGAGATTAATTCAGATGTTTTTGGGGGTATTTCTCAAAGGTTGGCCCGAGTAAGCAGTCAGTGTTCCAATTTATGTTGATTTTCATCAATGCTTGCATGAATTGATGCTTCATGCAAGCATCAATAATCTTAGGCTTGCCTCTGGAGGAATACGTCAGCGAGTAATTGCTCTTGATCGTGGTGTAGAGATAATCAGTTTTTATGTTATGAATTTCAGTTAGGTGACAATGTTGGTCAAGTCACTGCACAAATGAATGTGACGGATTTGCGTAAAATATTGGGAATGTCTGACCAGGAACTGTCACCCGACAGCATGGAGCTGATAAACACCTATCAGTCATCACCAGCGGTACATCGATATAGGGTGAGACGTCACAGCATGGATCAGCTTGATCTAATCAAGGTAGCTGTAGTTTGCTTTGTAGTTTCTCCCTAACTTATCTCAAACCAACATATGCGCTTATTGTTGGATGCTTTGTTTTTTTTTTGTTTTTTTAGGTGGTATCCGAAAACATGATTTATTCTAGTCGTTAGCAAGTTCGCTATTTTAGGTTCCTAGCTAAAAACCAAAATATTGTGTCATTTCACCCAAGTATTTGTTGAAGCCCTCTTTGAAGGTTATGCCTCTTTAAAAGGGCAGGTTTGCCACAGTCAGGGAAAACCTGAAAATGCTAGGGAATATGCCAAAAAAGTCAAGGAACAATGGTTAAGTCACCTTGTTTTGTTTTCTAGGATGGGTTGACGTTTCAAAACAAATTTTGCCTGAAAGCTATTTCATACTGTGTCTTTTTAACTATGTGGCATATCCTCAATTGTCAGGGACTTTCACCAAAATGTGTCAAGAACATTCATTTTCTAAATTCTGTGGCGATTATCATCAGTACCCCTCCCCCTAAAGGAATTCCTCTAACAACAAGTTACTAAGTCCCATTATTATTATGCATTTTTTGCTTCCTTTTGCAACTGAAAGTTTCTGAAAATTAGTTATCTTCAAGAAAAATTCAAATACTTTCAAAACGCTTAATTTTGATATGCGCGCCAGGAGGCTCCTCTGATCTTTTAGTTCATTTTCAATTCTGCTCTTTGTAAGAAGGTCCCAGACAGCTTTAAGGGTACTGTCTTAGGGATTTCAGTCTACCGTGAAGCCTTGTTAGTTTCGCAAACCAATAACATCATAGAGAAATCATCATGATAGCATCGGAAAAAACCATTACCTCTTACTCATTTTGAAGTACATCATGAAACAAGGTAGATTTCTTGGCTTGATTGTTGCTCTTTTGGTGTTGTGCACGGATGTGTTTTTGTTGTCTGTTGTTCCCTGTAAATATGTGTTCTCCTCATTTTTTTCGCCTATATTCTCATTGAAGACTTTCTTCAATATAAAAGAACTATTCATTGCTGAGGTCCAAAAGTGTTTAATTTTGCACAGTCCAATGTCTGAAAAAAGTTTTAACGTCAAGTTTCTAGTCGTCTTAAAAAATAGATGGTCCTTCTTTTTTCTAAGTGAAAACTGAATCCCTCATTATGCAATTAAATTTTTTGTGAAAATTGCAAATTTTCATCTTAACATGTGTATTAAGGGTACTGTTGTGGGGATATCAGCCTCCTGTGAAGCTTTGATAGTTCTTCAAACCAATAACATGGAAAAGAAATCGTATGTGTACATTATCTCTCGTGGTAGCCACATGGTTATGGATTATGAAAGCTCCAAATTTTGTAAACATTGTCTTTGTACAGATAAATTTTGCTCCACGCTTACAACATTGTAAATTTGCAGCCTCTAATGATTCTCGACTTTTCACCATAATCCAAAGTGATTTCAACTTTCAGGCAGTTAAATGTTGCTTGTAAGCATCTCCTCATTGCGTGGTTTTGGAAATTCATGGTGTTTCATCTAATTTTTTCTGTGAATATTGTCTCTGTCTAAAAATTTTGGCAATTTTTATCCTTCTGTAGAGATCACGCCCTCTAAAGTTTCACGCATATATGTATGTATTGCTTTAATACTTTGCACAAGATCAAAATCTGAGAAAACATGATGAGTTGTAGAAATGTAATTAGATTATGCATTAATTTTCTTTACCGGACAGGATGTAAGTGTGTTCCGACTAAGGCATTTATTTTAAGGAGGCACCTACTCAGTTTTTTTTATAAAAAATTAGGTTTTGAGATATTGTAGAATGCGACCTGACCTTGATACATTTATAGCACTGTTTGATCGTGTGCCGTTACCTACTGGGCTCCCCGATCACAACATTGACAGCCGTCTTGGTAATATCATCAAAAAATGTCCCAGTAGCCCAATGTTAGGTGCCCTGATGATGTCATAAATGATTTCTCTAGGAAATTAAAGTGCTTGTCTAATGAGGAAGAATAATAATGCCAAGCAACTGATTTCGTGAATCACCAGGATGTAAGAGTACGATTTTTCAATAATTTCATAAAATCAGCCACTGATAAATGAGGGAAAAGTTTCATCCATTTTAGTTTCACAGCCCCATCAAGATCAGAATTAATCATTCAAAACTAAAAAAACTGAATGTTATTTACTTGTTGACTTCATGCTTGTTTTTCTTTTCCAGCTGACTCCGGATGGCAAATCTAATTCCAACGCACATTTCAAACCGAATGCCAAGGTAAGTTAATATTTAAGAATTAAGTCATCCTGGAATCAAGTCTGATTACAGCTGTAGCTAAATCGAGTCCTAGTACCTGTAACTGAAAAAAATTGAACGCAAATTGGCCAAATATGAATGAAGTCATCAATTTTTCTTTTTTACCTAATATTGTCTGCAGTTGCTCTTGTCTATCTCTCAGATTTTTTTTTTAAAATTTTGATTGTATCTCTTGCTCTTCACATGGAATGAGAGCAGGAAATATGTAAAGAAATATTGAAAATAAATACGTAATACTTTTTGGCTTGTTCTATTGTCAGGTTTAATTTATTTAGCCAAAACGTAAAAACTTGAAGATACTACAACGTATTTATTTCGTTCCATTGTTGGTCAATCATTTTAATGCTTCTTGTGGAAAGAAACTGTAATTTCATTGTCAGTACAAAATTTCTCCCTGACCACGAAAACATTCCATTCTAGTCATATTAAAATGAAAGCCTCTTTTCTCGTCGGTACATATCCGCTTGTGACGTTGCAGACTTCCTCAAATACTTTATTTTTCCCCTGAAAAACTAAAGAATGTACATAGTATCTTGAAAAGTTCCTTGATTTTTCCTTCTTGTTAGCAAAATATTCCGGATCAATATCGGGGTGTAAAGCTGACTTGTTGCTCTCTGAAAAAGTGAATTAAGAGCGGAGATTTAGAAATACCGCAATGGAGCCTCATGGTTTCGCTCTTTAGCCATCTATATGTATTCAATCATTGGACTATCTATTGGACAATCTATATTCGTTCACAGATTTTCATATTAACAGGAACACAAACCCATTCATTTCTGACGATTCCCACTTTTCAACCAAAGTTTTGAACTTTTTCACAACCATTAAGTAAATTTTTTAATGTTTCTTCCTTTGTAAATATGGAAGGAAAATGTTTCTGATTTCCTATGATTTGGCTTTCGTGGTCACTTTGCAAAGCACAAAATTTGAAGTCCAAATTTTAAAGTTTTTTTCTCTGCTTTTGGTTTTTAGACTGACACTGGGGAGGAAGAATCGTTCTTTGAACTTCTATCAAAATTCCAGTCTGAGAGAATGGACGATCAAAGGTGCTCTTTAGCTGTCTCGAAAACCAACAAAGAAACTGAAGAATACCATTCACTTCCGGTTACTTTAAGTACAGCTGGCAACAGTGAGAACAAAGAAAACTTGAACAATAACACTGCACCAACTTTGAGCACAAACACCAATGGTTCGTAGCATATTCTATTTGTTCCTCTGAAAGTGGTCTTGGGGTGATTCCTCGCAGAATTAAGTTTCATGCATTGATTCATTAATGCTCAAATTTTACACTAATTTATTGGAGATCTCTTAACGGAACACTAAAACTGTTATAGATCAAGGACCAAAACTCTCTTTAAAGTTAGGAGTTGAATAAACATAAGAATGCTAAAATGGAAAAACCTAGCTTAAGACTGTCTACCACCAGTGCAACGCTTTTCTTCTTTAATTCCCTTGGTTGTAGTTTCCTCATTTTTAAGCCAAGTTTTGGTGATTGATTACCTCTAATTTTAAGAGCCAAACATTTTTTTTTTGGGGGGGGGGGAAGAAAAAATCTTTGAAAAGTCACATTTTACTGTTTGTGCTTAATTTAATTGTATAAATACATAGTTAATTGCCTTTTGGAAAATACACCAAAAACAATCACTTTCGGCTTTCAGGCTGTTCTATCGGTTGTCGGTAAGCTACCGAAACAGTTCCGTTAAGAAAAAGTTACGATAAGAGCGCTCTTGCCGATAGCGATTAGAGTTTTCGGAGCTGGTGAAAATAAGCTGTTGCCATTTGTACATCTATTTTACGCACCGCCGCGCCAGGCAATCTGAAAAACCGACACACGGGGCAACAATGCATTGAGTGCGAGCTCTCAAAACTCCGATAAGGCCGGCTGTTGTCGATATCATCGCCACTGTCGGTACTGCCGCCAGTTTCAATAAGAGAGATGTCAATAGTGTTCCGGCAAGAATTCATTTGAACACCCCCATCAGAAATTGGTCATTCATACACTGACTTATTCAATTGCTGTTTAAAATTTTTTCTCTTCAATCCCTCTGTCTCGTTTTGTATCAAATACCATTATAATTATAACACAGTTATAACCACCATCAAATTCAAGCGTTATCATTATCCTCTACTCTCGATCAATTTTTAAGGCGAGTCTTTTGTTTCCAGGTGATGTTCAAGATGATCTGATCGATTTAATCGTGGGTATGCAGAGCAAGAGAATGGATGAACAGCGTGTGGCTCTTCCACACCTACCTGGCCTGTGTCCACCAGGATCGAAACAACATGATTCGATGCCAGATGACAACTTTTTGGACATGTTGATGCGGTGCCAAGGAGCGAGAATAGAGGATCAACGCAGCTCCTTACCGCAGGAAGAGGATGGTGCCTCTCTACCACCCCAGCTCAACCAGAACAACCGAGGCGCCACCGTGCCGGATGAAGACTTCTTCTCACTCATCATGAGACTGCAGTCAGGAAGAATGGAAGATCAGCGAGCGTCAGTACCCAAGCCAAAAAAGTAAATAACTCATTCGTGTTTAACGAAGTCCCAGGTCCCCCTGGCTTTATGCATAACTCCAATTTTTTTATTCGTTTATTTCTATTTGTTAAATAGTTTCAGCCATCTGATTTTTTTCAAGTTGCACTGTTTTCTTTCCTTTGCGGGTGTAAGTACAGGGGAAAGTGTCAAGTTGCATTTACAATTTTAGGTTTTCATTTTTATATTGTTTGATGTAAAATCAGTCTTTTCAAGAAATGAGATACTAAATAAAATGAGAATTCATGTTACACAATTTGTGTGTTCTCAGCTCAAATTTTCATGCAAAACAACGGTGAACATAATTAAATTTTCATAAGATAACTATATGAGAAGGGCTCAATACTAAGGCATTAAAGTCTCCCACATCTATCAATGGGAACGTCATGTTCGCTAAGTAGCTATAGTCTCTTTTAGTCAAATTTGGAATTAAACCGATTTCTTTTTATTTTATTTGGCTAATTGTAACTACTTAATTTTTTTGTAACAATGCAGAACATTCCTAACTTGTGTGAGTGTCACTGATTGTTGGTAGGCGGGACTTATCTGATGAAAAATAATTTTTGCACAATATGGTAACACTATTGTAACATTTTTACTCGTTTTGATAGGGAGCAATCGGAACAGACTCTAAGTACGTAAATGCCAAAAATTGCTCGGAGGTTTCTAACCTCACTTTTCTCCACTGCTCTCTCATTGGTTGTTCCTTGATCATGAAAAAGTAACACAATTAAATTTGTGATTTTCTTGTCAAAGTATGTTATTATTAAAGACTGAAATCCTTCTTGAAATTGTATAAGATCTAGATTTTAAACAGTTTTCCTCTTGTCTACATTGGGAGAAATATGACTATTATATTAGTCTGATCTGCCTCCTATTCCTATTTAAATTCATCGCACTCTTGGGAAAATGAATAATTGGATATTGCAATTTATTCCGTCAAAATTCTAAAGAAACTTCACATACATAATAGAGCTGTTAAGTTCTAGGAGAGAAAATTTCAAGATATTTTGACTGTCCCTATTTTTATTGTTTTTATTCAAAACAGTCTGATTTAATCTTTATCAGTTGGTTGAATTATTAACCGTAAAAGTAACTACTCACTATGTCTTACCATTCTTTAATCACTTGAATGACAATTTTTTTGTGTATATTCTTAACATATTGTATATAAAATGATAAATTTGCAAGCAGAATCCACAATTATTGCTAAGTTTGTAGCTTATGTTGACCTTTTTCCTTATAACAATCATAGTACTAAAAAAAGGGCTGATTTTTTTGGTTGTATTCGCATAAAATTGAAAAGGTCGACTTTTCAATACTGCAGCTAATAGCAGACTTACATAACCCCTAAGCATTTCCAGTGTCCGAATCTTAAAGCAGTTTGATATCATGGTTGTGATTTTAGCCTTGATGAAAATCGTGTTAGCACGCACCTGTGGTTTTATTGTTTTAACACTTGTTTTCTTGCACTTTTTTCTTTGAGAAATATATAAAAAAGTTAAAAACATTTCTTTTAAGATGGTTTCCAATAGTGAAACTATAAAAACACCTATCTGAAGTGGGTGTTTCAAATTTTCCACTCTGACTTTATTTTTCCAAGAGACTGTTCGTCAATATTTTTGCGAGTAATTTTCAGAGTGAATCTTTAGAAGGGCGTAAAAGCATTACTCAAAATTTATCAAAGTTTGTTCGTCCTTCATAGAAGTAAAATATAGTAAAACATCTGCAACATCAGGAGATGTATGCTTTAAAAGTTCAAGAATAATTTTCAGTGGCCAGGCGAGAATGATCAATTATCGATGGTTCCCCATTTAAAACTGTGGTAAAGAACTGATCATCAAGGCTTTTGTTGCAAACACCCTGTTTGTCGATCCTTTTCTATAGGTGTAAATGGCAGACCAATCGATTAATCGCGAAGCAAGTCACGCCACTGATAATTTTACAATTCAAGTGCCAAATTAATGGAAATTAGAAGTCTCTTAGTAGAGGCTACAAAGTATCTCTGTTTTAATATTTCTGTCTTGCTGCATGGTGTAATTTTCTTTAAAATCCACTCCTCTTTCAAATTATTTGTTGCAATGTATGTGGGTGAATTACGGTACCTTTTTAAAAAATTAGAGCCGGTTTTTTTTTCAATGATTTTCCTTCTTGATACTAACTTTTTGCAGGGGTGCAGAAAACGTTCAACTACGTCCCTAGGTGGGGGCATGAAAAAGTGAAAAGGTCTTGAAACTTGTGAAAGGAGGGAAAATCCTTAAAGATGAAAAGTTGCAGGAAAAAAGAAGAAATAGATCATAATTTTTGAAAGATCGGGAAATCTTGTGGAATGCCGATGAGAAAAATGTGAAAGCCTCTAAGATTCTGCACCCCTCAGTATTGCCTGAAGGGCTTGATGATAGGGAGTCCTGTTATGTTTCCAAAATTCAATATTCCCCTCGATGCATTCTATTTGTCTTAATTTTGATCTCAAATCTGATCAAAGTAAAATTACTTACTTTACCCCCTCAAAATATTTGCTTTCTTATCATTTTTAAAGATTCAATTACTGCTTGTATGTATATAATTTTTACTGTTCATTAAACTCATTGTAATTTATAGGTTATCTCTCATGGAGACTCATACTTTTGATTGCTCCCTCCTTTTTTTATTTTTTTATAATTTAATGAAATACATATTGCATTTAGCCGAAAGAAGTGGAAAGGAGAGAAAAAAAAAAACGATTTAGCGATACAGTAATGCATCCAAATTAAATTTATTCTCTAGAGTTGTGCTGTCCCAAATCTGCAGAGGACTACAAATAGAAAATTTTACTTTGCCTGTTTCATCAGGAAAAGGCACAAAGGTTATTTTATGTTCTCTCTTTCTTCCGCTGTTCCTTTCATTCTATTTTTTTCCCTTTTTTAATATTTTATACTTCTACTCCTTTCTGACTAATCAATTCCAAAGCTCTACAAACATTGTATAACTGGCAGTTACCTTTCTGATTTGACTTTCATTTTCATAATGTTCTTCCAATAAAATACTTACAGTTTTAAGTGTTGTATAATCTCATATTTAAGGCATACGTGTAAATTTTATAAATGGAGCCAATCATCTACAATTGGTATGTATTTTTCTTTGGTATCTAACAAATTAAGCTTATGCAACCTCTGCATGCATCAAAATACTCGAGCAGTGTTTTAAATTATCCAGACTCTAGTGTATAATTGACTTTTGTTTTTCTCAAATTTAAGACTGAAGCAATTATTCTGTTGTAGTTCGTTGCAACAGTTAGCGTTAATGCCATCAGTTACGTAGAGTTCTAGAAATCTGTATATCCACGACATAAAATTTTTACTTTTTGTGTGAGTTACAAGCTTTACTCAACGTGACTTTGAAATTTTAAATTGACTCTCAGACAGCTACAATAATGTAACAGATGAAAGATTATATTATGATTCACATTTTGGTGATGTAAATTGTTCAAAAAGTTTCCTCTTGCAATCATTGTCAACTACGACATTGCCCTGAAAATTCTGCAAAACAACGTTGCTCACATTTACATTATTTGTAGCCAAGGGGCTGTTCATAAAATACATATTCGTTAATTGGATTTTGTGACCCCCTCTTCCTCATAATGTATCTGTAACACAACTGTACCCCCTAAAACAAATTATGTAATGAGTAGTTCAACCTTTTCTTCGAAATGGTGTTTTGTGATGAATTTTGGATTAAAAATGGCCTCATTGTGCTGTTGTTTGGGTTTTCGCAAAATCAGTGCTCGGCGCAGATTGTAGCGTTATGCAATGCAGCTCTGAACGCCTGCCCTCTCCCTGTATTACAGGCTTAGAATCCTCCTTCCTCCTGAAACATTATGTATCCTATGAACGGCCCCTCAGCTTCAAATAAGATCATTAATATGTATTCTTTCTTCCAAAAATTCCATGCTTTATATCAATATTTCTCTTGATTTTTACTTTAATTTCTCAATCATTAGCCTTTTTCTCTATTTGCTGCTTACAAAAGACATTAGTCAACAGAAATAAGAGTAGCCAAGCACCAAAAACAAAGATAATTTGCTTCATTGGAGTCTACATGGCACTTTAGCTTGCTTGTATTTGTAAATTTAATTGTCTTAACTGTCCAAAATATGGGGCAAGATTTGCTTCCACTGTTAGTACCTGTAAATTTTATTTTTTATTCTCAATGTATTTTCTTTTGAAATTTTTCTTTTTTTAATCTATTCCATTGTAAACGTCCCTATTTTTCAGTATCTTTCACCTCTGAGTGATCGTTTTCATGATTGAACTGCATCGAGCAAAAACTGCTGACATCCACTTTTTAAGCTTTGATTTTTTTTTTTATGATAATACTTTTCAAGAGTTGATAGAATCATGGAAATGGTGTGAATACTGGTTTTGATAGTAAAATAACTTTTAAACGAGGATTCACACTACTTCCATGGTTGTATCCAACTCTATAAAGTATTCATCAACCTAGAAAGGCTCAAGAATGGAAAAATGGACGTAAGCAGATTTGGCCCAATGCAATTCATTTGATACAAGTACATACCTTGTTTTACTCCAAATGGTGGGGTATTTTGACAATTGCATATTCTTGTAATTAAAATCGACATTGAATGAAATAAGAGAAAAAATTTCTCGTACCATTTGCGCTTACCTCAAGTCCAAGAAAAATGAGACGAATATTGATTATTGCAGCTTCCTTAATTTTACTGGAGGGCTCCTCAACAGCTCTAAAACTGCGATCAATCCAACTTCAAATAGCTTAGTTTTAAGTTTTCAGTTACTTTTAATTTGCGCAAAATATCCCATTATCATGTCTGAGGTCACATTATGACCCCTCACTGCAAAGTTTCCTCTTCTAGCTAAGATTTAAAAAACATTTGCAGTTTCGAAAATTCAAAATTAAACCCTCAGTGGTGCTAAAAATTTCGGTGGTAATACTTTTCAACTGTTCAAGCCCAGAACTCCGTTGGTTGCAGTGATGCGCCTTAGTGCCGTTCTGTTGATCGTGATGAAAAAATGTCCATGAATTATAATCAATGTTGAAACTTTTATGAATTGCTACTACCTATTTATTTCAAGTAAAATAAATAAAATATTCATACAAACTTTTGAATTTTTTTCTTCACTGCTCCATATTTTTTCAATTATTAATATAAATAAGGTGATTTCAGGGTTTTTAAAGCCTTAAAAAAATCATGCGTGTTCTTAAATTTTTTTCACCCCTCTAAGTCCTCGAACATCCTTTACTTCATTCAATAAAATTGATCAAAAGTCCTTAAATTTTATGATATTATGTAATTTTGTGCTCTACCATTGTAGAGGGTCAGGTGTACTATAAAAGAACTAAATTGGCAACATTTTCGCACGAAATCTTTAGATTTTTTTTTTTTTTTTTTTTTTTTTTTTTTTTTTGGATCATTCTAGAAAAGTTTTGGTTCATTTATTAAAACCTGTCGCTATTTTTTCTTTTAAATAAATGCTTTAGGAAGTTTGCTTTGTTGCCAATGGAAATTCAAGTTTTTCTAGTTTCACTAAATTCTCAAAGTGTTCAGTCGTATTAGTCTTTGGTATCATCCTTCATGATCCGAACTTTGATGGTAAGCCTTTCATAACTAGCAAAATAAGTTGCAAGATGATACTGATTCCTATCCTCATTTACTCCTAGCCACTTGTGCAAAGAATCACAATGGAATTGTACGAAAATCAAAGTACCTAGATATTTCGAGATTTATAACTTTTATCTACATTAGGATCGTTCCAACCCCCTCCTCTCTACCATGCAGTTTATGAATCCACTTTTTAAACTTTATTTTGAGTGTGTCAGAATGGATGAAATGTGTACAACTGGAAAAGTTTCAGATGAATTAATTATTACGATTTTCATCATTGCGGCAAGTATGACATCAGGTTTTGTAGCTTTAATTTATTTCTCAAGAATACCACATTATGATGATGGCCAAAGTGCAAAACCACATATCCCCACTGCGGTGTTGCAAAATTTCTGCCCCTATTTTATTTTTTCTCAGAGGAACAAGCCAATTTTTATATAGAATATTTTGCCATCAGAGCAGAAAAATCAAGGAAGTTTTTAAATAAGTATGATGTGTATATTACTTATTCCAAAGAAAATTAAAATATGACAAGAAGTCTGCAACGTCGCAAACGGAGATACGTGGTTTTGCACTTTGGCAATCGATAAGTCCTTCGGCAAACTTTTGAAAGCTTTTAAAGGCAAACGAGATTCATCATCTTGCTTTTCTTGCTTGAGCCACTTCTCAAGATTTAAAATCAGGCGCGAATGCGCAGAGACTAAAAAACCTCTCGGCGCGAGCTTTGGCACGTGTACGCAGGGCTTCTGAAGTCATACAGATTTGCTGACGCTGAACGTTGTGAACCAGTCCTAGTCCTAATCACAAACATCCGTTCTCGGGGTCTGTAGTGCGATAATGCGATGTTTTCACCATGGATTTTCATAGTTTAATCTCTCATATTTTGTAATTAGCTTGGTGAGTCGCTTATTCTCTTTATCTAATTACTTCCTATTTATTTTTTTCCATTCCCGTGTCACTAAATTTATGAATTTTCGCCGAAAGCAAGACAGCCTATTGACCTATCTTGACTGCCAAGTGTTTGCCCATGTAACCTATCAATCAACTGAGCACTAAGCAGGGATATGATGCGATTTTGACGTAGCTCAATTTTTCTGGTAGGTTTGGGTCCTTCAATAATGTGCCTCCATATAATATTTGAAAGTCATAATTATATCTTTTGCGTTACAATCTCAACTAATCCCTATTCTACTTCACTCGCTAGAGCCTCTCAGCTTTGTTGACCGTGTTGATAGTGAAGCTATCTGTAGATAAGTAGCCGACAAGGCTTGGTAAGTGAAACAGTTGTAGGGCATGGACCGCTCCATTTTCATCTTTATTTGAATATTTCGATTGAATTTTCTTCTCCGATTTGAAACGAGACCAAATGTTCGAAGTCGCTTGATACTAGGTCATCGTTACAATTTATGAATTTTCAATTGTCATATACTCCAACAAATTATTAGATAGTACATAAAATATATCATTCTTATTCAGCCCCAGCCATTAGACATGCAAATTTCTTAGTATCAAAGACATTTTGTTTGTCTACTGCGTGGATCTTAATTTGTTACCGCAACTGCGCACAATACAGTCCATGTGCTCTACGCTCATCAGGCCTAGTGGGTAAACAGTTGATTGTTAAGCCCAATTCATACTATCAAACGTTTTGTCCGACATGATTGAACGAAAAGCTGGATGGAAAGTTGGACGTCAAAAATTTGATTCGACTACTTTTGCTGTGTGATGTTGTCATCAGCCTGCAGTTCGCAAAGGTACAGCTTCGGCTCATGTCGGTCGAAAGATCTCGTTCCAATTTTTCGTTCAGCTTTCCATCCAATCGGCGAATGTGACGTCACATTCAAGTTTTCGTTGAATTTTTCATCAAATTGTAGATTTCTCTTGTCAGTATCACATTACTCAACTTTTCATTTGACAAGTTGCATCCAAGAGTTGGATAATAATTTTGATAGTATAAATTGGGCTTTATAGAAGCAACATGTTGGGCAAGGATTATGTACCTCCGAGGTGCTCTCACATATATTGATGGCCTAAGTGGGAAACCATGATTTCTGTTTGTGGCGTGGCAGACTCCCTTCCCTTTTAAGGTGATACGTCAAGCTCAAAAGAAGTGGTCGAACTGGCATGCGATATATCGCATCTTTCAGGTAAAAAATCTCGGCAGATTTTGAATTTTCAGCAAAAAAAAAGACGATAGCCCCTGCGCATGAGCCTAAAGAATCATTCTAAACCCAAAAATCGGCAAAATTCAGAGAAATGAAAGCAGGACAGTGTTTGGAAAAAAACCTCGCAATTGATTCATCTATCGATTTCTGTTTCAAATGCGAGGTTTTTTCCAAACTCTATTCTGCTTTCATTTCTCTGAATTTCGCCGATTTTTGGGTTTCAAATGATTCTTCAGGCTCATGCACAAGGGCTATCGTCCTTTTTTTTGCTAAAAATTCAAAATCTGCCGAGATTTTTTACCTAAAAGATGCGATATATCGCATGCCAGTTTGACCACGTCACTTGAGCTTGACGAATCACCTTAATGCTACTTTTGATTTTATAAATCTCTGTTGGAATTCTGCACACCCTGAAAGGCTCATCACTCATAAGGTGGAGTGGAGATTTTCGGTTTCAGTGGCGAAAGTTTGGTAAAACTGCTACAAGTTCGGTACATATTGCCACGGTCTCAGCAGTTCAGTTGAATTTCAGAGAATCTTGGCTTCAGCTGCCATGCTTTCTGGGGTGCCAGTATTGCTAAAAGAATTTCATGTCGACTCTTGCACGAATGTTGGAAGATCATACTTTATGAACCAAATAACTGATACCTTGTATAATGACTCATATTTTAATTCTAAATGACATCAGCTGGCTCCGTCTGCCATTCCATCGATGCCTCCTGGTATGATGTCTTTTTTCTCTAGACCCTCCTCGATGAGGTACCCTTCTA
>NW_017547331.1:2754207-2966098 GCF_001854935.1 Bemisia tabaci | reverse complement strand
ATGAGAAGTTCCTAGTTCCATCTGTGACTGCGAGCGCTCCGTAGTTCGGGCAGATATAGTGGCGATTCTTGAAGTTTTACAATAATGGGTTTTGACAATGTAAAAGTATTGGTATATGTAACGACACCTAATATCTACAGTGTCAATTTATCGATATGTATTGCTTTTAGCAGCACTGAAAAAAAGTAAGGCAAATTATACCAGAAGTGTGCTAAATTCTATCAGGAGTGTCTACTTGAGTTTTGATACAGTGGAACGGTAGGGTAAGAACAACCAGCCATTTCTTAGCATTTACTACGCTTTTCGTAAATGCTGTTAGAGTTACAGTATTTGCCACCATAGTGTCTGTTCGTTATTGCCATGCTTGTATCACTGCATCTCAAATCATATTCTTTTCTTTAGCAAGGCAGGTCTCCTCGACTAGAATCGATTATTTAATAAAACGGAGTTAAACGGAGGAAAAATAGTTTACCAACTTTTGTGACAATCATCTCTATCCTGCTGTGCTAAGGAAGAACGCCGTATGAGCCTTCAGACGTTGCCAAGTTTCCTCCAATAAAAACCGAAATTACTGGGAAAATTGTGAATATAATTTTCTCAAATTTTCAGACAATTTTGGACACAATTTAATCTAAAATATCTGAAAATTGCAAGGAAAAATATGCATGAATTTTGTCGAAATCACAGGTTTTATCAAGAGAAATTTGGCAACTCCCGAATGTTCATACGGCGTTCTTCCTTAACACGGCAGTATCGTGGACATGGTTCGAGGCCTCATCGTATGACAGTCCATAGATTCCCATACAAGCGAAAGAACGTAACTGCATTTCAACGTTGCGAAATTTCCACTCGTAATCAGTGCAGAGGCTGGAAACCATCGAGCTCTTTCAACTGAAATTTCGCCGTTCTATCCTGCCGTGCTAAGGAAAAACGCTGTCTGAGCCTTCAGGCGTTGCCAGATTTCCTTTCATAAAACGCGAATTTTCTGGTAACTTCATGAATATTTCCCCTCCAATTTTTCAGATAATTGGACCGAGTTTAACAGAAAGGAACCAAGCCACATCAGCTATTGCCAAGTTTAACTGGGCAATTAAATTTTTTACGAGAAAACTTTTGTTCGGATTTCATTGAAAATTTAAGGAATTTGCTTCGCACCATGGAGAATTTTCACAGAAATTTGCACGAAAATCCGCACAACCGTTTTCATGTAAAAAATTAAATTGCCCAATTAAATTTGGCAATAGCTGATGCGGCTTGGTTCCTTTCTGTTTCACGCGGTCCAATTTTGTTTGCAATTCCATTGAAAAGCCCTGGAAAATTAAAGGGAAAATACTCATAACTTTCCTTAAAAATAAAAATTCCATCGAAGTAAATTTGGCAACTCTCGAATGTTCATACGGCGTTCTTCCTTAGCACGGCAGTATTCTTCTCGTCTCGAGCGAAAATCAACAAAATTTTGAACGGACTTGGCGCAGTCATTTTCTCGTCCAAAAATGAATCGCTCAACTCAATCTGGCAACCTTGAAACGGACATACGTCCCTTCGTCCGCGGAACGACGGGACACGCTCGGCCGGCCAACTCGTCCGCGCCTTTGTCGTCGATCCTCCAACGCAAAGGCGTGTCTGCATTTTCACATGAGCCCCGCAAAGCGCAGGGTCATACGTAGATCAGGGCTCACGAGCGAACACAGATGCGCCCTTACGTCGGGGGAGCAACGATTGTCGGGACGAGAGTGAATGAAAATAATGAAGCACTTCCTCGCGGCAATGACGTCATTGCAGCCGCCACGTGCATGAGCACCAATTGAATGGCACTCGCGACGGGGGAGGGGGGCGAAGGGATGTAGGGACGAGGGATCGTCGGTAAATTGCACGATCCCTGCTGATCTGTTGTAATGTAGACTGAAACGAGACCGATGGTAAGTCCCCGGAGTTTCGTTCTCTGAGACTCGGGGTCGTGCTGCAGGGTGTCTACAAGTCCGGAATATCCGGAAATAGTACTGATTTTTTAAGGGGGGTCCGCAAGTACTGAAAAAGTGCGGAATTTCCGCAAGAGGTCTGGAATTTTCTACATTGTTTTTGTAATTTTTGTCTCAATTTAAGCGAGAAATTAAAATTTTTGATCTTTTTCGAATTTCGGCAAATGAATGTGCTGAAAAAGCACGGAATTTTTCTGTTGAGGAGATACTGAATTTCTTGGGAATGTACTGAAAAAGTACTTTAAATGTACTGATTTTTGGCCAGCCTGTTTTAGTAGACACCCTGTGCTGCCGTGATAGCGAAGAGAGCAGCAAGTGACAAATTTTCGAAATCGAGTCTCCCTCAAAATTCATCATTCTCTTTTAGATGAAATAGCTAACACAGCGAAATTCATATTAATTGTATAAAAACGAGACATGTGAGAAAGCCGTAAGTGCGCAAATAATGACGTAGTTTCCGGTAAGACAGCAGTAAGTGAGATTATTCCTCCAGAGAGCCGGTGAAAACAGTGCTTTCAAGTGAAGTGCCGCGCTCTTCTGCCAATTTCTAACCTGAAAATGTGTTTGTTGTGTGTCCAAGACGCAACCACAGAAGCATGCAGAAGATAGCACTTACGGCTGTTTTGCCTAACAATAGCCTAACATGTAAAGGAAAACACCCTTTTTATGTAATTGAAATAAAATGAGTTGATTTTTAATCATCCAAACGATTTCTAGGAGTCTTCCGGATGATTATTGGCAATTTGACGAGGGCCGGATTTATCTACTTGCCGCTCATGGGCCGCCTGTATTTTGCCGCCCCCTTGCCCCTTCTCATTCGTTTTGGAACATCAATAAAAACCATCGAAAGAACGTGCCGAAGGGAAAGAGGTGCTTAAGACGCGTTTACTCGAGCGTTGGACACATTTTTTTGCAAAAGCCCTATCAACACTACTAGCAAAAGTTCAAGGAGCTTTGCGCGAAAGTTAGATTCCGTAAACCTATCTCTGTGTAGACAAGGCCTTCCATTTGTTAAAAATGAACGAAAAAATTATGAAAGACTAAACATAAATGTGGTTAAATAATTTTTACTTCCGCCGCCGCGCCACGCTGACCGCACTGTGTTTGGTGCAATGCGTGAAGTATTCCTACAGTCTTGTAAGCGCTATACGTTTCGCGTCGACCGCTGCTGAACGCACTATGTTTGACGCAATGCGTGAAGTATTCATGCAGCCTTGTAGGCGCTAATATATATGTATGTTTCATGCCGACCGCCGCGCCAAGGGCTTCTCCTTTTCATCTCAAGTCCTCGTCATCATTCCTCTCTGCGCCGCGCCTACAGACCATAGTGCGCGTTTGGTTGCTCTCTTAAAAAATCACGAGCGCGGTTCGCGGAACTTAGTTCGAGGAATTTGTTCCCGGAACAAGTTTTCAGCTGAGCTAAAACTTATTCCTCCAAAACCCCGAACTTCCCCCGTACTCCGAGCTTCTACATAAGTTTCTTTTGACGTGAATTCGTTTGTTTTTGTTTATTACGTCCTTTACATGTCTTGACATTTATTTTTGTTACTTTGGCGGCTGTAATAATCTATTATTTTGCAATTATTGTATAGTTTTATTGAAGTTCCGGTTCCAGTTCGGGCGAACTCGTGTGGACAGCATGCCTCGTTTAAAGGAATAAGTTCCGGGAATGGACCACTAGACAAGGTACGAATTTAAGCATTCTAATATATGTTACCTAACCAAAATTTCACGTGGAACACGATTTGCGCAACGAAAATTACTAAAATCAACTCCTAAGGAAGATTTTAACGTTTTTATTTCACATTGGTTACGAGGAATTTAAAAAGGCCCGCTCACAAGAAACTCAAAGCTCTACGTGAGTCAAATCGCGCACCACAACGGTTTCAGCGAGCCTCTCAATCGAGCAAACGTTCATTTCCCACTTTGTGTTGTTCAAACTATAAGCAATTTGGTATAATTGAGCCAAAGCGTCAAGATTGAGGTTGCCAGATTTTTATATCGCAGAGACTGACATGATAATGTTTAGCGCGCGATGTGAATCACGTATAGCATTGAGTTTTCATGAGCGGGTGGTTTGAATTCACGCATCAAGAATCATTTAATTTCTTCATAAGGAGTTGATTTCGGTAATTTTTGTTGCGCGCATCGTATTCTACGTGAAATTTCGGTTAAGAAACCTGTTTCAGAATGCTGAAATTCGTACCTTGTCTAGTGGTCCATTGAGCATAGTTCGTCGAATAACTTCCTCGAACCGCGATCGTGTGGACAGAGCCTAAAAATTCAAAGCTTTCGCAGTAAATTTCTCAAAAATTTGATGGTTTTGCTGTAATTTTTCGAAACTCAACACTTTAAGCGGCGATTTTCTAAAAATTATAACACTTACGCAAAAATTTTCTCAAAAATTCATCGTTTTGTGAAAATTGGTGCGCTCCCGCACTAATTCGTACAAAATACCAACATCTTTGTCATAAGTTTTCGTAAAATATGTGCGACGAACGTTCAATTTTTAGAATAACCCTGTTATTTTGATTTATGTAATGGAACGTTCGGCTCATGTACCCGAAATTTCTTTCATCAGTTATTTCAATCTCATAAGTTTGGTTATACTTGTACCGAATATTTGGTTACTTGAACTGAAAGTTGGGTTTGACGAACCTGATAGTTAGAATATAGAACACCGGGTTCTCTTTCATTTTGAAGATATGCAATATCTTCTTGAAAGTCAAAATATTTGTATCACGCGTTTCGCTCCATCCAACTTTTCTACTCATGCGTTACATTTCCTGAGGCAGCAAGGAAGAGTTCTTGTTCTCCTTCATTTCATGGATGTGCAATTTTACCTTTTTGGAAGTCGAAATAGTTGCATCACGTGTTTCGCTCCATCCAACTTTTCTACTCATGCGTTACATTTCCTGAGGCAGCAAGGAAGAGTTCCTGTTCTCCTTCATTTCATGGATGTGCAATTTTACCTTTTTGGAAGTCGAAATAGTTGCATCACGTGTTTCGCCCCATCCAACTTTTCTACTCATGCGTTAAAGTTCCTGAGGCAGCCAGGAAGAGTTCAAGTTCGCCTTCATTTCATGGATGAGCAATTTTACCTAATTAAAAGTCGAAATAGTTGCATCATGTGTTTTGCCCCATTTAATTTTTCCACCCATGCGTTTAAGTCTCTGCATTAGCTGGAAAGAGTTCACGCTCACCTTCATTTCGTGGATTTGCAATTTTACTACCTGGAAGTTGAAATAGTTGTATCACGCCTTTCGCCCCATCCAACTTCTCTACTCTGCGATGAAATGTGAGTCCGCGGAGAAGGGACGAAGCTCTTTTTCATTGTTTCGGACATGCGAGAAAGTTTTGTTCTTCATAATTGAAGAGGATCCGTGAAAAAGGACCTCATCTTCCGGTAGAAAATTTCCGGAACTTTGAACTTTGCGCCAAAACCTACGCGATATACGGAGTGAAGAAGCCCTCGATAAAATTGCACCAGCCTCAGAAGATTAAGATTGTGGCTCATTGAGTTTTATGCTTACTCCCGTCCATCTTCCACCAATTTTCCCATACATCAATTTTGACACGACGCAAATAAAGGTGCTAAAAATTCGCTCATTATCCGGTGCTATCCGATTTAATCCCGTCAAGCTAGGACGCTATCGAATTTTTCATGTTAAGGCACAGAAATTCGAAGCAAAATGTGGAATCAAGAATTTGTGCCGGTTTTTGCAATGTTTTCAGCATGTAGCTTCATGCTGTCGTGCTAAGGAAGAATGCGCCGTATGAGCAATCAGATGTTGCCGAATTTCCTTTGACAAATCACGCACGGAAAATAAAAACTTCATGCGTGGGACCCGAAGTTGAGGTCATATGGATCTCTGAAGTTTTCGGATCACGCATCCGAAACCTTGAGGTCCAGCTGCCGAAGTTCAGGACAGACATCTGAATACTTCGGTTTATATCTAAGGGTTTTGGTCACACATCTGAATAACTCGGGCACGTACAAAAGTACTTCAGGTGTCTGACCCGAACTTCAGCAGCTGGACTTCAAGTTTTTGGGTGCGTAATCCGAAAACTTCAGAGATCCATATGCCCTCAACTTCAGGTCCCACGCATGAAGTTTTTTTCTCCGTGCGACTTTTCGGAATTATTTGTCAATATTTTTCGTTCAATTATTCAGAGAGTTTTGTTCATGATTTGATCCAAAATTCTGAAATTTCCAAGGAAAATACCAATAATTTTCTTCAAAAATAAGTACTTGCTGAGCGGAAATTTGGCAGCATTCGAATGCTCATACGGCGTTTTTCATTAGCGCGGCAGTATGGTTCTCTCATCGCATTGTAGCCCATTCAGTCGAAAACGGAGGAAGAAAGTCGTCGAAAAAATGCTCATTTAGCACCATCGCATGTTAGTTCGAATACGCCGTTGCTCGTCAATGGCCGCGTATACAATTAAAACTTATTAGCGTATGCCCCCTCTATTTTGCCACAGCATGCCACAGCCACACTACACATTTGACATCTGTTAAGTGGTTTTCAGATTGCATATTTTATCTGCCAGATAGAACTTGAGCACGAGTGTATGTATTTGTAAACTTCAGTAGCGAGGCGTGAAAGATGGATTATAGATATTTCCCCATTTGAAGCTATGGTGAAGAATCGATTATTAAGGTGTTCGCTGCGAACACCCCGTTCATCGATCCTTTTCCATAGGTTCATATGGCAAATCAATCCGCCAAGCACACCACGCCACTGGTAAACTTAGGATTTTCACTCCCTCGATCTCAACCTTGATTGCAAAAGTGTGACTTATATCGACTGACTGTTCACGTGAAGTGACGAATGGACCGATCGTATATTAGAGAATATGTATGGGGAGATTATGGATATCTTAAATGGAGATGTTGCATGTGTGAGGAATTTGCGATTTGACTGTTGATTCTTATGTAAAAGTTTGCGAGAAACACGATGGTGCCACTGGTTTTCTCTGAAATCAACTCCCAAGCTCAATAAAAGCTCTCAAGTTGAAGCCAAAATGGAGGGGATATCCCACCCTACCCTGAGAGTCTACGTCTACATCAAGACAAACTCTCCATGCAAAGATAGGGAGCACATACATTAGCAGGGCTGCCACTTTATTTGGGGACTCCAAAACTGAAAATACGGCAACCCTGCTAATGTATTTGCTTCCTATCTTTGCAAGGAGAGTTTGTCTGGATGTAGAGGTGGACTCTCAGGGCAGGGTGGGATATCCCCTCCATTTTGGCCTCAACTTGAGAGCTTTTGAGCTGATTTCAGAGAAAACCAGTGGCACCATCGTGTTTCTCGCGAACTTTTACATGAGCATCAACAGTCAAATCGCAAATTCCTCGCGCATGCAACATCTCCATTGTCAGATGCCAATATCAAATCAAGGTGGCCAAGAATGTTCATAAATGAGCGTCTGCCCGCAAAAATAAGTAAATTCTTGCAAAAACGAAGTCAGACGTGTGCTTTCACGATGAGAAAGATTCACTGGAAGAAAAGTAGCTTGGATCTAGAGTCCAGACTCTTAATAACATTAACAAGAAAAAATAATCTTAATTCAATCCGATTTTTCCTGAATCGAGGAGCTGAGCCTCTTGATTTAGGCGGATTTCCTCTTGATTCAAGCAAAAATCCGATTGAATCAAGAGTATTCTCTCTTGTGAATGTTCTTAAGAGTCTGAACTGTAGATCCAAGCGACTTTTTTTTTCCAGTGCTCACTAACGCTTCCCATAAACCGCGATCCTGCAGTGATTTTTGAACTAAAAAGTGAGAACCATAAGCCGGTATTTTCCAGGAAATAGAATCGATCGAAGTGTCTCCCCAGTTCACTCTACTATTCGGGCTGATGTTCGCGATTTTGAGCTTTTGCTTTTAAATTGCATTTTCAGGCCGGCGCCAGAACAGGCAATGGAGAGTAACCAAGTGCACGCAAGCGTACCTACATAAAATTCTAGATTCATTTCACACACTCGTGGAAATTTCTCCCACTAGACATATTTTTCATTCTATTTTTCGTAACCCCCCCCCCCCCCCCCCCCCCNTCCCCCGGGAGAACATTCAATCGCATCATATCCTTGTCTATATGTTGTATTGTTGCATGCAAGAATGGTTTTTCCCTCTTTTCACTCTGTTTTCCCCTGTTATTAATCTCGTTTGTGTGCTTTCTCTTCGTTTTTGAGCGCACAAACGCGCGTTTTTCATGTATTTCAAACCAAGAAGTAATCTGTGGTGACGAATCATTGTTTTCTTTTTTTTCTATTTTATAATGTCTGTTCATATCTAAAGTTTAATACGTCGGACAAAGTGATTTTTTGTTTAAATTGTTTTTAGTGCTGTGCCGAGAAAGCTTTAAAATGAACTTTATCTTAAACGGGTAAAGCCTCAACGCCCAACGGACTCTCGGGTAAGTTGTCATTTTTCTTACACACCCTAAAGTACCGATAAATTTTAAGTTTTTTCCCCCAGATTTTTATCTTCTTTTTTTCTCGCTTTTGTTAAAAAAACAGTTTTTTCCGAATGATTTGTTTTAAAAGAGGGTTTCGCGCTTGGATATTGATTTTTGAGAAAAAACAGTGTCTTTATAGTCTTCATCGAGACATTTTTCAGAGGATAAATAATTAAATCGAAAATCCCCTACAATTCCTTAAATTCCCCAACTCCCAAAATATGTGCAGGAGCCTCATAACCCCCAAATATTGACAAATAGCACGCCTCGCGCCTTCAATTTTGCAGATGCAAACACGGGCATGTATCAAGCACGAATAGTTAAACCTCTGCGTTGTCATCAACGCGCATCCTTTCCTTTGCTCTAAATCCATGTCGTGTTGGTTACATTTGTCTTGTTTGTACTTATTGGTACTTCAAGGGCTACGTGCCCAACACAGCCAAAAATAGGAGAGACGTAATCGGGCTTCGGTTTTTGACTTTTCTCCCAAATCTAAGCGACTTTTCATTGGCAGGAGCGGAGCATTGCGAGCTTACGCCTCGCGCCATCGCGCCTTCAATTTTGCAGATGCAACACGGGCATCCATCAAGCACGAATAGTCGTATCTTTGCGCCGTCGTCATAGCGCGTCCTTTTGTATCCTTGCTCGCAGACACCAATCAAAATTCGTCTTCCCGCGCCAAGCGAATCAAACTCAAGTGTCTTTGGTGGTTGCTTGGGGGGGGGGGGGAGCAGGGGCCAAATTCGTTGCCCGGTTAATTAGCCTTAATTAACAGTTCGCGTTACGACTTGGATTCGTGAATCACAACTCGACTTCGAAAATCTGCCTCCAAGATTTGTCGCACACGCGATTCATTCCCCCTTCATCGTCATGTGGATCCCTTCTCCCATCGCAGGATCACAACTCCCAATTGATTTGGTCGTCATAACTTGTCACCCTCCCGACATAAAGACGTACACTGGAAAAATAAACACATTGGATCTAGAGTCCAGACTCTTGAAAACATTGACAAGACAAAGGACTCTTGATTCAATCAGATTTAAGCTTAAATCAAAAGGAAATCCGCTCAAATTAAGAGGCTTGGTTCTTGATTCAAAGCTTAAATCTGATTGATTCAAGAGTATTTTTTCTTGTCGATGTTTTTAAGAGTCTGGACTCTACATCCAATTTGTTTTTTCTCCCAGTGTAACTAGATGAACCCTGTCATCCGTATAAATGAATACTCTCTGGGGCTCATCTCAATGTTTAGTTACGCCCTTTAATCGGCCGAGGGATTAGTTATTCGGGTGTCGGGGTCCTTTCGGTCTCTCGGGCCGTCCTACAAAGTATCGAGTAAATTAGAGAGGTCGGACATGAAATTTTTGACTAAAACCGCAAATTTTGATGTTTATTCCGCCCTTCACGGAGAAAAAAACTTTGTGCATGGGACCCGAAGTTGAGGTCATATGGATCTCTGAAGTTTTCTGATCACGCATCCGGAAACTTGAGGTCGAGCTGCCGAACTTCGGGTCAGACATCGAGGCACTTCGGTATGTATCGGAGTACTTCAGATGTGTGACCCCAACTTTCGCAGTTGGACCGTACGTTTTTAGATACGTGATCCGGAAACTTCAGAGATCCATATGACCTTAACTTTGGGTCCCACGCACGAAGTTTTTTTCTCCGTGTGGGGAAGACACGGACTCTTCTATCAAGAGGGGGTTCGAACAGTCTTCGGAAAATCGTTGAAATTTGGACGCATTTTAAGGATTTCGTGATTGAATTTTTTCATGAATTTATGCTTAATTACTACGCTTTTTTAAGTCTTCAGCACAGAATACTGTAGAATTGTTAAAAAGATATATCGTTGACGATAGTTTTACCCCTCCTTACGGAATTACTAGGGGGAGGGGGCTGCGGTGGATGATACTTTTTCAATTTTCGGGAGAGGGAACAGGCCCTCCCCGTCCCTTTAGCTACGCCCATCCCCCAGTAGGAGCTGCGGCCCCTAAAATTTTTTTTTTATTGATAAAAATGAACGTCTCCGGTCAAAGTATTGAAAGTCAGCAAAAATCTCAATACTTTGATGGCTTTATTTCACGCGATATTTTCACCTATCTAGATCCTTGGCGTTCGGAAGAACTCACGTCAGAATGCGCCAGACCTGACGCCAGATTGCGTCGCTCCTCTGACGTAAGGGCGTATCCCCGCTGCAGCGTGATCCGCGGAAAGCATAGTTTTATACGGAGCTCAAGGCTCACGTAAAAATTGACGTTCGCCCGTACGTCAGAGGAGCGATGATCGAGGTTATGCTAATGACCATAATCGGCATCCTTGAACGTCGCACCACCGAACTTGATGCAGTCGGTACAATGTTAAAACTTAAGTCGAGTCTGACGCCGCCGCCTTGCGTAATCGGCCCGGTCTGTCTCCAAATTAACGCACCCGCGCGCCCCACCACCCCCGATACACACACCGTAACTCATACGTAACATACACCCGGCCGCGTGCACGGGATAAAGACAGTGGAGATAGGTGATGCACTCGCATTTACGCGTGATCCAAGTTCGCGGCGAGTTCGTTGAAGCCGCGCTTCCACAAGCAGCCAGCGACCAAGTTGCTCGCACGGCGCGCAAACGAGTACAAGCAGCACGCGACGCGAAGTTAGCCGCGCGACCGGGTGCAATGATTTTAAAAGCTGCCACAGATGGTGGCTACACGAATTCTCTTCTCAGTGGCTACGGTCCGGTTTTTAAATCATTGCACACGGTCGCGCGGCCAACTTCCCGTTGCACACTCGTTGTGGAACCGTAGCCTCAGTGGCAGCGCCGCACAATGGATCGAGTCAATAGCAGAAGTCGGACTAAATTTGGTAAATTTAAACGCTTGTAACTCTGTTTATACAAGACTTTGAAGTTCTGAAAGTGCCTCCAATGGTTTTCTCGTGAAATTTTCTCGAAGAAGCACCCTTTAAAGTTTAAAATGGGACGAAATAGACATAAAAAAGTGCAGTTTTAGTGAAAAATTTCATGTTCGACCTCTCTAATTGACTCGATCCACTGTGCGCCGCGCCGGTCGATGTGTTGAGTTTGGTTACGAACGTCAGTCGGGGATGAGTTTCTGAAAATTCAGGGAAAACCTGGAACTGTGAGTTAATTTTACTTGATCGTGAAAAGTTACGGAAAAGTCAGGAAATACCCCGAAAAACGAATTAGGGGTTGCTCCAGGTTTCTCACGCAGTACGAAAAAGTAACCAAAATCTTGTGTTATTATGGGAAGTAAAACACGAAGTAACATAAGTTTTTGGCTGATTTGTTTTGTGTTAGTTTTCGTTGTGTCAAATCGACCAAATCTTTGGGTTGAGGTGATCAAATCTTTGTCTCGAAAATCTGCGACCTCGTTGAAAATTCGTTGCCAGCCGCCAGGACCGATTCAGGTTCACATCGATGGTAATCCAATGCGCTAGCCACTTGCAAGTCGCAACCCTTGAGTAAGGGGAGGAAAACAAAATTACCTAAGTTCGGCAGGACATTTTCTCCATGGTCCGATGTCTCCAAGTGACCTACGGTTTCGGTTGATTTGACATGATTTTGGTTGGTTGAGCAACCAAGTGCTTTGGGTTTTTCTTACACAAAAAAAAAAAAAAAACACTGGGAGAAAAAACAACACATTGGATCTAGAGTGCAGACTCTTAAAAACATCGACAAGAAAAAATACTCTTGATTCAATCAGATTCAAGCTTAAATCAAGAACCAAGCTTCTTAATTTGAGCGGATTTCCTTTTGATTTATGCTTAAATCTGATTGAATCAAGAGTCCTTTTTCTTGTCAATGTTTTCAAGAGTCTGGACTCTAGATCCAATGTGTTTTTTTCCAGTGTAACACAGAGTAAAACCAAACACGGACATTTTTAACCGAGCAGTTGGTGCTTTATTCACAGGAAGTAAGTGTTTTCCACCAATAATTTGGTGTTGCATCGGAATATGAATCGTTGTTCGTGTGCCAAATCAATTTTCTTGGTTAGGATAGTAACTGGTCTGCTTTGTTAAAATCAAAACAATATTTTAAATGCCTCATCATGCTAATATCACGCAGTTCCAAATTCTGTCTCCAGTGGACTGATTATCGAAACGTATGCGTCAGTACGACAAGACATCGAAAATTGAAATATTACATGGCACAGATAGGGCTACGTGTTATCTTATCTGCCCGACATAGTAAGAAATACTTTCAACGCTGGAATCTAGGAGTTATATGGCACTTGTCGAAAAAGCGATAGAAATATAGTCACAGAATTCGTCTAGAATAATAGCATCGCAGTAGGCGTGGTATTTTTTGGTTTTAAAGAGGGTCGAATTTTCATGCAGTTATAGGTATTTTTTAGCCAGTGTTTTATCAAATAAAGGGATGTTAAAAATCGTGTCCCTTAATCATCGCTCCCGTAGAAAGAAACGTCGAAAGGGGAGAGAAGTAGAGACTGCAGCCTCAGACATGGATAAAAAAATCTACTGACGGTGAAACAGCAAAAACGCAAATCTCGGTTTGCGACGTCGCACACTCTGCCCTAATTTATTTTTTAAATAGGAAAGAACTCAAATTCATTGCTCGGAAACTTTTCTGATTTCTCTTTTTTTTGCGAGAAATATTCTGTGAAATTGCCAAACATTAAAAGTAGGTCGTGTTCTTTTGATAACATCAAATAGAAGCGAATATATATCAAATCACCGCCAACGATGTACGCATTTAGGAAGGAGCGTTAACAGGACTAGTTAAAAATGAATACGTTAAAAATGAATACGTTAAAAATGAATACGTTTTATCTTTCAGAAAAAGTCATTTTAGTAAACATCATTTCTGGAAACAAGTTGAAGTTCGCGCGGTAAAACTTAACGTTTTTGAGATTTAAAAGAAGCTCCAGATAAAAAATTGTGTTTAAGTTGGATCGCAGATATTTGAGACTCTACTGTAGTATTTATTCCATAAAGTCACCCCGTCAAGTAAAATTTCCTGTGAAAGCTCCAGGTCATTCACGTATGAGGCGTCTAGAACGGAAAGCGGCAATCTCCATTGCCCCGTCTAAAAATTGTGCAATCATATTAATTTTTTGTGAGGAGCAACCAATGTGTCTAGCTGTTTTTACATTATCCTAAATTTTCGCGCTTGAAAACAGAAAATTCACAAGGAAACATGAACATGGATGCTTTCTTGTTCTTCCAATATTACAGTACAAATGATCGCACAATGTTTAGCCGGTTTTGGTCCTAGACGCTTCATATGCATGAAGTACAAATATTGCCTCTTAATATGTTCTTAAACGTGCGCTACTTGGCAAATTTCAGCTGTAAACACCTCCAGCCCCACTCATCAGCTTTTGAACGAGCTCCTGAGGATTTTTTGTTCGATGAATGTTCTTCCATTTCTAGACTTTTTACCGGCTGCTGAAAGGAAAAAAAAATTGAAGCACCTAGAGCGGTAGTACTGTTCTGACAAACAACGTGACGTTGATATCAGAAATATGCATCTTTCCATTGCTCTGTTTCAAAATGTCCTCGTATATTCGGATGTATTTCTACCAAACGTACCAAACTATGTACTTTATGACGTGAGCCAATTGAGCCATGTTATGCATATATTATTATGGGTGTCAGGGCTCATGTTTTAATGCACATAGTTCCGTTGGGCAGAAATACGTCCATTTTACTTTTGACTCAGAAGCAGAACACCAACCATAACTTTCTTGACGTGAGTTTTTTTAAAGAGATTGTGATAGTGTGAAGCAGTGATGTGGCGTGCTTTGTGATATATCGATTGATCTACCTTTTAAAGCTATGGACATGGATCGATTAACAGGATGTGCGCAAAGAACACCTTAATAATCGATTCTTTACCACAGCCTTGAATGGGAAATTATCGAAAATAGATCATTCACGCCTCGCCACTGAGAAGGAAAATCACGAGTTGTGAGCAGTAATTAGTTTTCTCTCATCAACCGCCGAAGGGACAGGATCATAGCGCTGCAAAATGATGACGTGAATTTTTTTTGCATTCCATCGTAAATTCGTATGTTTTAAAAATCGTTTTTCTTAAAGTATCCGAGTAACGGTGTTTAATAATATTTCTTTATTGGTTTTAAATCTTCACAATTTATTACTCCGTCATAATACATTATCACATCGAGATTATAGTGCACATTTGAGTCGAGCTGCATGCATCAAGATTCTCACATTTTTCAAAGAATACCAGAACACACCTTCATTGACGTTTGCAACTTTAGCGTTTCTCAGACGAACTATGTTTATAATTCTCACAATTCACTGAAGTAACTCAATTGTTTACGAGGATATCTCTGCGAGTACTGTTTAACATTTGTCTGATTTTTGCGTCTTTAGAAAATGTAAGCAGTAAAATTCTTGGTCAGAAATGCTCAGAAATTTCCTTGTGATAATACAATTTTTAAACGTTGACATTTAACCCTCGTGTTCGAGAAGATAAACCGATTGAAACCCAGGATGCAGATGTCTCATGTGTGAGGAATTTGCGATTTGACTGTTGATTCTCATGTAAAAGTTCGCGAGAAACACGATGGTGCCACTGGTTTTCTCTGAAATCAACTTTCAAGCTCAAAAAAAGCTCTCAAGTTGAGGCCAAAATGGAGGGGATATCCCACGCTATCCTGAGAGTTCACCTGTACATCAAGACAAACTCTCAATGCAAAGATAGGGAGCAAATACATTGAGAGGGCTACCACTTTATTTGGGGGCTCTAAAACTGAAAATTCCGGGCCGGATTCTTCTGCCCAGTGTTATGTAATCACTTTTCCAGGCGTAGCAATAATGATGGCAACGACAGCTTACGGAGTTTCACTTTAAAATTCGCGTCGCACAGCTCCAGTCCATCATGATTCATGCGCCTTCTCGATTCACATGCATTCGCCAACGAAGACGAGCAATGGCATGGGTCAGCCATGCGTACATACAAGCAATCAATTGAAGCTCTGCCTGTTGCATAACTACCTCAATTGGAGTGAACTTTTCATCCTCCAAGTAACCTCGCGCTCAGCTTTCTTCGGGACTGGCGGTCGTGCAAGTTGGCAACATTGGTTTTCCTCCATTCGAATCTATTAAAAATATCGATTTTAGGCGAGGGAAGCCGTCTCACCAAGAATCGATTGTTTTACATACATTTAAATGAAAGAACATCGGGTTGCCCACTTGCAAAATCGCCACTGGTGGCGATACTAGTCATTTCATTCATGGTTGCCAAGATTCTCTCCCCCGATCGCCGATAAGCGAGTCACGGAGTCGCGAATAGCGGGGTAATGACGCAAAAATTCGATCGCGGCTAAGCGAATCCGCGGATACCGGGGTATTACAGTACCAGGAATTGCCTGAGCTTTTAAGACTGAAAAGTATATCAACTGCCCACACATAAATTAATCCATTTTTATGGACTGTCGCGACGCAAAGTGTGGCGTTTTTTTCTTTTCAAAATAAATCGGGTCGTGCCAAAACCGCAAATGTCAGTTTTTCCAACCTTGAGTTGATGGACAAAGCTGTGATAACGAAACAAGAAGAAAATGAAGCGATCCTATTGTTGGAAAGTTGGAAGATGAGCAGTAGCCGAACGAACGGCAAGCCACGATAGACCTCAAAGTTAGTCCATCATTTTCCCCCATAGTCTACAACAGCCAACCGCTCAACCAATAGAATCGCTACATTTTCCCTTTGTCTTCTTTGTCTATCGCTTTGTCTATAATTTCAACAATCAGCCCACTGCTGCGTGCACTACTACAATACCTCCTGCTCTAGAGATTTCCTACTTCAACCGCGATACCGCGGATAAGCCGAATCAAATTGCACGCTTTATCTGGTAGCTGAATATCTTAGACTTCATCTATTTGTAGATGAAGCACGTGGATTAAATATTGCAATCGCGTGCTTGACCAATCAGTATGGAATACTTTTATAAAAACACATGATAAACGATCAGGATGCTCAACTTGGAATATATTATTTACAATGTATTTCCATCGAGAATAGTCTTACCAACTAATTCGAGTATCACGACTGTGACCAATGTTATCGCTTTAAGCAGGGATTTTCGATTTTATGTTTAATCCTCTGAAAAAGTTAACAAAATTCTCGACCGGAATACACTTGGTTTCTCTGAATCATCATAACCTGATTTTGCCGTTTTTTTTTTGGTACTAATATTTCTCCACGAAGGCACACGCCATATACACTGGAACAAAACACATTAGATCTAGAGTCCAGACTCTTAAAAACATCGACAAGAAAAAGTACTCTTGATTCAATCAGAATCTAGCTAAAATCAAGAATCAAGCCTCTTAATTTAAGCGGATTTCGTTTTGATTCAAGCAAAAATCCGATTGAATCAAGAGTATTTTTTCTTGTCAATGTTTTCAGGAGTCTGGACTCTAGATACAATGTGTTTTTTTTTTCCAGTGCACAATTCGTGTCATATGAAGAAAATAACGTATTGAGTAAATACGTATTGAGTAAATACGTAATAACGTAATTGAGTAATCCCAAGAATACATCCGTGACTATAGTTCACGACACGAAAAGTGGCCGAAGTCAGGTCAGTGGTTTATCTCTTGTTTAAGATTGGGCGTTTCAACCCGTAATCCATCCCGCGAGCCAGTCTCCGCCACTTTTCGTGCCCTATGCTAACGAGTGGTTTTTCTGGATGGGCTAGAAATTGTATTCCCAAATGGACCACTAGACAAAGTACGAATTAAAGGATTCTGAAACATGTTTCCCTGCCAAAATTTCACGCAAAACACGATTCGCGCAACGAAAATGACTGAAACCAACTCCTAACGAAGATGTTTACGTTTTTAATTCATATTAGTCACACTCACAAGAAACTCAAAGCTCTACGTGAGTCAAATCGCGCACTACATCGGTTTCAGCAAGCTTCTCAATCGAGCAATGTTCATTTCCCACCATGTGTTGTTCTAAAGCAAATATATATTAGCAATTTGCTATTGCTGAGCCAAAGCGTCAAGTTTGAGGTCGCCCGATTTTTATACCGCAGAGACTGTTATGATAACGTTTAGCGCGCGTAGAGAGATAAATCACGTAGAGAAAATTACAATCTGAACGAAACAAAAAATTTAACAGGAAAATAAAGAACCAAAACTGAACTTGAAAATCAGAGTAATACGAGCGGGTGGTTTGCATTCACGCATTATTCGCAATTTTTCACGCAATTATTGAATATCTTCGTAAGGGGTTGATTTCGGTAATTTTCGTTGTGCGCATCGTGTTCTACGTGAAATTTTGGTTAAGATGCATGTATCAGAATGCTGAAATTCGTACCTTGTCTAGTGGTCTATTGCAAAATGTAGTCCAACTATTCAGAGCCTGCTAAAGAGGTTTTTCTGCTCAAAAACCTTGTCTTGAAACCTTGCCATTTTTCCAATATGTATCAAGTATCTCTTCTCTTTTTCTAGGTCGGCAAAATGAGGAAACAAGAAGAAACTACTAGATCGGAACGGAAATTCAGCTGGAGCGCCGAGCCGGTCCTGTCCGACGACCTGAAAGAGCCCATCCCTGAAATCGACGTATTCGTAGCCGAAATCACGGACAGGAAACAGACGAGCAAGTTAGTCCAGAACTTGAACAAAGTGCTACCGATCCAAAACCTCCGACATTTGAAGAGGATGAAAGGCTCCCAGATCCTGATCAGCCCCGTCTCCGAGCGATCTCCCAGCGAGCTGACAGACCTCATCTCGGGAAGCGGCCTGGATTTTTCAGGGCTGTCCCTCAGTTTCACGAAACTCCCGGTCGCGTCCCGCCAGCCCCTAGTCCGATCCCAGTTCCTGGCGGCGAACCAAAAATGGCCGTGCAACTTCCACGAGAACAAGGCGCTGGAAAAGATGATCCTCGGCGAATATTTTTCGCCGGCCGAGAACGCCGCACACGAGAGGTTCATGAGTACGGCGCTAGATGCCGCTAAAAGCGTTGGCGACGGTGGTTCCCGCGTCGGTGCTGTGATAGTCGATCCCGCTAAGAAGGAAATCGTGGCCGTTTGCGGAGATTCGAGGAACCGGAATCCGGTTCAGCATGCGGCAATGGTGGTTGTCGACCTCGTTGCGAGGTCGCAAGGGGGTGGCGCTTGGCCTGTCAACCCCGGTGATTATTTTCTACCCCCGACGCCCTCGGAAGACGCCCCATCGGAATTCGTGCACAAGAAACGGAAAATCTCAGACGATCTGGAAGCTTCACCGAGTTCCGGTGGTGAGGCGCCCAAAGGCCCCTATCTATGCACTGGCTATGACGCCTACCTTACTAGAGAGCCTTGTGTTATGTGTTCGATGGCCCTTGTTCATAGTAGAGTTAGAAGGGTGTTCTATGGCGCCCCAAGCGAAAGGGGTGCCCTTGGTACCATGACGAAAATCCATCTAGTCCGAGCGCTCAACCATCATTATGAAGTGTTTAAAGGTGTTATGAAAGAAGACTGTAAGCAATTGGAATGTCCGAGCTAGCGTGTAAAGTTTTGTAAATATTTTGTACTCAATAAAATTTTATTTGACCTTTTTAAGTCTTGTCTTTTTGTTCATCTCTCGAACGGAGGGACATGCACCAGTCAGAAAATTCAGTGGGCGCAGCATCTCCCCCTCTTCACTCTGTCTGTCCAAATTTGACTTCTCCTGGGGGCAATCTTGTTCCATCTGTGAGATGGTTCGAGATTTTGTCAAGTTCTGCCCTTACAGCTTTCCTAATCTAAAGGAGTACATCTGGCATGTGCATCAACAAAAAGAGGAGAGTCAGCTTTTCAACCTAAGAGTTTGAAATTAGAAGCGAAAACCTAATAACGCCTTCATCTCGGCGATTATGCAATTTGAGCTACTTAAGAGTCGAAATATTTGTATCAAGAAGTTTGTAAAAAAATGATAAAATTTCGCGTACTCCCTTGCGTTATTTAACAATTCAATAACTGCCGGCTGATGATGGGGTCATCTAGACCCCGAAACGCGCCCCAAATTGTTAAATACCGAAAGTGAGTACGCGAAATTGTATTGTGACTGTCCCCTACAAAATTTTATATCAAGAAGTTTGTTATCTCGAATGCCTGACGCATTGAGCTGATCGAGCGGTCAGATTCTGCGTCTTTGTAGTGGAGATACGTTCCTTTGTCTAAGAAACGGCGAATTTCGCAACACGACAATGAACTTGCTGTATTTTCAGTCGAAGGAGGGGGGGGGGTGTATGTTTCTCAGGCGCATCGGAAGATTCTTGCACGATGCAAAAGTCTCCGTTGAGAAAAAGAGGCGGAGTTANGTATTTTGACACTTTCCTAGTGTCTCCCCGAGTGGAGATCTGATGAGCATGTTGGTCGGCCTGCATCTCGTCGCCAATTGCTCATCGGTCACTTGGCATGTCGTCCGTTATTTAGCAGTTTTCAATTAAATTGCCCGGGTAAATAAGTCGTGTCCTTGGGCAAGGAGTACGCGACAAAGTCATTCAATGGATTTCAATTGACCTCTATAATGAGGAGAGGCCAGCCGTTTACAAAGTCTGCGCTGGTTCGCGAAGCCCCCGACCAGTTGGATTTGTTTACGCTCCGGTCATCTCCACGATCGTGGGCGGCCGAGCTTTTCGCGGGATCAGTCTCGAGCGGCTCCCGTCCCGTCCGGAGCTTTCCCGTTTTCGCCGGCCCCTCCGCCCGGAGCTTCCGGTCCGCCCCCCGGGTTTTCCGGTCCTCGGTACCGGTCCGGGGTCCGCCGTTCGAAAATCCCGCCGCCGGTGTCGATGTGTCGTCATGTGCTGTGTCCTCGGAAATCCGTCGCGCCAAAATGAAGGAATGGAATTTTAGTGATGATACGAGTGCACGCCGGGGAAGCGACGTTCTGTATCGGTTGTGCTTTTTGGTTCCCTTTTCGCTCTAGTTTTTAGAATTTGGTCCCGCCCAAAGCGACCGTTGACCTCGTTTTCTTGGAATACGGACCCCCTTTTCGCTTGCGCGTGGAATAGAACTCGCACTTGTTTTGTGTGTGTGAGTGTGTGTGTGTGTCTACTGACGTTTCAAATCGACGGAACCCCGTTCTTTGTTCGGACTGAGTGAGTAAATAGTTTTGCATTCATTCTCAGTTGAAAAAAGTAAATAGAAAATCGACGCGCTCGGTTTACGCGCAATGGTCCGTGGAAAAATCGATTTATTTCGTCCGATTTTTAAACACTGCCGTGCAAAGGAAGAACGTCGTATGCGCCTTCAGACGTTGCCAAATTTCCTTCAATGAAAAACGGATTTGCTGGGAAAGTGTGAATATTTTCCTTCACATTTTTCAGAATATTTTGTTCGCAATTTCATCTGAAATGTATGACAATTTCAAGGAAAAATATGCAGAACTTTCCTGAAGAATAAGCCAGGAAAATTTGGCAACTTTCGAATGTTCATGCGGCGTTCCTCCATAGCAAGGCAGTATGGACGTGGCTAAATTTATTTTGATGAAGTATACAATTTTAAGGAAACTTGTGAGTATTTTTCTCCCAATTTGTCAGAGGATTTTATTTACAATTCAACCTGGGATATCATAAAAGTTCAAGGAAAAGTATTCTCAACGTTTCCCAATTATTAATATTTAATCGGGGGATGACAACCTTCGAAAATAACGTCCTTTAGATCCCGACTACATTTCGCGGCAAAACAACGCTACACATCCACTCGATGAGGCACGGTACTTCGTCAGTTCTCATTCGCTAGGACCGTGGACGTCACTAATGACGTCACACCCAGACGAATTTTTTCTGCCATTTTCACAGCCAGCATTTTTTCGAGTAGTCTTTTTTAGGCGCTCGAGTAGAAAGAAATCTCTCTTGTATTCTTATTTTATTTGCGGAGAGTATGGAGAAGGGGCGTGCCTTGGGGAAATCGTCACCTCGTTTTTTGACTTTCAATGGCGCATGTTCCCAGAGGAAGGGGGGAGGGGAGCAAGGTAGGAGATACGAGTCGCCTCCCCCCTCTCCACCCAGCTCGAAAAAAAGTTTTGTTGGAAGCCATGTCAAAGGCAGCAGATGTATTGAGGGGGAAAATGAGCCTCGAGTTTTGAAAGAAAAAGGTAACACAAAGCATTGAGAGAAATAATGATTCGTAATTTTTTTTTTTTTTTTGTTTTTTTAAAAAAAAGAGGAAAGAGGTAAATTTTGATTATTATCTGTTGAAATCCCATAAATCAGTATTGATAAATCAGTTTTTGAGTCTTGAATCCTTATCTATTTCCGCTTCACAGCAGATCTTTCAAACAAGGAACTTTCACTCCTTTCTACGCATTTTTCACCGGGGAAATAAGAAAAATCGAGCTATCGCTGGGAATTTAATTTAATAGAAAACACATACACTGGAGAAAAAAAAAAACACATTGTATCTAGAGTCCAGACTCTTCAAACATTGACAAGAACAAATACTCTTGATTCGATCAGATTTTTGCTTAAATCAAAAGGAAATCCGCTCAAATTAAGAGGCTTGGTTCTAGATTTAAGCAAAATTCTGATCGAATCAAGAGTATTTTTTCTTGTCGATGTTTTTAAGAGTCTGGACTCTAGATCCAATGTGTTTTTTTTTCCAGTGTGCTCAAAAGCCGTTGGACTTCACAGGAAAGATCTCTAAATGTAATAAAGTATAGAAATTATAGAAATAATATATATTTTATCTAAATTATAGAAATTAATAGTTAAAGCGACAATGAAGCGGGAAAGACACTTTACGGTGAGAATGGTACAAAGTTTAAGTCTCAGCTTTATCAGGAATGGTTTTTATTTAATGCTAATTTCTGCTGGCTTCTTTTTACATGCAAGTAAAGGAAAAACTTAAATAAAAGAAGGAAAACAAGGGACTTTAGAATTTTAAAAATGTCATGAACTCTCGTGTGTGTCTAATGTTCTTTTTTCTTTTGTCAATAGTTGCTAAGGCACCGCTTTAAAATAAACGAATATTACCACTAATACTACCCCGTGCTTCCATCTTTTTGCTGTGGGCACTAGTTGGTTTTACGGGTAAAACTGAAGTACCTAGCGGTGTCTGTCGTAATTTCGCGTTTTTAAATACCACTTAGATGTAACCTTTTCGATCCTCGGTTGAAATATTACGCGAGGCGCCGAAAAAATTTTCTCATGCGCCCGGGCACAGGTTCGACGAAACGAGAATTGAAAGAGAAAAACGCCACGTTGAATGATTTTTTCCTCTTTGGACGTATGTTCTCCATCAAAGCTATTGTAAGTGTCGTTTTGATTTGTTGAAATCATGTTCTACTGAACTTCATGTTCATTTTCAAGCTTAAGAATGACATCCGAAGCATAAAATGAGAAAATAGTCGGAAAGGGCTACTTTGGCACTTCGGTTTGAATGCTCAGCATTACGATTATGCTCAATTAGGAATTCGACCCACCGAAAGTCTCAGACGTCACCATGCATTGACAATGAGATGAGAAATTTCATTAAATTTCATACAATGAAATTCCACAACAAAATCACGTGGAATCATTTATAGTAGACTCCAAAGACAACAAAACGCCTAGAATTAATTAGTCTTCTCGCACTTACTCATAGTTTAAGATTTTCTCATTGTCGGATTGCAGACCCGGATCCAGCAATTTGGTAACACCGGATTTCCTCCATTTAAACCTATGTTAAATAATCGATTCTTGTCGGAGCACCTGGCCCCTCTGAGAATCGATACATCTCTATGGGATTGAATGAAGAAAAACAATGTCACCAATTTGCAGGATCCGCCAATGCGGATTGAAAAATCAAACAATTATTACTTTACATCCCATAGCACCGGAAAGTCTGGTAATTTTTACAATAGCGTTTAAGAAACCTGGAAAAGCCAAGTAGCTCCAATTATGAATTCCCGTGCTTTCTCTCCTCAGAATGAGAAAGAGGTTTTCTTCGAATAAAATAAAAAATAAAAAATCGTGTACAGAAAAAAAGATGCGTTTCAATCACTTGCGTCTTTCGCACTGAGTCATGTAATTACGCTCATTTTGTGAAAAATCTGAAAGGTGATGCAAAGAAATTATGTTTGTGCTCGTTTCAGACTGAAATCAACGCGCGATAAATTTTGTTTTAATCCGACCGCCATTTGGACCTTTGTTTTGCGAAGAGGAATTTCTATTTCTGGCTCATCTATAAACGCACCTATTTGCACGTGGATATTAACGGCACATATGGTGTTTAAACCGCGAGCCAGAAATAGTGACTCTTTACAGCAAAATCAAGTCTAATTTATTGAGAGCTCACAATACGAATTGGAAGTTCTAGCGTCATGCATCTGCGCACTTCATGAGAAAAGCTCATCCATAGAAGCACGTATCTGCATTGGTGAACTGATAGCTCATATTTTGTTTCTAAATTTAGCCAAAAATAGCATTTGCGAAGCATATAGTTCTTTTTCCCGAAGCAATATTTAAACTTTTGTAATAAGGAACTGCTATCTCTGGTTTGATTCAGAAACAACATATTGAAGGTGGAACTACAGAAATGCGTATCTCGGTAGCGGTGTTTCAAAATCTTCGCTCCTATTTTATTTTTTAAAAAGAAACCAAACCAACATCATTGCTTGCAATTTGCGCAGAATATTCTCTACACAACAAATAAACGAAATTTTCCGGAAATGACGTTTTCAGATAACTTTGCCCTTTTCGTTGTATACGTGGAATTAGGAATTCCCTATACCCCGCGTATTCAGCAAAAGAGGCAAAATTATCTAAAACGGGCTCTAGTAAGTTTCCATGTAGAAAGAAAGAAAGTAGTGAAAGAGTGCGGGAATTCCGCAAAAAGGCCCGGAATTTGTTCCATTTTTTTGTCATTCTTGTCGCGATTTGAGCGAAAAATTCAAAGTTTTGAAATTTTTCGAATTTCGTCAATTAAAGGCATCAAAGGTACCTTAAAAAGTACTGAATTTTTCTGTTGGCTTTTAAGTTCATGGGAATGTACTGAAAAAGTCCTGATAAGTACTATAAGCACGATAAGTACTAAAAGTATTGATTTTTGGCCAGCCTGTTTTAGTAGACACACTGCTATTGCAAAACGTAGTCCATTTTTTGTAAACTTACAGCTTACGTGATTTGACACGGGCTTCGCACGCAAGTTGATTTCCGTTGTAAACGCACTGTCGGTTGCCCAACAATCCAACATTTACTAGGTCGCCTATCTCTTTTACCAAATTCCCGGCTTGGAAAGGGGGAATCTCTTTTATCTCAGGTCTATCGGCCTTTTGCAAATATTGACGCAAAATACGAGGTTTTCGACTTTTAGTCAGGTTCTACGAACGGTCAGGTTGTGGACTCATACAATGACGGGGCATCAATGATCGATTTTCGATATTTCCGCATTTGAAGCCGTAGTAAAGAATCGATTATGAAAGTGTCCGTTGCAAACATTCTGTTTATCAATCCTTTTCCATAGGTTTATACGGTAGATCAATCGATATATCATAAAGTATGCCACGTCACTGGAGTCTGGACTCGCAATGTTCGCCAGAAATCGGCGACAAAGAATCCTTAGTCGCTCTTCAAAAAGCTCATCCTTACACACAGAGAGAAATATTTGTGCTTTTTTGTTACTTTTGGTTAACAGTGGAAGGGAAACACAAATCTTGGATCAAAATCGCACTTAATTTATGTTTATATTAGCCTAGAAAACAATAAGAAACTAAGGAAACCGCATGTATAACCGAAAGCTCAGGTTACTTTACCTTCCATATTAACCGAAGCTTAATGTTATTCAGGGCCGGATTTACCTACCTGCCGCCCATGGGCAGCCTGTATTTTGCCGCCCCCTTCTCATTCGTTTTGAAACATCAATAAAAACCATCAAGTGAACGTGCCGGAGGGGGAGGGGTGCATAAAACGCGTTTACCGACTCGTGTTGAATACATTTTTTGCGAAAGCCCTGTCAACTTTACCAGTAAAAGTTCTCGGAACTTTGCGCGAAAGTTAAGTTCCGTAAACATATCTGTGTGTGAACAAGATCCTCCATTTATTATAATAAATGAACCAAAAAATTGAAAGAAGAAACATAAATGTGGTTTAATAATTTTAACTTCCGCCGCTGCGCCGGGCTGATCGTACTGTGTTTGGCGCAATGCGTGAAGTATTCCTGCAGTCTTGTAGGCGCTACGCGTTTCACGCCAACCGCTCCTGACCGTACTGTGTTTGACGCAATGGGTGAAGTATTCATGCAGTCTTGTAGGCGCTAATATGTGTTACATGTCGACCGCCATGCCAAAGGGTTTGTCCTTTTCATCACAAGTCCTCGTCATCATTCCTCTCTGCGCTGAGCCCCAAGCCAAATTGCGTGTTTAGTTCCTCTCTTAACTCGACTAATTAAAGATTCTGTCTCTTTTATCACCGAAAAACGATAAAATTAGAAATTACCTACAACCACGATAAAGCGAGAAAAGTTAGGGAACTTCGCTGCGAAAATGTTTTCCTCCCGCCAAAACATTGCAATTTTTCACTCTCACGACACCACGCGCTCTGAATGGTTTGTTGTGATTAGAATGGACCACTAGACAAGGTACGAATTTAAGCAATCTGATACATGTTTCTTAACCAGAATTTCACGCAGAAAACTATTCACACAACGAAAATTACTGAAACCAACTCCTATCGAAGATATTAACGCTTTTATTTCACATTGGTTACGAGGAATTTGAACTGCCCGCTCACAAGAAACTCAAAGCCCTACGTGAGTCAAATCGCGCACTACAACGGTTTCAGCAAGCTTCTCAATCGAGCAATGTTCATTTCCTACCATGTGTTGTTCAAACTAGAAGCAATTTGCTATAGCTGAGCCAAAGCGTCAAGATCGAGGTTGCCAGATTTTTATATCGCAAAAACTGTCATGATAACGTTTAGCGCGCGATGTGAATCACGTAGAGCATTGAGTTTTCATGAGCGGGTGATTTGAATTCACGCATCGAGAATCATTAAATATCTTCGTAAGGAGTTAATTTCGGTAATTTTCGTTGTGCGCATCGTGTTCTACGTGAACTTTCGGTTAAGAAACATGTATCAGAATGCTGAAATTCGTACCTTATCTAGTGGTCCATTATCAACAAAATCTAGGTAAAAAAAAACGCTGGAAAAAATGGGAAAAGTCGGGGATTTTTATGTTTAAAATATCTGCGAAGACAGGAAATTTGTAAATCCAAGTAAACTTGTCAACCCGCGAACAGAGATAAACGCGCTAGGTCGTGATTCTGTTCGTCGTTGCCGGAAACGGTCTGTAGCGGTTGTAAATTGCACTATTTGGCAACGCTGCCACATACCGAAGATAGTAAATAATTGATAGAATTCAATATCTTCTTATTTCAAAGTTGATTAAATGAGAAGACTTATGAGGAGGTAATAAGCCGGCCGATAAAGTCAGGCGAGTAATTGCCGCATGAATAGCCTTTTTTTTTCTTCATATTTTTACTATTCATTTCCAGGGTGTCTACAAGTTTGGAATTTTCGGAAAGTATTGAAATAGTACTGATTTTTTAAGTTAGGTCCGGAAGTACTGAAAATGTGCGGAACTTCCGCAAGAAGGTCCTGAAGTTTTCATTTTTTGTCATATATTTGTCGCAATTTGAGCGAGGAATCCAAATTTTTGAAATTTTTCGAATTTCGACAATTGGAGGTACTGAAAAAGTACTGAATATGGAATGTTAAGAAGGTCCTGAATTTCTTGGGAATGCACTGAAAAAGTACTGTAAAAGTACTGATTTTTGGCCAGCCTGCTTCAGTAGACACCCTGATGTCTTTTTATCAATTTTATTGAACACTGAAACTGCCTTGTCTTCGTGCAACGACGACGTATGACTGCAATGGGTGACACATTTTGTTATCATCCACAGGAAAAGTTTAAGGCGTTCCATATTTTTCAATGGCTTGATCTGGATGCAACTATTCGTGTTCTCGAGATGTCCGTGTTGCATACACAATAAATTGCGGGCGCTCTGGTTTCGTCAGGCACAACGTACGGCTGCAGCTGTTAGTTCTCAAGAGTTTCCTACGTTGCATTTACAGTCGTGTTTACCATGAAATCCTCGAAATTCGAATTAGCCCTGTTGCATCATGGCAGCGTTGTCAAATGGTGCAAATTTGCCACCAAAATCAGGTTTACAATGGCATCGCGGATGTCAATCCCGCAATTTGCTTCCGATAATATTTTCGCCTTTTGCACCATCATGCAACGGGGCTAATTCGAATTTCAAGGATTCTATGGTAAACACGATTGTAAATGCAACGTAGAAAACTCTTGAGAACTAACAATTGCAGCCGTGCGTTGCACAATAGAACGAGTCAATGAGGGAAGTCGAACAAAATTTGGAAACTTAAAAGAACTCATAACTCCATTATTACAAAACGTCGAGATCTTTAAAGTGGTTCCATTGATTTTCTCGTAAAATTTACATCATGAAGTAACAACTTAAACGTTGAAGAAATGAACATCTTAATTTGCAGTTTTAGTAAAAAGATTCAAGCCCGACCTCTCTCATTGACTCGATCAACCTTGCGTTGTGCCTAACAAAACCAGAGCGCCCGCAATTTTTTGTATATGCAACACGGACACCTCCAGAACACGAATAGTTGCATCCAGACCAATGGGCCATTAAAAAAGACCTAAACTTTTCCCGTTGATGATAACCAAGTCTCACTCACTGCCCTTATAAATCGACGTTTCACGAAGACAGGGCAGTTTCAGTATTTAATTTAAATGTAGAAAATGAATGAGTAAATTAATGCCAAATATATAAATAAAATTGAGACTATTTATGCAGCAATTATTCGCTCGACTCAATCGGCAATCTCACACTTCACCTTTATCTGAATCCTTATTTTGAATCACATTATCTTCCTGTGAACATTGAATTTACTCAGAAATATATGAAAACCGTATCCTATCAATTATTTACCATCTTCGATTTGTGGCAGCGTTACCAAATAGTGCAATTTGCGGGACCGTTATCGGACCTATATCGTGATCATCGCTGTTTGCAGGGTGAGAGTGCCAAGTTTCTTGGGATGTAAGTATTCCCTGGCATTTTAGATGTTTTTAACGTAAGAATCTCCGACTTTTTCCTAACTTTTCAATGTCATTTGCCATGATTCCTGAAAAAGTCAAGATCAATAAAAGTTCTGAGCACGAAGTACTTGTGAGTTAGTAAAAACATTTCTCGATCACGACTTTTCAAAATCTTCAATTTTCTCTTTAGACCAAGAAATGAACCTCGTTGATAAGATTGCTTACAGAATTTTCTACATTTATGATAATCCTCAGAGAAGAAGACCTCTGTCTATGGAGGCAAAATTTTCCGGGAAGTGATTTTTGTTGAGTTGAATCATAAAACGGTTTTGAAAACGGAAAACACTAAACTTTTTTTTGGTGCATTAGAGAGTAAACCATGATTGTTTTAAGTAGAAATCAGACAATCGAATGCTTCGTTCGTATCTTCCGTGAAAGTTTGATGTAGGGATGGACGAATATCGAATTCTAATGCGAATATTCGAAACTTTTCGAATGCGATTATTGCGAATATTTGAGAATTCGAATCTTGCGATTGCGAATAGTTGCGAATATTCGAATATTTTCGATTAGGTATTGCTTCGATTTTTGATTTTTTATGAACCGTGAGAGATAAAATGACACTTTTGAATGCGATTATTCGAATATTCGAATTATTCGAATTTGCGATTTCGAATACTTCGGAAGCGAATATTCGAATGTGATGCGATTACCTCGGTGCCGATGATTCGAATATAAAATATTCGAATATATCTTAATATTCGACCATCCCTAGCTTTGATGAGGGATCATGCATTATTTGCTTATTTTCATACATTTTCAGGTGTCTGGTGGTTGATTCCCTCCGTTAAATTATTTGTATGTTGATAATCTTGAGGGAAAAACCCCTTCAAAACGGTGGAAAGGCAGTTTGTCTTACATCACGTAGAAAAAAACTTATCTTATTGTTAGCTCACCTATCAATGCACGCACCACGCACCTACCTACGATCTACGTAGGGAAGTGATATGCTCTTATGTTGCCTCTTAATTGATCAAATCAATTATGCAATAATTAATTTTTGAATTAATTTCATGTATCTAACATTTAGCCGTATATTTCATGTGATTGTTTGAAACGATTTGAGTTAGTCCCTAGGTGTGTTCTAAAATCTTGTTTTATTTATTTTTAAAGTTCTGGTTACAAACGGCTTCTAATTTATGTATTCTTTTATTTGTTCCAGTTCTGCTGAATGTATAGTGGACTTCTCCGCTTGCTTACCTCTCTTCGGCGCTCTAAGTGGATTCCAAAGCGTGAAAAGAAAAGATCGTGTTTGATGAATTTTTCCTGGTTAATCATCCTGGCTCTGCTGGCAAAGCGTTGAAAGTTACTTTTCACTAGTTACATAAGTGCCGCTTTTTTAAATTTTTCATTAAAATAGACTTGTTTTCTTAAATTCTTTTACTCTAATTTAAAATGATAAAAGGTTAAAGGCCAACTTTTAACAACACTTTCCTCCCCCTAAGTATGAACTATACTTATTCCTCTAAAAAGTATATAAAGAACTTTCTCATGGAATTATTAAAAAAATGTTATACCTAGATGCTTTTTCTGTGATATTAGTGCCATTCTGGACTGTTTGAATGTCTTCTACGATGTCTGTTCCACGTCAATATACCAGCTGCACATCAATTTGACAGGACCAAGAAGGATGGTCAAAAAAAGAAGATAGCAAGAGGCAACTCTTGAAAGTTTTGTCACAATGCTGCTGTAGAAAGAAGAAGAACTTTTTCTGGCTATGCAAAAATTAAATGCTGTTTTACCATATTCCATTAGACATAATTTCATATTTGTGGTGCTAACTTATATCGCGATGGCTTTGGCATTCCTTCAAGTTACTCATTCTGAATGTCCTGAAAAGAACAGTAAGGACCCCCCGCGTGGGTCTCTCTAATCTCTGTCTCGAACACTACGTCAGTATTGTGCGCGATATCAGTATTTTATTGTTAGCTACGGTAAATTAATGAGTTAAGCAGGACTTAAGTTTTTAAGTTTGAACGTACCTAATGAATTTACCTCGGGGCATATTAATGGTGTTAAATTCAACTACTGTTACGGCACTCCTCTTGCCTGGAGCTCTGATTAATACTACACAATTCTATCCCCTTTAATGGATTACGTATTTCGAATGATGGATCAGCCCTTCCTGGAGGAGTCAGAGCAAGATGAGAGCAATCTTCTTTGGAATGAGAGCGCTCCACAGTGGGCAGTCAATCCCACAGAAGATGGTGCAGCGAAGAAAAGAAAAGCCTGGACCAATGAGTTTGAATCGACTAAAATCTTGAAGTTGGACACTGGGACTAGTCAAAACGCAGCTGTCAACAGTACAGAAGATTCGCCCAGATCAACTGGTAATTTATCGGTCCTCACATCTTCCTAGTTTCATTTTTTATTTTTTCCCTTTCCTGCTGAACAAGTTTTTCAAAGCTCCTCTCATGTTCATAACAAGTTTCATTCTACAAAACATTGATAGCATTTGGCACAATGAAACTTCATCCCAAAAAATTTCATCATATATTTCCTATTTGTCGCGGAGAATGCCATCTACTATTTTTCCCATTGAAGGTAATGTTGAGTAGTAGGTACTCACTTGAACCATCAAAACAGAGTTGATGAGTCACATGAAGTCAAGAAAGCAGTTGCAGGAATTTTATTCTCACTTTAATAGTTTTCTCTGCGAGCAGATCAAAAGGAAGATGAAAATAATAATTTGCTTTATATATCTCTCTGTGGAGTGAATAGTTACAAAGAGCAAATGAAAAGGTACAGGAAGTCATCGTTGTTCAAATGGAATTATGCATCTTTGTACTTTATTGTTCCGCAATTTATTGAATGTTTTGCACTCAATTCAACTATATTTGTGTAAGTAATTTTAATTTGTATGTTTTTCTTTTCCGAAGTAGTTTTTTCTTTTTTTTGGGGGGGGATATTGACACTTAAAACTCTCACTCATCACTGGTTCTATTTTTTGTTATCTGTTCAATGAATTTGCCAATTTTCTAAAAAAAATCGAAGTTTACACAGTTTCCCCAATTCTTCATAGATAAATCTCGAGAATCATGTAATCAGCCTTTGATAAGAGTAAAAGACAAACAATAACGAAATATTTACTATCAGCTTTTGCAGAAACATGTAATCGTGAGTAAAAGTACCTTTCATGCAAGCGCATAATTTAAAATAATTCCTAAACAATTAATGAATGACTAAAGGTCGTGTTGATAATGAGTGGTATACTTTCTGATAAGAGAACTGTTTCCCCAAGCCCAATCTAAATTTTGGTTGAGTTTTACCATTCGTCATATTATGAGGAAGCACTTCAGGAATTTAGTTGCTTCAGGTTGGTGTTCTCATCCTTTTTTTTTCGGGACTCTTTTTGTTACCCCAAATTTTCTGAAAATACTTTATTTTTATTCAATTTTCTCCCCTTAGAAAATAATCCTCCATTACCTGTCGTCCCTGTTTCTTTATCAGTACTCTTTGTTGTTACGCATATCTTGTTCATCTTGAATTTTCCACCCTCTTGGCATTGCTTCGTTAATTTTTTTTTATTATTTTTTTGACGTATTTTCAGGGAATAAAATAAATTCTTGGCAACAAGTAGAAGATCTTGCCGAAAATTTGGTAGCGGATTTGGATGGAAGTTTCTCTGGGCTCAGTGTTGATCTTGTGTCTGGCCAATACAATATCAGGTAAACATGAATTCTGTAGCATACATTCAATTTTGGTTTGGTTTTAATACTAATCCCTACCCACCTCCTTTCCCTGAATGCCAAATCCAGTCCTCTTCGCAGGAACCTGATATTTGTCTGCATCACTTACGTTTTCTTTTTTGATTATCATTTTTCAATTAATGTTAAACAATTTATTGGTGTCAGTTTAAATGCATGGTTAAAATCTCGATTAACTTCATCGTTTTGATGCAGTATTTGCTGAAAATTCGATGGTAAAAAGAGTTTATCCCACTTTAGTTTTATTGATATTTTGATAAGTATTCTTGTTCGATACAAATGAAAAGGAGGTAGCTTTAATCTTACCATTTAAGTAGGTAGTAGGATATCTAGTCCACCCTGTTAACACCATCATCATTAGGATCGTCTCAGATAAGTCATTTAGCTAAGAAGCTGTAAAGAAGATTGCCAAACTAGGGTGTCCAATCTTAATATTTAATTTGAAAAATAGAATGAAATTGTGAATCAACCACTGTACTAATTGCGAGGGGCGTTGGTTCATTTGAAAGGTGTTGTTCTCAATGCTTCGGGAAAACTATAAATTATTTTCTGGGGTTCGTCCCCGATTTTTAAATCCCTTAAAACTCATAAATTGGATGAGGGGAAGTGGGGGTTTTTTGTTTTTTGTTTTTCGGAAAAGTTTTGTTGCTACGCATCTTACTTTACTGTTTGCTGTCTTTTTATCAGCTGTTTTCATTCAACAATCATCATTAAGTGAGGTTACTTCCAACACTCAACTGCCATCAACTTACATTTTTCTTTTCCCGCGTTTTTTTTTTTTTTTTTTTTACGGGTTTTCATGATTGGTTCCATCTTTTTCCTATTGCCAATTTTTCCCAAATTTTTCCTCATTAAGTCAATAACCTCCAAGTTTTTTTTCTCATTTCCGATCAGAACTTTTCACGCTGTTTCTTTTCAATGTGTATAAATATGTTTATTATTAATTTCCATTTTCATTTCATCCTTTTTCTTCTGATTTATTTTTTTTAATTTAAAAATTGAACTTTTCAGTTATGATTTTGTTAAAATAATAATAATTTTTACTAATTTTAATTTTAAATTTAACAGTTGTTATGAGTGAAATTTTCAATGACCGAGGCGGTCGTCCTCCAAAACGTGGTCGCGTTTTCCAGAATTCTTCGCATGTTCGTTTAGTGAAGCAAGAACTTAACTCTGTTATTAGTATAGAAAATCAAAGTTTCATTTCTTCATTTCGGAAGTATAAAATTGATGATCAGAACTTTGATGAAAATTTTGTTACCAAATTTTCAGTCGGTTCAATGAATATAATTTGTCATCATTGTGATGCTCGCCATTTTCAGGGTGAAATGTCCAATGGTCATTTTAATAACTGCTGCCAAAATGGCTTAATTTCTTTACCGAGTATTCGGACAAATACCGATTTGAAATCATTATTTTTATATTCTCCAAATTTCATAAAGCATATCAGAAATTATAATAGTGCTGTTGCTTTTGCCTCTTTCTCTGCAAATCGAATTGATATTCCGGGTGATGGACCTTATTGCTTTAAAGTTCAAAGTGAAAAGTGTACAGGAAAAATAAGGGGCTGCGAAGCAGCCCCATAAGCCCCTAGTATTTGCTTAATATGGAAAATGCATGCAGAGAAATCAAATGTTGTGGTGGGTGTGAGGGTTTTTAAAAATTGCCATCAGAAAGTCAAATTTGAGCTGTTTTAGGAGGCAATGGAGGCATCTCTTGGCCATAGTCAAGAAGTCTCAAAACTCACTCAACCATGTATTGATTGATTTATCAATGGATTGGCAACAAGTGGGTTTTAGGTAGCTCCACTCTTAAGATTTTCTTCAAAATCAGCATTATCCCCAAGGAAATCATAGTTTCCCTTTAAACTTCTAGGTTCTGCTTGTATTTAAGAGGCAGATTTCTTAATATCGCTCCTCAGCAAGTCTGAATCGTATCATTTGCTTTGGTTGACTGATTTTTTGGTTTTGGTTTATTCAGCTGTCTTTGTACTCTAAGCCGCCTTTTTTGCTTCTCTTTACCAGAACATGTTCATATATTTTAAATATTTATCCATGCCTTCCCTCCCCATACCTTTCCTCTCTAAAACTTCTTTATTCTTTTGGTTTACTGTAAAGCCCCAACTATCCGACTGTTTGCGGCGAGGGCCGTGTTGGGTATCAAAATAGTCGGAATTCGGATAATCGAAACCGTCAATAAAAGACTGTAAAATGCTATTTTAGGCTCTGTTTGTAACCAAAGAACATAAGCTTGGCCAATCTGCCATCATATTTGTAAAACATTTTAATTACTTAAATTGAGGGGGAAAAACACCAAAAACGACGTATGTATTCAGTTCTCGCCCATAACACCAGTTTTCGTTGTGTTGGGTAGCTTGTTTTTGCAGAAAAACTCAATTTGGACCATAATAGATGGTTCCTGGTCGGATGGTTAGGGTTTTACTGTGTTTGTGATTGCTAACAGAATTTTCTAAAAAATGTATTAATTCTAAGGCAGAAACAAACAACAAATGAATCCTCCGGTCAGTAAAGTGCCACACGTCAGGAGGATGACACCATTCTGAGGAAGACTCGGATGTATTTCCCCAAACCATTAATTAACTTCCTCCACTAAAATCTACTTAAATGAATTAAGATTTGGAAAATTCACTTTTCACTGTGGAAAAGTCTGATTCTTGAAATCATATTATGTGAAGTGATTATCAGTTTTTAAGAGATTTATGAAATTTTTATTTCCAGTGACGCGTTTTTGTCTCTTCCATCCTTAACTGTGTTTAAACAAGAAATTCCGTCTCCAAATACCAATACATCAGACAATTTGTAAGTTTCATTACATTCTAAGCCATAATAGAACTTTAAAACAGAAATTTAAACATATAAGGGGACCTGAAATCCAATTTTTTTAGGAAAAGCAAAAACTTCTTTAATTGCTCTAGCTATCCTAAAATAATAACTATCAATCTCTGTCTTTGCTTGGTTATCATTATTTTTATTTTTATTTAATCATTTTAGTTTTTTTGCAATCTTATCCTTTTTTTCTTCTTTTTTTCGTGAGAGAGGTATACTTTTAACTCATTTCCACTCCTTTGTAGTAATTTTTTGCCTCTGCGGTACTTTTTTTGAAGGTGGTGTAAGAATGATCACAAAATTATTTTGGGAAGCGTCCCCTAACTTGCTTTCTTTGTTCTCTCAAAGTTCTCTGATGTTTATTTTATTGGTTCTGGTATAATTCTAATGTATCGACGGAATTTGTATATCAACGGTGAAACTCCCGAACCACGTATCTCAGTTTGCGACATCGCAGACGTCCTCCTATCCTACTTTGTTTTTTAAATAAAGCACTATTCAGTGCCAATTTTTGAAAACTTCCGTGATTTTTCTTCTCCGTGCCAATCCTGAGAAAACTTTAAGGAATGAGGTTAATTTGTTCTCTTTACAATAAGTAACATAAAAGCGGGGATTTTAAAATACCGAAAAGTGATAATCGGTTCAGGAGTTTTACGGTCAATATGCTGCTTTCATTGCATGAACCTCTTTGTTTAATTTCCCCAGATTCATGTGCATGTCAAAAAGTAAGCAAAAAAAACTTGATTTGATACACATTTTATGAAAAGAAAAATTGAACAGCCTTACTAAAAAGTCCCCTTATAGTGCCACCGCACCTCCTCCCATTTCACTGCACAGCACTTTGAGGGGCTCATCCTCTTATCTTTTATCTTACGATCTTCTCTTCTATTTTTTTTGTCATTCCTGTAGTTTAATTAATGGTACTTGCATGTTACTTGGAACCAACTTTTCTCTTTTTTACGTTTGAAGACTAAAAGTGACTCTCCTTTTTCACCGAAGTTTCCGATATTTGCATTTCATCACAGTCATCCTCTGTTTCCCCTGCCCTTACTCTATACTCATTTAATGAGTGCATCACTCATTTTTTTCATGGAACGCATAGAGTTATGGCCATTCAACTTTGTTCCAATTTTATAGTTAGACCTGTTTTCATGCGAAATGATGAATCTAAGTTTTTAATCAGTTTAAGCTTTCAAAAATCATGAAGAAATTTTACTCGAACTGCTCCCTTTCTCTTTGACGCACTAGCCAACGCTATAATTTACCTAGTACTAGGTTTTTGTCACCTAGGTCTTTTTTCCTGTTGGTTTGTGACATAGTGATCCTTGAATCAGCACCACCTCTCGTGAAGTTCGAGTAAACCAGGAGTGCAGAAAATAATATCAGCATTGAAGTTAGATCTGCTCTTGCATTTGTTATAATTTTCTTGCATTTGTTATTTATTATCTTTCATTGTCAATTTTCATCAATATTTGTTTTGTTTTAATAGTGTGAGTCAGCAATCGCCTACAGATAATTGTCCTGAAAAACCAGACTCCAACAACTTACAAGGCGTTAAGGAACATAGTTACGAAAATACGAATTCATTTAACGGTAAGCCTATGCTTAATAGCATAGTGGTTTCTCGATTTTTTTTAGATTCATTTTGGCCAGTAGATTCAGATAACTTAAAAAAATTTGGATAGTTTTAAAGGGAATAGCAGCATCCAAGATCAAGGAATACATAAATATCGATGCAAATGGTTGGTCTCATTGTAAAATTTCATATAAGAAATAAACCTTTTTTTAAAATATTTCTGTACATGCTTAGCTTTTTTTCTGAATTATACAGTCATGTCAGTGTCCATAAATCAATCCAAGGAATAACAATTTCAAAGAATTGTTTTCTGAATCATCAGAAAAATCATTGTATACTCAAATTTCTATTAAAGGATACCTATTATAGCAGGTAGATACTCAAAATTCATGGTTCTTAAAAAGTAGAGATTTTCAAGTTTCTCTCATAAAATTAAAATTACGGTCAAAGAACAGTAGAAAACATATTAATTTGTGGGTTTGAAAATGTAACAATAGTTACCAGGCTGGGGAAAAAAAGAATCGACCATCATCAGTAGGCAGTATGTGAGAGAAGGTTTTAAATACCTCTAACCCAAAAATTTTGGTTCTATGTATACAGCAAGTCGCAGTGGAATCTTTTTGACAGAAAATCAGAACTTAAAGAGGTTCAACAATGATCTCATTCCACAACACTTTAGTGAGACTGCTTTTATCAGCAGGAAATCTCATGTTTTGGAATGTCAAGTGCCTGCGAGTGAGGACAGAATCACTTTTATGCTAAATCTGTTCTGGAATTTAATTTCCACAACTATTTATTACACAAGTTAAAAATTTTGACAGTTAATATAACGACTATTTTCTTTTTTGTTGCATTCTCCCCTCAGACCGTAAGCAAAATTATCCAGCTTTTGTAAGTAAAGATGGAGAAACCTGTGGCGAATCAGATAGCGAAAATATGGTCTCATCAGTTATCCCGACTTCAACAGCATCTCCCTTGCCAGATGACTGCAGGTTTGTCTCTTAGTCCCTTAACTTCCTACAGCGCTAATTTGATCCCTAAGCACCTTTCGTATCTATATTTGTACAATTGAAGTGTATCCGAAAAATCAATTTCTTCCATTGACTCAGTGGTCAGTGGTCCTTACCAGTTAGCATTGAAATATTTTATTTTGCAGTAGTTCAAAAAATGGGTTTTTATTGTATACCATAATATTTTAAAACAATGTAAATTCCTGTAAATAACTTTATTCAAAATAATAAAGAAAATGATATCCATTTACAGGGAAAATCTCGATTGTCTCTCACTGTTTTGCCTCTGCGTTTGATAGAGAGTTATTTTTTTGTCATTGGTGATTAACGCTGCTTTTTTCAACGTATTGCCTTGTCAGGCAAATACTTTATTTAAAACAGAGAGAAAATAGTATCTAACTCACTCGCACAAAATTTGTGCAAATGAGTTACAATTTTCTCTCTATTTTAACCTTGTACAGTGTACATTCTTGCACAGTGCTGTAACCTACTGTTTATTCTACTTCATAATACTTAACTTGCTTTTCTTCTTTTTATCATAGATTTCAATATGTATTGGCTGCAGCAACATCAATCGCAACCAAACAGGGTGAAGAAACCCTAACCTATTTGAATCAAGGACAATCGTACGAAATAAAATTGAAGAAGCTGGGTGACTTAACTGGTTTTCGTGGAAAAATTCTCAAGGTATGCATTTCTTTAATTTTAAAAACTTCATCAGCAGCCAGGACAGCAGGCCTTCTAATTCTAATTAATAGTTGAATACAAGTTGTTCCTCTAGACTTTCATGCTGATCTGAGTCAGCAGTATTCAACTACTGAACGTAAAAACTGAAACTTGAATTTCTGATAAACCGTATTTTGACAGGATAGAAAATAGTCAGCCTTTCAACTTTTTTGAATCAGCTTTTCTTTCTTGAAAATCTGAAGGGATGATCACAAATATTAAATGATTATGTACAAGAAATAAATCTTTTTTTGTGCTTTTTGCCTTGATTTTTCGGTGATTTTTTTTGACAGCATATAATTTTCTTATCGATCCAAACCAGTTTTTCTTGTTTCAAAACCTCTTTCCATTTTTGCACACAATCTGTCAGTTGTCCAATTTGTGGCCAGTAAACATTTAGTTTTGTAGATTATTCAGGATTTTTACAATGTTTTTTACACATATCTGTCTCAGGCATTGTCTTTATTTTTTATTGCAGTCAAATTAATTTTTATCTTTTTCTTTCATGAACAGTCTGTCGTGCGTGTGATGTTTCATGATCGACGTTTACAGTACACAGAGCGGGAACAAATGGCGAATTGGCGCGCAACCCATCCAAGCGATAGACTTCTCGAAGTTGATCTACCGCTATCGTACGGTATTTGTGATCTCGAACAAGATGACAAAATGATTAATACAATTGAGTTCTTGTGGGACCCAACAAATGAAGTTGGTGTCTACATAAAGGTAATTTTTTCATGTATTTGAATTTGTGTATTTTTGCTCAACGGTTTGCTGAAATCTTGTCACCATTGTTGAAACACAACATTGAGATCAGGAGCAACCTTGTAATAATCCAATATTGATTCACGGAAAAAATATTTTTGTGCAAGCAATCAGCTCTCAGCCGGAGCAGCTTGAGATTTTTAACTTCAGCAGACAGACTTCTTTCAAGCAGTGTAATTTCCTCTTGGAGTAGAATTATGTAAAATAAGTCCATCCACTTAAGACCTCGGCGGGAAACCCTCTATCTGCTCCAGGCTGAACTATGATTTTTCTCTGCTTCATTCTGTGTTTGTGGTAGCCCTTGGGCAGGCAATGGACCATTAAACAATGTATGAATTTAACCATTCTAATATTAGTTTGCTCTCCAAAATTTCATGTAGAACACAATTTGCCGATTGAAAATTACTGAGATCAACTCTCAACCTAGATATTAACGTTATTGTCTAACATTGGATACAACTTATTTGTATTTCCCACTCAAGTGAAAAACATGACTCCTTGAATCAAATTGCCCACTACAATGGTTTTCGCAGGCTTCTCAAGAAGCAGTGTTCCCTCTCCATCTTGTGTTGTTCGGAGTGTAAACAACAAGCACATAGCTGAGCCAAAGTGCTGAGTTTGAGGTTGTCATATTTTCATACTGTAGAGACTGTTCTGGTAATGTTTAGTATGCAGCTTAACTCAAATAGATTTTTATTTGTGCTATGAGCGGCAAGTTTGAATTTATGCATTGATAAACATCAATGGCTTGGTAAGGAGTTACTTCTAGTAATTTTCGTTGTACAACCCGCGTTCTATTCGGAATGTTGATCAGGAAACATAAATCATAATGCTTAAATTCGCATCTTGTCTATGAGTCCATTAGCCCAGAGCTGGTATCCAAACTCTAATCCTAAATTTTAATATATCCTTTAATCAGACAGGTGCTCTTTTAATTCTTTCAGTGTAGATGAACTTTTTTTGCATTAATGCTTTCAATTGAGCAATGATGCGGTGCAGCTCATTTTAAATCCTAAGAAGTTAATCCGCAATAAACTCTTGTGAATATTTTGCAGGATGTTTCAAAACGAATTTCTCTCTAACCTCCACTGTATCTGGATGAAAAGTCAGATGATTGAAATTTACAGCAACAATCCGGTTTAAAAAATCCGTGAACTCGAAAAATCTCTCTTAAATCAAGTGAAAGGACCCTGCGAGCAAAACCGTGGAGTTTGGCATGCGCTTATTTATATTGTTATTTGATATGATGCTCTTTACAACAGCCGAAGCTTATTAAGCTCTAAAAATCAAACTTTCTATGTGCCATTTTTGAGAAAAGCAGTGCTGAAATGTGATTTTTTTCAGCATTTTTATTCACACAGTGAAAAGATTGCAATATCAAAATAGTGATTATGGAGAGCCTTTGTCTTTCGGTAGCTGAGAATATAAGACAAATGGAAAGAAATTAAGTTCCTCCAAATAAGCGCTTAGCACAGTGTCCACATATATATATGTAGTGACAGTCTCACATCTTCCCAAGAAATCGCACGTAAGAATGATGACAAAGTCAACTTTCAGCTTTGCTTTTCTGTACATGAGCAAATAGAAAGCTCAATTTTGAAATCTCGATGTGCTCACAAGGTAGCAAAGAACATCATATCAAAAAGTAACAAAATTTGACGTGAAGCAGATTCTTCGGTTTTCTGTGCAGTGTCTTTTAGACTGGCCACTGAGACAATGCTTATTTCAACACATGGAAATTTGAATGAATCAAAGGGAATCATTTTTAATTCTTGGTCAGAGAATTGGTCATAATTAGAAAACAAAATAGTATGTTGGAGTTTTTTGTCAACGTGCGTTAAAAATTCAGCATGAAGCTGAAAATCTCAATACAGACAGCAAAAGCTTAAATGAACACAATTTCCCTCTAAGAAATATGCTCTTTGGTGCACTGGTTTTGTCCATTCGTTGTTTGTAAAAAAAAGTAATTGACCAACAGGGCTATTTTCTGATACCTTTTCTTACTCATCACAGGTCAACTGTATCAGCACCGAGTTCACACCGAAGAAACATGGCGGGGAAAAAGGTGTTCCTTTTCGCATCCAAGTTGAAACTTATTTACAGGGGAAGGTCCCTCATTGTCTCCATGCTGCTTCTTGTCAAATTAAAGTATTTAAGGTAAGACCCTTTTTTCTAATGACTTTTTGTGAATTTGTTCTAATATCATGGACATTTAAGTTAAATATTAGTCAAACATATTGTGGAATTAATCAGTATTTGAGGAAACGCCCCTAAAGTCTATTTTACTCATCTCCAGTATCAATACATTTTTAGGAATTAAGTTTGGAACTAAAAGCAAATGCAGGAAAAGTGGTGTGAGTATGGTTGGCATCCCTCGCAAAATGAATAACAACTTGGAATGTGCAATGTAATTATTTATTGAACTGATAACTACATGATGAATGATGCTGAAGAACTCAGTCAGTGACAAGTGAGAGGGAGCATATCGTTAGCCGAAGTGCGAACCCCTGTATCTCTCTTTGCAACGTCGCAGACTTCCTTTTGTATTTTATTTTTAATTGGAAAACGAGTAAACTTAATTTCTTGAAAACTGACGTAATTTTTCTTCTCTATTAGCAGAATATTTCATAGAAATTTCCAGCCATATAGTTGACTTGCTTTGTTTAAAAAAGAAATTAAATAGGAGTAGATATTTTGAATCAGCGCAATGGACGCATGTGGTGTTGCACTTTAGCCATCGATAAATAAAGCAGTGCAATATCAAACGTGATAATCTTAATCAATAATGAGCATCTGGTGACATAGTGCACCAGTACAAAAGATTTATCGTCAGATAGAGTCACTATTTAGATAGCTACACACTTTAATGAACCTTTAGACGGTTTTTTGAAATCAAGCACCCGAACATATGGACTGAGTTTAACAGAACGCCCTTTGGACAAAAAATGAGTAAGGTTAGTAATTCAATGAGTAATTCAATTAGTCTTACATTCTCCTCCCGTTAAAAATTCTAAGTGAAGGAATATATCTTGAGCATGCAAAGAATCATTAAACCTTGTCCATAATATTGAGTCTTATGGAGGATATAATTTACATTTTTTTTTCTAAGTTCAAACGTGATGTGACTCGGTGCGTTTGACGTAAACTCTGTCCATATGCTCCTACACTGAAATTTCATCTAGATAATAGTGGAAAATTGAATATTTCTGAATTCAACTCGTACATTAAAAATAGCATTTTTCATGTAGGTGCATCACTGCAAAGTTCGCACTCCAAAGAACCTTAAGTGTACTCAAGTTAGATTAAGAACTGTAGTATGTTCTATAATACAAAAGATAAAAAATTTTCAACAAAACTGTAAATTCTCCAACATAAGATTGTTTTCAATGGCCAATTTGACCTGCAGCGATTTTGGTGTTTCTGGGAGCAGGAAGTTTCCATTCATTGATCAAAATCCAAACCAAACACAAATCCAAATTTTTCACCTGTGAATTACATTTTTAAGTTTTTGATACACAGAAAAGTTTGCACTACCCTACAAATGCAGTATCAGTCACAAAAGAATAGCTTAAAATACATTCTCTGTATGGGTCTGAGCAGAATGGTTTAGGAACTGCTAGAGTAATCTTAGGAAAAATTGAGTACATTGAGTGAGATTTTTTTACCTGAAAATCTAGAATGATTGAAATAATACTAAATAGAATAATAACCAGTTTTGATGAACATAAAAGAAAAACTTGCTAGCCCAATATTTGACAGTGTTTTGCAATCTGAAGTGTAGTACTGATTTTTTGTTTTTTGTTTGTTTTCTGAACAGCTGAAAGGAGCTGATCGAAAGCATAAACAAGACCGGGAGAAAATCCTCAAAAGACCCGTTGGTGAGCAGGAAAAGTACCAGCCATCATTCGAGTGCACTATCCTCTCTGAAGTAAGTTCTAACTTTTCTCAGCTTTTCTTAGTGGGGCTTTTGATTTATAAGTACAGTAAAAGTTACATTGAACAGTTTGTTTTTCTGTCCGATTAAAATAGCATCTTGATATCATGGAAGCTTTCAATATTTTTGTGCAGTTTTTCAAGAGAACCAAAAATGTGCGTTTGAGGAAAACCTTTGCGTTTTCATTGATTCTATTTATTGAATTCAAATTATTTTTGGAAAGAGGTTGAAAAAGTGTGCTTGCATTCATTTTTTTCTAAAATTTTATAATTTTTAAGCTTCAAAACAGACTTATCATATACAAGTGTTATCTTCAGAGCTCTCTAAGAATTTTCAATGGAATGTATTTGATAGTGATTTGATGTATTGTTTGGTTCAGAGCAATAGGACATAACTTTAAATAAAAATATTAGGATTTAAGTTGAAAAGGATTAAGTTTAAAGAGGAAATTCCTTACAATTTTACTTGTCATTGCCATGTGATATTCTTCAGAAGCAAAAATCCATCACAAAAGCCTGTTCCCACAGATTCTTCAATTGACATCTGGGGCTATATTTACATGTTGAACCAGTCGATATGGATTCAATCTCAGCAACAAAATGCCTGTTTGATGCATTGAATACAATCCATTTCCAAATAAAATTAAGAATCATAAATCTTGTTAGTGCTGTATCTCAACTCATATTTTGTGGGTTTTTTCCGTTATTCCAGGTACCGTTGAACAGCGACTCTCCTTCTCCCTTAATCTCTCTCTCAACACCATTGACCAATGGCAACAGCTCTGCTATTATTAGAACCACTGACTTTGTGTAAGTACCTTTTGATCATTAAATTGACTCTTCTAAGTGGTGAAGAATGCTCCCGGTTTTTTGCCTCTAAGGAAGTGTGCTTAGTTTGAACAACTTTTTTTTCACTAGGCCTTGATGGGGAAACAAAAAAAAATATGTTCCTTGGTTCGCACGATAGCAAACATCCTTCACAATTTTATTTTTGAAGCGGATTACCAACTGTTTTAAATTAGAAAAGTTATACATAGCTTTTTATCAAGTATTTAAACATTTCGTAAGAAAGTCCTCTTTTGATAAATTAAAGTTAGGTCTCAGAACTTTCAAAATATGGCAATTAACGTGTGTAGTTTCTACTTCCATTATCAATATATCATTGTTTAAAAGGGATCAGGAATCTCAAGTCAAGTAAAAGATCTAACGGGTATAAGTATTTTGAAATTAATTATTATTAATTTATTTTTTATTATGGTGGAGGTGATATAATATGTTCCAGTCATTGAAAGTTTAAAGTTTTCATTTTTTGATGCTGATGTTGATAGGTAGTAATTTTGAACTCGTTGTATGTATCATGTGTTACTCTACTGGAGTTTTTATCGGTGGTACTGAAACTTCGTGATGACGCGATCATGATTGCGTGGCTGCTTGTGCGTAAACTAGGAAAGCTGTAAAAATTGAGAAGGCCAGCTTGCTACAGGCTTGAAATCGTGTGAATCTTCAGAAATTGCAGTGAAATTCACATGTTTTTTGTAAAACGGCTGTTAAATTCCACTCTTTATGTACATACTTTACGATAATTTCCTGCAATGAGCATATTATACAGCATGAACTTTCAAGTCTATATCAAGGCTATTATTTATCAATCTGAATTGAAGGTAAAAATTTCATAATCATGGCAACATGGTTACAAAACAATGTTTCCGACCTGATAAGAGGCACTGCTATTGTTCTCCAAAGTGCACCATTGTTTCCAGTTGCCCTGGAAGAGAAGAAAGAATTTTAGATTTACTGGCTTTTCGTTACTTGCTCTCATGTGCTATGCATTTTTGTATTCTTTTTGGGTTCCCAAGGAGGGTGGATGGATATGCCCTCGAGTCACTGACTCAGGCCCTCAGTTGACGGATTGATTTTGCAAATAACGTCTGTGTAAATTGAATAATTAAACAAGCTTAATACGTAGGTAGTAGAGCAGTGCTTAGTGATTAGCATTTTTCAAAGTGTAAAATGCAAATTTTCACACAAAAAATGAGCACCTGCCACATGAAATGCATCTTTATCTCATATAGTATGGCAGTGCTTTTGAGAAGATTTGCACTTGTGCATCTTTGAGGCTCATACTCACTCTTTGAATATGAAAAATTTTGCAAATTTTTAATTTGTTGTTAAGCAGTTCCATAATAAACCAAGTCATCATGAGACATGGTGTAATTTTTTTTTCGAGTTTTGAGAAAACTACGCCATGTACAAAAAAGCAAATTCAAGAAAACTCATTATTGTCCTCTTTACTGTACCCTTACAAGCACTCATAGAGGTATTTAAGGCATTATTTGAGATTTTTTTAGGAATATGAAAAACAATTTTTTTCTTGTCACTAGTGATTCAATGAGCTATAAAACTAGTATTCCAGTACACATACTATTAGAAAGTTGTAAGTAGGAAGTCTTAACCATCAGTTGAGTGCTTAGAAGTTTGGAGGTACCACCTTCAGGAAATCAGTATGTTGGGAATTAAAATGACAGAATGATTTCTTTGAAATTCCTCCAAAAATAGACGGTATCTTCAACTCAGTTTGTACTGTCGGAAGAAGAGTGTGACTCAACTAGCTTGTAAGCTCATGAAAGGGTTTAGAGTTGCCAATTGTAAATATTTGAACGAAACAAATCCATCTACATCAGGAGCTTTGAAAAAAGACATGTAGAGTAGATCAGGCTAACTGTACGCACATGCTAGATAGGAATACATATAAAATTAGAGCTACGACGTATGCAAGCGCAACAGGACCTTGCAAAAACCACCCAAGGCTTCATTGAAAGCCAGAGGTTTAGTTAGGGATTTTTAACTCTTTTGTAGCTGGACTTCTCACGTGTATCGTAACTCCCACTTGAAGCAGCATCTTACGAAACAAGTCTATATATTTGAGAGCTTTGGGAAAACTCTATCTGCTCCAGGTTGAGACTTGTTATTTCACCTCTCAGTGTACTGTTTATGGTAACCCTTAAGTAGAAAATTAGCCCTGAACTAGTGCCCAAATCCCAATCCTTAATCCCGAACTATTCTGGTACAGGAAGGTGCTTTCTCAACTCTTTTTATGTAGGTGGATTTTTTGGGCATAAGTGCGTCCAATTCTCCCGCATACTTCCTTCTTAATGACTTAACCCCAATAAAATGTCATCAAGTATAAATCTATACGTAATTTTTACTAGTTACTTGTTCCTATTGCAACTTAAATTCTTCATCACCCTCCTTACTCTATAATTGTACCTGAGAGGAGATAGATAAAAATATGTTCAAATTTTGAAGTGCAGCATGCACATTATCACTAGAATGACTTCATTTTAATGACACCTATTTTTTCTCGTGCATTTTAACTACTGAATGTGTAGCATGTCTCTTTACTTTCCGCATATCATCCGCCGATAATCTCTGAGGTCAAACCCCAGTTTCTTGAACTTAGCCATACGTATTGCCAACCTCAAGATTTGAAGGTGCCTTGTTTCGATCAATAAAACGCGAGAGCACGGTAGCTCTGCAACTATGAGAGTGATACTGCAATGTAACAAGTATTCGCAAACCGGCAAAATCAGGGAAATTCAGAAAAATGTTTGAAGCCCAGGAAAAGTCAGAGAATAACTGATAAATACAGGGTTGCCACAGTCAGGGAAAACCGGGAAATGTCAGGGAATTTTAAAAAGTCAGGGAATACTGAGAAATGTCAGGGAAAATGACGAAAATGTTAGAAAACATTTTTTAAATCTCCTTCATTTGCTTTCTAGAATGGGCTTGAGGTTTTGAACAACAAATTTTGCCTGAAAACTATTTTCAATTGCAAAATTCTTTTCCATCCGTCACATCTTCAATTGTCAGGGAATTTCGGGAAAGTGTGTCAGGGAAATCAGGGAACTGTCAGGGAATTTCATTTTCTAAATTCTGTTGCAACCCTGTAAATATAGTAATCACTAAAACATCATTGATGTTTATCTGTTGATGTCAACTGTTAATCCTTCTGGTCATTTTAAGGCTCGACATCTGTTAACCTACTGTCGAATGCCTTTATCTATGATTTGATCTTTAAACAAGGAAATATTCAAAGCTTAGCAAAAAAAGCGTATTTCGAGAGGGAAAAAATCAGGGAAAGTCAAGAAATTTGAAGATACAGAAATTATGGCAACCCTGTAAGCTCCAATAAATTTTGGTTTGACATTTTTGCAAGCGCAGGAGGATCGGAGAGACAGTGTGTGGTGGAACGCCGAAAGTTTAAAGTTTCTATCGATATCCGTTGGGGGTTGCGTGAATTCCAGTGCACACCGGTTTCCCGTAATCGTCATGTGCTAGTGTGCGCGCCGCCTTTTTTTGTCGCGGGAAATCATCCGAGCCTAGGGTCGAACTTTATCAGCTGGTTTGGGGCTTCTTAAAAATTTCCAACGCGCTATGCGTATAACAGGGTGTCTAGCATCAGGAGTTTCCCGATTCTATCAGGATTTGAGGTCAATTAGGATTTAATCCCGATTTCATCAGGATGTGAGGAAAAATCGGTCGTAAAATCAGGATTTGAAAAAAGCCGGCCGTCCGATCGGATTTCTTATCGAGCTATTTTTTTTAAAGTTACATTCGCGTAATTTTTTTCCGCAAAAAATCAGGATTTTGAAAAATTTTGGAATCCGGATTCAGCAGTCAAAAATCTAGATTTCACCAGGATCTCCCAAAATGAAAAAAACTAGACACCCTGTAATTTTTATGAGGAAACGTAGCTCGTGGAGCTTAGTTCTTATCTTGTCAGGTAGTCCTCTCTTTGCACTTATCAATCGGCGAACGTACCATCAAGCATGTGAAATTTTTAGCGCTCCTTTCTAGCTAGTCATGATATCGTCATGGTATCTCTCAAAATCCTAATTGATCGTCACTCTTAATATTTGCGTAACCCAATTTTCCTCGCGACATATCGAAATGTATTGCTGTAGGACTTCCAAACCGCTATAGCTGATTACGACTGTAAATCACGGTTCCCAAGATAGTGAGCAGTGGCGTGCTGCGATAGATCGATTTATCTGCCATTTAAACCTGTGAAAACGAATCGATAAACAGGGTGTCCGCACCGAACACCCTAAAAATCGATTCTTTACCATAGCTTCAAATGGGGAGGTATCGATAATCGATCTTTACGCCTCGCCACTAAGTGTAAGATAGGGTCATCGTGATTGTAACGCACTCAAGGCAAATATACAATTCGCCGTTTCCCAGGCGAATTAACGTAAGTGCATTTCAACGTTGCCTTATGTCCCCTTGTAAATTGCATTTTTATAAGGAGAATCTCGGATATTTCCAACTGAAAATTTCGCTGATTTTACTGATCATCTCATGCCAAAATCAGAAAAATTTTGGACGAAAATCGCACGGATTTATACGTGTAAAAAAGCGAATTGTTCCTGTCAGTTTTGCAACCTTGGGATGGAGTTACGTTCCTTTGTACGGGAAACGACCAGTGGCGTGGCGTGCTTGCGATAAATCGATTGATCGGCCATTTAAACCTATGGAAAAGTATCGATAAACAGGGTGTTCACAGCGAACACCTTAATAATCGATTATTAACCACAGCTTCAAATGGGGGAATATCGATAGATCGCAAAGTACGCCACGCCACTGGAAACGACAATAAAGAATAAAACAGCACGTGAAATTCGTTTTCAAGCTGTGCTGAAAAAAATTTAGGACGATTGTCTGATGCTTTTAAGTACGACATGTCATCACTCACCGTAGATCGCCAACGGGCCGTATGTATTCGTAGTTAGTACGGATCCTTGAAAATACTTCATTTTTTCCCCCTTGTACTTATTTAATTCTTGTAAATACTTGAATTAGATTCAACGGAGAATGCGGGAGCATCCTCAGAACTTTTTCAAAACAACCTTTTTCAGTGCAGATCTTATCGTGTTCGAAGATAAATCCTTTTTTAAGTAGGTATGCGCGGAAAATGAGCAATGCATAGACTCGTATTCGCAGTTCGCCGAGTTTTTGGTACTCGACTTGAAAGCGGAGGATGAATGTGAGGATCGGGTTCCTGAAATGAAATAAAACATTTTTCAAGTAATGGATGTCAACTCCAATATTTTTGGGAAAAAAAACAAAAAAACGAAAAAAAACCCCTAAATCAAATCTATTCAGCCAAACAAAATTCCGTGCAACTTTTCAAATGGCCTCTGAGGCCACGGAACGCCTTCAAATTGTCAATTTTGAAACGTAGAATAACATGATGATGACTCGAAGTTTTAGTAAAGTTTCTCGTCGATTATTGGAATATTTTTTGCGAGTTGCACACTGAGCCTTTGAACGTGTAATGAAACTGTCTCAGCGAATTCGGTATTATCGAGCGGAGCTTAGCGAGTTCGCGCCATCGCGCCTTCAATTTTGCAGATGCAACGCGGACATCCATCAAGCACGAATAGTTGTATCTCTGCGCCGTCATCAACGCGCGTCCTTCTCCTTGCTATATTTCCATATCATGTTTGTTTTCGTTTGTCTTATAACTTACTTACAATGGAAACGGTGACACTGCATTGACGTGCATTTCGATTGCGGTGTTTCACAATTTCCGCTCTCATTTTATTTAATTTAAGGAGAGCGAGCCAAAACTACAACTCAGGCGCGAGTCGCCGAAATTGAACCTTAGATTGCATTGGTGATAATCTATTGCCCTAGCCACTCAGAAGTCATGATTTTCTGAGTGACATTGAGAGAAACATGAGTACATTAAGTCAGCAGGACACTTTCTTCATTCCTAGATCTTCCAACCTACGCTTCCGAAGACTCTGAAATTGTCATAGCGAATTCGGTATCACAGAGCGGAGCTTGGCGAGGTCGCGCCATCGCGCCTTCAATTTTGCAGATGCAACGCAGACATCCATCAAGCACGAATAGTTGTATTTCTACGCCGTCATCAACGTTCGGCCTTTCCTTAACTCTTCTCTATCCATATTGTTTTCGTTTGTCTTATAACAAAGATGCAGCAAATCCTCCAGCGGAGATTAGGAGTCGTAGAGCGCGATGGAGTGCAGTAAAGCGACCTATGTATGTACTAAGAAAGAACACCGTATGAGCCATCAGGCGCCGCCTTTCCTGCGACAAATCACGAATTTTCAGGAAAATTTTAGAAGATTTCTCCTCCGATTTTTCAAAGGATTTCCCTCGTAATTTGATCCAAAAAGTCTGAAAATTTCAAGGACATACATTCATAACTTTCTTCGAAAATAAATATTTTCTGAGAGGAAAGTTGGCAACATTCGAATGCTCGCACGGTTTTTTTACGTAGCATGGCAGTTTAATGAGCTCTTTTTTCGTGCAAACATTTTAAGTTGTGTGGTTTGGCGAGATAAAGTGGGTAGCTCTGGAACTTCCGACAATGTCTCTAAACCCCCCCCCCCCCCCCCCCCNCCCTTTCTATTCCGGAACGGTTGAGTCAGCCGTAAACTGTTTCGGAACATACTGTGTTGTGTCACGGCCATGAGCACATCGCGATATTCCGATATGGGTTATTAAATACTGGTTCATACTGGTCGGCGGTGCTCACCTGAATATTCGAATCAAGCATAAGAAACACTACGTTCATGAATTCGTCGTTTATTCAAATTCAATTGAGATTATTGTCAGATAGCGGCTAACTCACGATCTCCTTCGTGTTGAAAGTCCGATTCTCTTCAAGAGGATTCCACCCAGAAAGTAAACAAACATCGATTTATCGAACAAATTTTGCTGAAATACGAGTTTCGCTCTTCACTCTTTGTAAAAACAAAGATGCAACAGTGTAGAAGCATACTTCAGCAGTCTATTGATGAAAAATGTCTTTCAAAAGCCCTAAATCAAAGCGTATGAGACTAAACGCGAAATATCGCATTTGATTAGTCGACGGTGAAATTACCTGACCTCTTTTGCGGTGTTCAAAAATCTCCGCTCTCATTTTATTTTTTCGAAGGAGAGCAAATCAATATTATTTCTTGAAATTTTGTTGGAGTTTTCTTCGCACAGAAAAGAAAAACACGGAAGTTTTCAAGAACTGACGTGGAGTAGTTTTCCATTTAAAAAGTGAAGATTGGCAGGAAGTATACAACGTCGCAAACTATGATAACGCCACCTTCCGGGCTAAGTATCGCAACCGCCATGCGACGTTTCAAAAATACCCGCCGCCATTTTATTTTTTTACAGAGAAATTATTGGTTGAATCTGCCCGAAAATTTCTCTGAATTTTATCAGCAACACTAAGAAAAGTCAGTGAAATTTTCGGAGAGCTTCGGTGATCAATTTCTCTACAAAAAAATAAAATGGCGGCAGAAATTTTGAAACGTCGCATGGCACTTGCGGTACTCTGGCCGGAAGGTAACGATATGTAGTCTGGTAGTTCACCGTCGTGTAGTGTTTTTCAAAGTGTTTCTTCGAAACTCCACTGAAATCCTGTGAATGGATTCCTCGCGCCATCGCGCCTTCAATTTTGCAGATACAACACGGACAACCATTAAGCACGAATAGTTGTAGCCCTGCGCCGTCATCAACGCGCATCATTTATCTCGCTCTGTTCCCACAAAGCGATCTATTACGAGCAGCTCGGCCGTGCTAAGGAAAAACGCTGCATAAACTTTTAGCTGTTGCCAAATTCCCTTTAATTAAATACAAATTTATTGAGGAAGGTGTAAATATTTTCCTTCAAATTTTTCATACTATTTTCTTCGCCGCTCAATCCTAAATATCCGAAATTTCAAAGTAAAATATGAATGAATTTCGTTAAGAACACACATTTTATCCGGGGAAATTTAGCAACTCTCGAATGATCATACGGCGTTTTTCCCTAGCATGGCAGAGCTATCGTGGTTTCCTTAATACACCAGCAGTGCAATCCTGAGAATGGATTCGCCTTCACTCAAGTAGGTAGGCAAAGCGAGCAGCAATATTGGTATCCTGAAAGCACCAGTGTAATCCTGCGCATTGATTCGCCTTCACTTCAAGAGGTAGGCAAAACGAGCCCTTGCGAGCATCAATAGTGGTATCTCGTTCTGCGTCCCGAACAAACCACCCACATTTCTCCTCAAGTGGAGCGCCTGACGGTGGCGCACAGTGGATCGAGTCAATCAGGGAGGTCGAACATGAAATTTTTTACTATAACTGCAAATTTGTATGTTTAATTCGTCAAATTTTAAATTTTAAGAAGTGTTTTTAGTAGAAAGTTTCATGAGGAAATCAATGGAACCACAGTGGACTCTGGATTATCCGGATTAATTGGTGCCGGGCCCAATCCGGATGAAAAATAAATCCGGATAATAATAGTAAACATAAACACCACCAACCAACACCACAGTATTCTTATTATGTTTACATCATGTATATACCAACACGAATTTAAAAGGTTAGTACGCCAAACTGAACGACTCAATGGTGATTGTGAATGGTAGCCGACAACGATTAATAACAATACAACGATTAAAGCGCGCAATGCGTGAAGTATTCATGCAGTCTCGTAGCCGCTAATGTGCGTTTGGCGTAATGCGAGAAGTATTTATGCAATCTAGTAGGCGCTAATGCGTTCCACGCCGACCTCACTGTTTGGCGCAATGCGTGAAGTATTCCTTCAGCCTTGCAGGCGCCAATATGCCTTGCGACCGCTTCTCCGCGGATCCGCTCACTTATCGGAATGCGTACGTAGTTACATGGTTGCAAAATCGATCCGGATAATCCAGAGTCTGGATAATACGAAGCCGGATAATCCAGAGTCTACTGCACTTCGAAAACCTCAAAGTTTTATAGGAGCGGAGTCATAAGCTTTTAAAGTTTCCAAATTTTGTCCGACCCGTCCCATTGACTCGATCCACTGTGTGGCGCCCGGTGGCTCTTGCAACTTGGCGCCACAGCCACAGCTTAAAACAACCTGCGACTGCGAGGAGCTTTCGGAGGGAGCTTTGAGCTTTGACGAAGCGCGGCGGAGATAGCCGAGTCGTGAGACGGAACGGGGGTCTGCGCAGCGATTTATCCATCCGCGAGAGAACGGCAGGCGAGCGAACGCCCTAGAATCAACCGGATTTCGCCAGTTTGCTTTCGTTGTATCAACTGCTCCGTCATTCAAGCTCACGTCAGGCACCCAGTCCATTTCTCCGTCTCGCGTTCCGTCTGCTCAGCCCGAGTTATCCTCTCGTTTGTTCGGTGTCCTCAGATGTTCAATCGTGTTTGATGTCTCTTTACATCGCGGAAAAGTTCACGAACCGGATCTCGCGGAGCTCTTTGAGTGTTCCAATTTTGACTTTGAACGCTGTGTAATCGCGCCCCGTCGAATGTGCGGTTCACCAGGGATACTCCGTACTCGGCTGGCGAAGCCCAAAGATTCGAGGGCCGTCTCCAGACCCCCTCGGGAATGGTGTTTGGAACTCAAACAACACTACTGCTCCGTTCTGAGGAAGATCTTCTCGATCTACACGCAGAGGATCATCTCCCTAGCTGATGATAAGTTGTTGTACAATCGTTATCACACACTGACTGTGTCAAAAAGAAATGGGCCCTCGGGCCGCCCCAGTCTAGTGAATAAAACCGTAAAAAATAGTGATACTAGTTTCGAATCATTTTATTATTCCCTTCGACCAGTTCCTCTCGTGTGAATAGACATTTCACTGTGTTATTCTACGCGTATTTATGTCGATCAGGGAAAAAACCTTTTTTTAGGTTATGTTCTTTTGTTTTTAAGTAGCAACTGTTATCAGTCAGTTTAAAATGCTCATCATACTGCTAGTTTCCTTCTCTTGCATATTTTTCGAGCATGACGATGCCCTTCCGCTGGGGCTTGATTGAAGTCGCCTCTTAAGCCAACATGCGCGCAGTGTTACCTCCATCGAAGAATCAACCCCGCGGAACCTTCGTGATACTGCAATTAGTAGCTCTAACAATCAATGGATTGGAAGTCAAAGCGCGTTATTTTCATTTGCTGAAAATTTGTAGACGTCAGTTAGCATTTGTTCCCAACCAACACAACAATCACCCTCACCACAAGTTTATCATCACCAAGTTTACTAAACCCAAATCTCACCTCGCACGTCAAAGAGCTTCGTGGCACAATCTGCGCACCATTAAATCGTAAGTCTTAACTTCGTATTACCTCTTAGGTGTTACTGAGCTCAATGTAAACTAGCGTTCGTGTTGGATTGAAAATTGTTCCCATGGATCAGTCCATTTTTAAGAGAATGTAGCTGCCGCAATCGTGAAAAGAGCAGTACGTGCATGCTGGGACGAGCCGTGAGACCCACAAAAGCATGTGCTAACCATGGCTCATACAGAAATGCGCTTACTGCTCTCTTTGCCATCACAGCAGAAAGGGAGACCAAATATAGGGCAAGACCTTCAAGAGTTGGTTTAAAATTGGGTCGAAAGTTACTCAAAGGACACAGACTGTTTCAGACCTGTTGTCATTATTCAGGGTACTAAAATGTGTGTTGTTAAACCAAACTTATTCCGTATCGCTTGTTTCTGCTGTTCACCAAATGCAACTCAACAGTCCGTTTGACTTCCTGAGATTGTTGGGTGAAAACGTTAGACATTCAAAAGTAAACATGTAAGTCACCAGGTAATTCAAATGGATTTTAGCAACGCTGATCATTTAGCATTGGGTAATTCTGTTTCAAGACGGTCTCAGAATGTTTGGTTTAACAACGCACCTAAAGTACACAATACAGACTGTTAGAGAACCCAACCTAACTTTGATGAAATGTTCAGCAATCTAGAGGTGTCGTCAGCTAAGTTGACGGTTGTTTACTTTCGGTTTGCAGGCGTTTTCGCATCACTACTATCCACATGAAAACATCGGGCTCTTTCAGAAGCAAGAACATAAGCTTAGATAAGTTTTTTAGTACTTTCAAACCTTGTAACACTTCAATTTATAGCCACACAGAAATCACAACCACAAAAAAGTCGCAAATCATAACTGATAAGTAGTTGTTTTACGACACGATCATGAGCCTGATGTTTTCAATGTGGATAGTAGCGAACGCCGCTTTGTTCAGAGGCCCAAATTCGTCGTTGGCGCTTGCAAACCGAAAGTAAACAACCGTCAACTTAGCTGACGACACCTCTACTCGAACAATTTGTCAGTAGATGAATTGCTTCTTTACTTTGGTCAGGTTTCACCTAGGATTAACCACTGGCAGCTGGCTAAATTTCGAAATTTAGTAAAACGCTCATGAAGCTGTTCTACAATGCACTAAACAGGATCTGACCAATAACATTAGTGTAATCTCTTTCATTTCTACCTAAGCCTTTCTCATTTTGTCCATGAGAATTTTTTAAGGACTGTGGATCATATACAATCGAGAATCCCTGCTACAATTCACCAAGCCAGTTGCAATGAGGCAGCACATTGAAGGCATGGTTTGCAAGGGTGTATTGGTTTTGTTCCGAGTCTACCATCTATGTGCTCCAGAGCATGGTGACGAATGTCATCCCCATATTTCTACGTACTTACTTGTGAGACAGTTGAAGGGTATGATTACTCGTACCAAGAATTAGGTTCGGCTCCTCCTCTGAGAACAATTGTGGACGGTCGGAAATGACAAACGTCTGCTGTAGACAGAATAGAAGTCATCTAAATAGACTGATTTGGTGATTACGTCATTCATTGTTGTAGTTGGTATGGAGTAGGTAGGAAGCCTGGAACCATATACGAGTACAGAAAAGAGTTTTCTTGTAAACTTTCTCAGGATTCTAGGGATAGTTTCTGTAACTTATTTTACTGGGAAAGTTTGGTTTAAACAGAATGTTGCGAGTTACTAACCAATTCAGCATTATGGGAGCCTCCCCTCCAAAAATTCAACTTTAAAACCTGGGAGATTATTGAAAATCCTAATTCCCTCATCCTCATTCTTCACTGCATCTCTGTAGCTTAAAATGACCTCTGTTTGATTTCATTGGAAGCCTTAATTGGATTTGCGAGCTGAAGTTGCACCCATCCTCACTTTACAGTGATAATCAATTCCAAAAAAGTCCTGGCTTTGTGTAATTTTGTTTGTTTTTTTTAAACTTATTTTGTCGTCTACTGACTTAAGTAGGTATTGAGAAAATTCAGTCTGTGGAGGCACTCTCATAATGTCCCTGATGTCATCAGTGCATTTGAGCACTGATTTGAACATAGTCAATGATAAATTGCAACAGTCCAGTTCAGTCATGGATTTCTTTCCTTCATGCTTGAATTCCATTTTGAAAACGTTGCAGTTTAAAAGTCCATTCGGAAACCCATCAATCACTAGCTGTTGACAGCTTTGGTGTTTTGGATATTTTTTCTTCATTTTTCCTCCTTAGTCTATTAATCACCATTATACAGTGCTATCAGCTCACTTGCATGGAATTTGGGCATATCGACGGTGCAAGTCGGCAATCACATAACTCGGTTTGCGACGTCGCAGACTTCCTGTCATACTTTATTTCTTAAATGGAAAACTACTCAATGGCAATTCTTTAAAACTGTCATGATTTTTCTTCTCAATGCGAAGAAAATTCTGCAAAAACTTCAAGAAATAATGTCAATTTGCTCTCCTTTAAAAAAATGACGTAGAGGCGGAGATTTTCAGACACCGCAAACGAGTTATGTGATTGCCGACTTTCACCGTCGATATGGTTTAGCTTGAGTCTACACTCCTGAGACCTGAATCCTAACACCTGATCTGTTCAAATGTGCACAGAAACTTGAAACATTTTTTGAAAATTCTCTCCTCGTCAATAATGACTTGAAATCTTTATTTCATATTAATGGACAATATTCGAATATGCTTGGTTGACTTGCGTGAGAAATGAAGAAATGCTTAGTGATCAGGGAATGAAAATTTACAGGGAAAAATCAGGGATTCTGTTCCAGAAACCGGGAATCCGTTCTTCTAACGCTTAGGGATCATTTCGTTTTAAAAGGCGGTCTATTCTGATGGAGCGCTATTATCTACTTCTTGAATGACACATTTGAAGCTTCAAATCATCAGAAGAGTGGGGAAGCTTTCATTGACTAGATAATGTAAACATCAGGAACGCTATTGGAATTAAAATTTTGAATGTGCGCCAGAGAAATGGCTGAAAGATTAATTAAAACCGCTATTCATATATGGAACTCTGGAGAAAATCCCGGGGAAGTGGGAGAAAACTTCGGTTTCTCATCAGGGAATGAGCTCCTGAAAATCAACAGGGTTGCCACAGTCAGGGAATACCGGGAGATGTCAGGGAATTTTAAAAAGTCAGGGATCACCGGGAAATGTCAGGGAAAATGACGAAAATGTCAGGGAAAATTCGTCAAATCCCCTTCATTTGCTTTCTAGAATGGGTTTGAGATTTTGAACAAGAAATTTTGCCTGAAAACTATTTTCAATCATGCACTGGACGAAAAACCACATTGGATCTAGAGTCCAGACTCTTAAAACATCGACAAGAAAAAATACTCTTGATTCCATCGGATTTTTGCTTCAATCAAGAACCAAGCCTCTTAATTTAAGCGGATTTTCTTTTGATTCAAGCAAAAATCCGATTGAATCAAGAGTATGTTTTCTTGTCATCGTTTTCAAAAGTCTGGACTCTAGATCCAAGCGACTTTTTTTTCCAGTGCATGCGTCAAAGTCTCTGAGTCAGCCTTGTCAGGGAATTTCACCAGAATTTTTCAGGGTAATGTCATAGAATTTCATTTTCTAAATTCTACGGCACCCCTGAATCGAGGAAAATCAGGGAATGAGCCTGGTCAAAAATCTAGACACCATGCTCAAAAAACGTTTTTTATCGGAAGAAACTTCGTAACATCCGAATTTTTTTTACGGCAGGTCTCCTCGGTATTGTAACATCCGGAGATTGGCACGATTGAGTGACAAAATACTCAAAATACCGTTTCTGTGTCGGTGATAGGAAAGTATCGGAATAAGATCACGACCAATATGGAACGTTATGTAGGTCAGGAGAGGGTCGTTGACCCTGAAAGTGAATAGTAAACAAATCGATCAAGAAAGTGAATGAATGAAATTCCTCGTGTCTCGTGTCGTCTTATCTCATTGCAGCCTCCGACCTTCCGTGGGCAGCCGCTTTGTAGATATGGCGTCATCCTTCCAAGATAACCCATCAACAGCATTTAGTAATACGCTAAATGCACTGTTCTACCGTGATAGCGAAGAGAGCGGTAAATCTCAAATTTTCGAAATCGAGTTTTCTTTAAAATTAGTCTTAACTCTTTCAGATAAAACCACTGAAATTGCTAAAACAGCAAAATTCATCTTTATTTTATCAAAACGAGACATATAAGAAAGCCGCAAGGGCGCAATATATGACGTAGTTTTAGGCAAGACAGCAGTAAGAGACAATATTCCTCCAGAGACCCAATGAAAATAGTGCTTTCAAGCTAAGTGCCGCCCTCTTCTGCCAATTCCTAACCTGAAAAGTTCGTAGTAATTTTCTAAACATTACAAGCGGACGGACTAATTTTCTGAAAATGCAACGCTTTTGCAGTTTTCTCAAAAGTTCAACACTTAAACAGTAATTTTCCAAAATAATTCAACCCTTCCGCAATCCTTTTCTCAAGAATTTAAGGCTGTCCAGCTGCGCAAAAATTAATGATTTAGCACTATTTTTCACAAAATATCAACTTCCTTGTCTTATTTCTTCATGAAAATCAGTGCGATAAGTATTCACTCTTTAGAATGAAACCGATTTTTTTATTCGTGTAACCTCAACTTATTTCATCAGTTCTTCAAACCTTACAAGTTCAGCCGTGCAAATCGAACGTTCGGTAATATACAAACTAAATGTTGTGTTTGACGAACCGAATAGTTGGGATGATAAAGAATACCATATTCTCCTTCACTTTGAAGGTATGCAATTTTACCCACTCGTAAGTCTAAATAGTTGTATCAAGTGTTTCTCCCCATCCAACTTCTCTACTCATGCATTGAAGTCACTGAGTCAGCCAAGAGTTCACGTTCTCCTTCATTTGTGGATATGCAATTTTACGTAATCGGAAGTCGAAATGGTTGTATCACGCATTTCATCACCCCATCAAACTTTTCTCGTTATGCGTTGAAGTCATAGAGTTAGCTGGAAAGGGCTCACGTTCTCCTTCATTTCGTAGGTATGCAATTTCACCCACTTGGAAGTCGAAATAGTTGTATCACATTTTTCGCCCCGTCCAACTTTTCTACTCGTGCGTTCAAGTCTCCAAGTCAGCCGAAGAGTTCTTCGTCTCCTTCATTACGTGGGTATGCAATTTTACCTACTTTGAAGTCGAAATCTCCGAGTCAGCAGCAAAGGGGCCAACTATTTTTTACTGCTCGAACATGCGAGAAAGAGTCGTTGGTTCATAAAGTGTGATCGGATACGTGTAAAAGGAAGAAAATTTCCGGACTTAGTGTGCGAATGCGAATTTCTCAGCAGCTTTAGGAGGAAATGTTTGAAAATCCTAGCAGCAAATCTTCGATTTTAAACATTGAAAATTGTCGGCATCATTTTTTGTGTGCCAAACTTGGGTCTCCGTGGGCCCCAGTGTCCATACTCTTTCTGTAAAGGCACTCCATATCGTCAAGTTCCAGGGCATGTAGCAACCACTCATAGAGTACGTATAGAGTCGTGATGTGAGTGGGAGAGCTGGGACCACTTCAAAGCATTTTCCAGGTCCCGAATTCCAAGACTCCGGCGTCACGCCGGGTCACTTTTTCAATACATAAGCTATTGTTGGTGATGTACGGGGATCCGGTCATCCAATGTAAACACAGAGGATAGGAATCACCACGTATTCTAACTCGCCATTTTGGATCGAAAATGTATCGAAAAAGTGACCGAAGCTCGGCGCACACCGGGCTCGGAACTCGTCGTCCAGGACATGCCAGCTCTCCCATTCACATTAAGACTCCATGTACTCTATGCAAGCACCACTACGTGACTCAAGTAAGATCGGCGTCTCAGCGTGGCGGGCCCAACAGCAAGTAGAGCCGTTTGAGAGCGGATGTTTCCTCGTATTTTTCTCCTCCTTCCGAGCTCGGATGAAGAAAGAGGTCGTGGAGGGCGTTGGCATCCTCCGTAGATTTTTCCGGTGCTAACCGGAGCTAGAGGTAGACTGCGCTTCAGAGTGTGCTGCATCGGCGTCTTCGTCAGAACAACTGATGCGAATAGGAACGTTTAGTCGAGACTAGGGGCTGGTCCCCCTGACCGTTTCGCGGACCAGCCCCCCGAGGTCTCCCAAGGCACGCTACGCGGGGGCCCTTCACTGGAAAAAAACCACATTGGATCTAGAGTCCAGACTCTTGAGAACATTGAATAGAAAAAATACTCTTGATTCAATTAGAATTTTGCTTAAATCAAAAGGAAATCCGCTCAAATTAAGAGGCTTGGTTCTTGATCTAAGCAAAAATCCGATGGAATCAAGAGTATTTTTTCTTGTCGATGTTTTTAAGAGTCTGGACTCTAGAACCAATGTGTTTTTTTTTTTTCCAGTGTAGTTAATCTGAATAGAGCGGGCTCATCTAAATACTCCTGTTTAATGTCTAAGTAAACTTACTTTTTAGTCTTCGGTCCTGGTGTGTGCAGTGTGTTCTGAAGGGTTACATCAGGACCGAAGACCAAAAAGTAAGTAGGCAGTCACCTGATGAAGTAACCGTGAATTTATTCAACCTAAATACTCTCTCCTATCGATAGCCGCTGAAATCCTGAAAGGCGGCCCGGTAGACAAAAAATGAACATTCATATTGTTTCAATGGGATAAATTCGCATCTTTCTCGCGTACTTTATAAAAAAACCCGGGTCATATTCCCAAAATCTGATGAGAGCGGGCTCATCTACGGACTGTCGCCTGTCATTAGACGCTTTTTTTTTAAATGTTGGTTTTTAGGCCTTATATCCAGACTCCGGAGGATACTGCGGCCTTGGAAGGGAGCTGAAAAATGGAAAGTCATTTTAGTTATACAATAGCCGCTTAAATCACGGAAATCGGCCCTGTAGAACAAACTGCGACAGAATAAATGAAAATTTAGGGAGTCAGAGAGCGTAAAGTAATGAATGAACGTATTTTCTGAGAATCGAGTTCTCAGGAAACCCAACCAATCAAGATTTACGAAAAAAAGAAGAAAAAAATCAATACCAGCTTGCTAATATTTTTCTAACTTTTTAAAACTGTGAAACAAAATGTATTCACAAAAAAATACTTAGTTTCAAGTACCTAGGTACTATCCCTAACGAAACAAAAATAATCCGGTATGGAATTTTTTACCTAAACCAGTCCGCAGAACCGGCTAAAACTAGACCGGAACTTTTTACGGAACTCCTTCAGCTTGTTTTTGCTTACTTTTCGAGTGTGTCACTTCACTCCAAACAGCTCGATGCATAAATCAAGCTTAAGCGTGTGTGATTTTTATCAGTTTTTGTAGCCATTGCGAAGATAGAGACCTTCTTCCTACCTTAAAAATGTTGGACAGAAACGTTGCGAGTAAAGATGTTCAAAAATTAAAAACCCAACAGTATATTTGACGTCCCAAATCTTCCGTTTAATACGCATGGAAATGACTGGGAAAATGTGCGCCGAAGACGTACATACCCCTCCTGAATTATATCTAACATTGATCAGTCTCCCGTGCTTATTTTTGCAACATTTTTAAGACTTCATTTTTCTTGTGAAGTCACAGCTGATCGTGAGTGTCCAGTTCACACTAAAGTTCAAATTTTCAGAAAATTGCCCAAATTAATCCTGATGTGCCCCCTAAATCTATCGATACAGCCAACAAAGGATTAAATTCATCCAGGCAATTGCAAGTTTACCTTTCTTTTTTTTCTCCTTTTTTTCATCATTTTTGAATCGTAACATCGTTTGCACTAATGCAAGCCGCTTTCTTATTCCTTCCTCCCTTCAAATATTTTTACGAGCTTGGTACACCTCTGGTGTCTAGCACCAGGACTTCCCCTACTTCATCAGGATTTGCGGAAAAATCGGTCTTAAAATCAGGATTTGAAGAAAACTCGGTCGTAAAATCAGGATTTGAGAAAATTCGGCCGTCCGATCGGATTTTTTTATGCTTTCGCAGACGCGTATGCACTTGGAAGAAAAAAACCACATTGGATCTAGATTCCAGACTCTTAAAAACATCGACAAAAAAAAGTACTCTTGATTCAATCAGAATCTAGCTTAAATCAAGAACCAAGCCTCTTAATTTAAGCGGATTTCCTTTTGATTCAAGCAAAAATCCGATTGAATCGAGAGTATTCTTTCTTGTCAATGTTTTCAAGAGTCAGGACTCCAGATCCAATGTTTTTTTTTTTTTTTTTCCAGTGTGCAGAAATTTTAATTTTTCTCCGCAACAGATCAGGATTTAGGAAAATAATGAAAGCAGGATTTAGCAGTCAAAAATCCGGAAAAATCAGGATTTCCCGACATGACAAAAAACTAGATACCCTGCCTGGTTCCACCTCGAAGCACAATTCTCGGCGAAGGACGGGCGGGAAGCAGCGAAAATTCGCGGCGTCAGCCGATGGATCCAGTTGAATCCAGTAATCCTCTGTTTTATCAGATCCAAACTGATATCTACGCGTTTTAACTATTTCGCGTCTGGTGCGTCCCGGGATTAGTTCGGCGAGAAAACAGGGACCCCGCGCGCTGCTATTGCTAACGCTGCGAGTGTCATCGTCGCTCGTGTCGTCCTACCTGCCCGCACGTCACGAATGCCGAGCCCCCCTCCCCCCTTCCCCCCGAAAGTGGCTCCAGCCCCCACATGGTTCCCCTTAGTTGCCCCCCAAACGAAGCTTCCAGAGTAGGGTGTCTACAAGTCCGGAAACAGTACTGATTTTTCAAGGGCGGTCCGGAAGTACTGATAAAGTGCGGAAATTTTGCAAGAAAGTCCGGAATTTTTTCATTCTTGTCGCAATTTAAGCGGGAAATTCAAATTCTTGAAATTTTTCGAATTTTGTCGGTCGGAGGTGTTGAAAACGTACTGAATTTTTTTTGTTGAGGAGGTACTGAATTTCTTGGGAATGCACTGAAAAAGTACTGTAAAACTACTGATTTTTGGGCAGTCTGTTCTAGTAGACACCCTGGAGAGGGGCCGAGTGCAGAGTTCCCCCGACGAATGAAGGCCCGAAAAAATGAAGGTTTATTATGCCCCTTTTATTATCAGCGAAAAAGGGGGAGTGTCGAGATAGGGATGAGGATCAAATTTTAGTGCCCTTAACCAAATTTAATTGCACTTCCAAGTGTGAGTTATTGATATTTTATAGTCGTGTAAGAGTGTGTGTTTTTGTGCGGGGGAAACTCCCGGGAATTGTGAAGTTTCTCCGGAACCGGAGAAACCCCGACAAAATTATCATTGAACAGACTTTTTTCCGTATTTTTAACGTGACACCATACCAGAACTCAACAAACATGTTGAGATTCTTAACTAATTTTCTTTGAAATGATCAAAATTGGAATTGTGGCACCGTTCATTTTATTACAGTCACTTACTTAAAATGTATCGTACCACGATTCCTATTTTGATCATTTTAATTTACGGTACTACTCAATTAAGAATGTTCGAAAAACTCTCTTTGAATACTACTTTCTTCTCCGACTTTTTATTCAAAAATGGGGCGATTACGCCAAGATGCACAATTTATTGCATATCAACGAATGTTCCTGGGAAATCTCTCCTGAAAACCCTGAAATAGAGCAAGAGATAATCAAAAGCGAAATTGGCGAAAAATCGAGATAGCTTCGTATATTTCGCCCTTCATTACCTGTAGCCTGAAGTATTCGTTTTTCGAATCTATTTTCAGGGAATATTTGGCTGATATGTGCCTCTCAGTGTAATCGCTCCCTCTACCCGTAAAATTGCGAAGTCGAAGCAGGGTTTCAGTGATATCTACTCAATATCGTGATGTTTGTTCATCTTCATTGTGTATCGATTCACCTTAAATCCTTGAAAGTTGTATGTATTGTACATGTAGACTTTCTGAAAGTATGCCAGAAATACTGCCGTACTAAGGAATAACGCCGTATAAACATTCAGGCGATGCCAAATTTCTTTTGATAAAACATGAATTCCCTGGTAAACCAATGAATATTTTCTTCCAATTTTTCAGATAATTTTGTTCGTAATTTCCCCTAATGTTCCTGAAAATTTCAAGGAAAAATATTCATAACTTGACTCGAAAATGAACATTTTATCTGGGGAAATTTGGCAACTCTCGAATGTTCATATGGCGTTTGTCCTTAGCGCGGCAGAATAGGTATTTGTATTCTATAAACGATTGGAAAGTCCGTCAAAAGTTTCTGAGAATATGCCCATGGAAATTTCAATCTGTGAAAAACATTCCACCTGAGAATGTGCAAAGCACATCTACTGCGCTTGGGGAAAATGCCTTGTTTTCCCTAGGATTCTTCTGTTTTTCCCCATTTTCGCGAGGCTTCCTTCATTTCATGCGACCGGTCGCGGAGCCAGGAAGTTCCTGCACCGCTGCAGGATCCTGACCAGCGGGTCGAAATATAAATAAAATGTCTAATGAGACCTGTACGAATACAATTGAGGGCTTTAGGTTTATTTTTTAATGCTGCAGTTGCATAGGCATTAGGATTCCTCCGTAACTACCGGAGCACCGAAGAAAAAACTCCTGAGCTCTTTCATGTTAGGATATTATGTCCTGCTTTTTATGGTTTTTTGGAAGAGGAGATCGCTTGCATCCAACTTGATTAACCGTTGTTGTGATTGTAAACTAATTGAGCCTGTTTGAAAAGTTAGGTATGTGCTTTTCTCCTTTCCCTTTTTCTTTTTTTTTTTTTTAAATGAAACCTACTAAAATTAAAAAAGCATTGAAGTATCTAACAAAGCACTCAAAATGCAGCTCAGCGAAAATTAGACACCCTCTCACTCTTTCTCACTGGACATCAGTGTTTGGATTTCAGTTGTTTCAATGAAAGTAATTTGTGTATTGTCTTTCTGTTTCAGTGGGCCGCGCAGTGTGAGTCAGGCGCCTATCTCTGCGTTTCCTCTCTGCAAGACTTCTAAAAATGAGTCTTCGTTCAACCCGTCTATGACTGTCAAATCGTTTGATGACTCAGATAACAGTAACCCACAGGTGAGGAAATTTCATTCAATAAAAAATATGTCGTAAAGCTCAGCTAACTGACCGATCTAAACAATTCTATTAATTGATATAAGTAAATTCAATCAAATAAAATATATTGGCTCTGAACTTTTGCCTTCATCTCACCATCTCTAGGGACTGAGATGTCACTATGTAGCCTCCACACATTTCAGAAGGTGAAGTTGATGATAGCAAATGCAGACTTGACAATTTTCCCAAAAATGCAGCTGTAACATCACAATTGATTCTTCTGCCTTCTGAAGTTGAATGATTGAAAATCGTATCCTTTAACATATAGTAGACCTTGCTTTCAGAAAAATTCTTGCTGGTAGATGAATATAAATGGAGGGAAGAATTCTATGGATGAGATAAATAAGGCAACTGTGTTATATTTGAGTCATTTTGTGGAATATTGTAACTTGAGTAGCCAATATTTAGATGTGGCTCGTTCAAACCCCTTTTCAAGTGACATGGATTACTTCTAATTTTTAGGTAACATCCTTACTTAAAACATTATTTTCATCATTTCTGAATGAAAGAAAGGTAACTTACTTTTTTTTGTGTTTGAATACTTTTAATTTGACGATACTCTAAGCGTTGATGCCTAAACGAAAGAAAGGTAACTTACTTTTTTCTGTGTTTGAATACTTTTAGTTTGACGATACTCTAAGCGCTGATGCCTCAGCTGTTCAGACGCAACAATGGCTTCAAAATCATCGATTTGGTTCTCACCTGCAAACTTTCTCCAATTTCTCTGGATCCGATGTCCTGCGTCTATCAAGGGATGATCTTATCCAGATTTGTGGACTTGCCGATGGAATCCGGCTTTACAATTCTCTGCACACTAAGTAAGAATTTTTTTTCATCCTCAGTTTTGTTTGACCGATGTCGATTGGACATGACAAGACTAATAAGATTTTATGAAGATATGTGATTGGCCAGTCGCAGGAACGCAGATCCTGCCCCCTCAGGCCAGATAATCGCCTGGTATTCGGTCAACAAAGGGTCCTTTGGAGATTAATTACGTGAGTCAGCGGAATCCATGACCTGCAATGGACCAATCACATATGACGAATGAACAACAGATAAATTCAATAGACAAATACTAGTCGCAGGAACTAAAGTTCTGGGGCTGTAGCTTTCCTGATCGGGTTTTTAACTTTCTGCAAAATGTCTTATTACCTCTATGATGAAAAAACGAAAAACTTGTCCTTTCTTACATTGTAACTGTACACTGTAAGAAAGAGTAAGTTTTTCTGTTTTTTTTTTTTTATTATCAAGGTACCAAGAAAGTTGTCAAGACAAATACAGAAATTCAAGAATCAGGCTACTGTACCATTATTATTTTTGAGTTCATGGTCTTTGACTCCCAAAGGAATGTGAACATTATTATTTGAATTTGGTCTAAACTTATAATTTGACTTTTTTCAGAGCAATTGCTCCAAAATTAACCATTTACGTGGCAATGAAGCAAACACCAGGCGTTTACCAAGCAATGTACCTCCACAATTTGTCAGGCCATGACATGGTATCAAAACTTGCCGGCTTGCTGGGTGTTGCCGCCAATCAAATTAATGACATTTATCTCCAAGGACCTAATAACATTCATGTTGTCATCAGCGATGAAGTTATCAAAAACATGAAGGACGAATCTGCTTTCACCGTCGAAGTGTTTCCAGGTACCTATTCTTACTTGCTCTAGTACTGTTACGCCATCTCCAATGATGAAGCGGTGTTTTAAAGCCATGGCTTGTCCAGATAGGGAGAATCAGGGATTCAATATTAACATTAGGAATGCTACTGGAATGAAAAATCTGAATGTATGCTCAAGAATCGGCTGAAAGATGAAATAAATTCGATATTCAGATCTGAAACTCCAGAGGGACACATTGTTTTTCCCAAGAAAGTCCTTACTAAGTGGGCAAAAACATTGATTCCTCATCATAGAATGAGCTTCTGAAAATCGTGGAAAAATCAAGGAATGAGGATGGCCAAGAATTCTTTCAAGAATTGCTTTATTCTTTTGGAAAAATAGCTGAAAATCCTGGCCCGGAATTAACTGAGAATGTTTGTTTAAACAACAATTGTTGAATGTCTATTTTTGAACACCCTGTGAAACCAAAAAATGCCCCTTATTTTCTATCTGATAGTATGCACTGTACCAACTAAGCCTCAAGTATTATTTTAACGATGGTTAATTGAACTTCGAGCTTGTGTTTGACTTTGAATGGGTCGTTGGACTGAGTCTAAACGTCTGAACCAGAAGATACGTCAATCAACACCAACGTTAAAATTCTCTCACTTCAAAACCTTTCATAGAAAGTGATTCACACAACAGGAAGTTGGAAAATCCATTCCTAAACGAGATTGCAACGATTTTTATTTCTTACAGACCAAGTAGAAGTGTGATTATTCAAATGATGTCGCTTGTATTTTTGCCATTTAACCAACATTAATTTTAAATTTAAATATCTTATTTTGGAGCTGATTTCTAGACCCTTTGCGGTGCAATTCGTTTTCTTTGTGCTTGGAAAAAAAGAAAAAATGATATGTTAGGCTTTAACTCATATACCTTGTACAGAGACCCATTGAATGTCAAATTTCTCCCAAATTAAAATATTTATCAATCATTCATTTAAATTAATTCATACAAATTTTTGCCCTCTATTTTTACTTTGTTCCTACAGGCAGTATGTTTCACTGTTTTGCTCATCACTTTTTTTCTATTTTGTATTTTTTTCAGATCAAGGAGGGGATAAATTCAGGTTACTCCTGAAGCCCTCTCCGACTCTCCCATTGGTCAACTGACAATCGGACAAGATTGAACATGTAGATATCATCTACGTCATTTCTATGTAAGAGCAACAATGAACTAACTCTGCTCCCTCTATTTAGTCATAATTTTATTTATCTTATTTAACTCTAGTTTTATAACCACTGAGTTTATTTCAACTTTATCCCTGTAAGTTTCCAAAAATGCAGTATGAATTCTTGTCGCTGAGCAAGTTATTCACTGGCGATATTTACACTCATCGGAACGGTTTATCATATTTTTCTTTTTATTACACATTTCAATTAATCTCTCTTTTATATCCTTCTATTACGTTTGTATGTTATGTTTGCTTTAATTTTACCCTTTTGTTTATTCGTTATGATTATGATTTTGTATTTTTTGTGATCTGTGTTCGGCCTTCACAGAAATATTCCTCGGTTCAGGGTTAGAGAAATCGCGTTCCTCGACGATGGCATCAGAATTTTTTCCATCAGATCATTTAAACGAAGCTGACAAAGAGGAAAACTCCTGCATTCCCACCGTTTCAAACACTGCACGAGTTTTAGTAGCATTGAGCATTTTTTAGAGGTACCTTCTCTAAGTTTCAGACAACTGGTATAAGGGGCTAAATTTGACAGTTGTTTTTCTATCTCTTTATGTTCTCAATTCCATCAGTCCACTACTTGTAAGTTTTTTCAGATTCACCCTCCTGTCGTCATTTTTCAGGGTTGAGAACCTCTAAATTTTGCTCTGCTGTTAACGCTCTAACCCAAATGCTCTTGTTCATCCCTCACTGAGGCGAAAGCATCGATGATGAAACTGCAATAAATTGTATCTCAGTCAGCGGCATTGGCTGACTTCCTGTCATACTTCATTTCTACATGAAGAACAACTGAATATCATTTCTTGTAATTTCAGTAATTTTTCTTCTCTGCGTGATGAATATTTCTTAAAAATTCCAAGTCGTGTCAATTGTTCCTTTTTGGAAAATGAAAAAGATTTTGAGAAGATTGAGCTTTAAGAGATTTTGAAACACTACAACTGAAGTACCTATTTTTGCCGTTTCACCGTCATTATGCAAAAGCTAGTGTGTAAATAATATTGCAAGTAGTGATTATATGTCTTTTACTTGTTAGATCTTGTAAGTAGAAAACTATTAATAGCTGCTCTGAAATTCTTCCCAAATTATTTGTTCGTTTTATCTTGAAAGTTCACAAATTATTTGTCATATTTAGTGGAATAACGAAGCATTTGTATCTTTCAGTCCTGCCTTGTGCACGTAAGAACTATCTTTAGTTATTATCATGCTTTTTCCATTTTACTTGTATGAATACGTTCTAATGTTGATCATACTAATTTTGAGAAGGCTCCATTGTTGTCTTGGTCAGTTGTCAGTGTCCTCTGAGATCTATGTCATTTATTTTTTAGGTTTTATCATTCCAGCTAACGGTAGTTTTGTTAAGAATTTCTGTTTACCTCAAGGTTTCCTTTTTTTAGTGTGTGCATGGTGACTTAAATGTAATAATTGTAACTATAACATTAATTTGATAAGCCTACTTTTATTGCCTTGGTATCCTATCTGGCGCTTCGTGCACACAGATACACTTGGCGGAACCACCTCAGCAAATCAGCAGTTAGTTTGATGAATAATAAGCGCTTAAGCTCTGCTAAATTTGATTTTTCATCATTCTTGTAATGTTTAAGATTCTTTTTTTTTATCTCTGCCTTCAACATGTTTCATAACCAAGTAACTGAAATAATTTGTCTCAAATTTAAATTCACCCTGTAAGCACATTTTAAGTGGTGAAAATTATTACTCTCCTCATCATTGTCGATTGTCTTTAATTTTTCGATTGTTAAGTTTTATCTCTTTAATTTGGCAATTTTCACTTGCGCTTCAACCAGCACTTTATTTTCTGCTCTCTGTAACTTTTACTTACTAATGTTGGTTCTCGTCAACAAGTCCCAAACGACTGATAAAATGTTCATAATTTCATTATGTTAAGGTTCAAATAAGTTCATACACTAGAGACAAATACCTTCTTACAAATTTCATTCATTAAGTTTCCAAATCGATATCAAGTTCTCCATCTGAAAAGAGTACTCTCAAATTTCAATGGATCAATTTTGGTCTTAATTAGATGTTGACACTGACGCAATTGACCTGCATTTATGTAATCAAGTTAGTTTATGGCTTTGTAGTGTAGAAGTACTTTTTAAACAGTATTTTGTTTATTTAGCTGTATCATCTTCAGTGCTCTGGTTTACATGTATAACTGTCTGAACTCCTCTCTAGGGAGATGTGTACATTATTTGGAAAATAGGGAAAGTGTTTGGGAATTTCATGATTGAGACAAGAATTTTTTTCTCTGCTTTGAGTTCTCATAGTCGCGAGAGATTAATCTTAGAGGATAATAACATCGAAACAGAAAATAGGAAAGTTCGAAGTCAACCATAAAATTAATGATAAAAATTCCTTCATTTGTAGATGTGCTGTCATGCAATGTTGAATGGAAGAGACAGGAATCATTTTGATGCGGGGAAATCGACTAAGCCAGAGACTGCATTTCTAAAGTAAAAGACATTTTCCCTATGCACCCTGGTCCATCATTTTGCTGCTCTTGATTTGAGCTTGGTGAAAAAAGTCTTGAGCCAGTTTTTGTTCGTATTGAAATCAGTGGTCTGGCAGAAGCAGTAGTGCAGAGACTGAGAATTTTATCGGGTTGCAATGTGTAACCTCTTTAGAAAAACACGATAAAATTCACAGAGATTGCTCAAGGCCCAAAGATTCAATCTTTCTTTAAAGACTGTGAAAAGAGTCTGCACAGGATTCAGACTAATTCTTGACAAAATGCCATTTTTTCACTTGTATGATCTCTAGTCTCGTAAGTTTTCTTTTTCACCCTGCTTGAATGGAAGCATATTTCCGCCTCTTAAGTACGAAATCGTTTGTATTTTACAGCGCTTAAATTTCCTCAAAACGTTTATTTATCTCACCCCTTACTCTCTTGTTGTCTTCAATTTAAGTGTTGGAGCGAATTTCAGCAAATGCAAATAATGACATCGTGGAACAGACGTACCTACTTTCTAGTTTTTGACTTGTTATTTCAAGTATTCTATGTATTCTTGTATTTAAATGATATTTGCTTTCTACATAGTACAATTTTAGTAGCTGTTGTAGGAAACCAGAATTAATAGTCAAGACATTGGATCAACTTATTTCGCACTCTTTTTATTTTTATCTCTGCTTTGTCAATATTTTGTTGTAGTATTAATCAGAGTCGCAGTAGAAGAACATTTGGTTCTGGTTTTTTTTGTTTTGTTTTTTGTTTTTCTTCATCTGTTTTGTTGATTGCTCATAAAATTTAATGGCATTGATTTCTCGCCAGCCTGTGTGTTTTTTTCTTCCTTTTATGTTTCATCTGGGCAGAATTTCTGTACAGTAGGTGATAATTATCTCCGCACATCAACAGAGTCCTTGATGAGTCTTTAAAACTCTGCTCGGGGTTGTCTCATCGCAAGTTTTTTAATTGATTAATTTTTCCAACAAAATTGTGTATCTTTGTTCTTGGTTTCTCTTTACTTGTTTTGATATCGAAAATCTGTGTATTTTTCATATAAATGAGCAATAATTATTGATTTTTCAAAGAACATGCGTTTTTTTAAAAAAAAAAAAAATTACAAAACAGGAGAAAGTTTGAATGAATTGAGTCAATCCGCTAAGAAATTTGATCACTTGACATTTCCTGATGCCACAAACACTTTTCATCTGATGAAATCAGTTTTACGCAACTTGTGGTTCACTAATCTGGTGCCATCACTGATAATAACTGATTTTCATCATTCCTGAGTATTCAAGATTACTTTGAATGTTACAAGTTACTTTTCCTTGGGCAGCAGTTCATATTTTATGTTCAAGGTCCAATAATCCACAGAACCAGGTTAAAAGCTTTTGATAATTTAAGTCTATTGGTTCAGGGTGTCTATAGGTACTAAAGCAAGGTGACAATTGTTTGAAAAGTCAGGGAAAATTTGTGAAAGTCAGTGAATTTCACTGTGGAACCTTGAACTTTTTCCTCTGGTCGAAACATTGCATTTTTTCAGTTTAAGAGACTTGGCTCACAACTTTTTACGAGAAGAAGTTTTGAATGAGAAATCATTTTGAAAGAAGAGGGGGAAAAAATCTGTAAAAAGTTAAGGAATTTTATGTTCAAAATTCCAGTAAAGTCAGGGAATTTTAAGTTCCAAGGAAGTTTGTGAAAAAGTCAGACAGAAGTCCGAAATTCTGACTTATAGATCCAGAAAATATGTTTCAAACTTGCTCTCTCGTGTCCTGGTAAAACAAGTACTTTTCAGCCAGAATTTTTTTTTAAAAAGAAAAAAAATCTATTCAAAACAAGCGTTTACTCCTTCCTCATAAAAATTCAGTAATCAACAGTTCATCTTCCAACTTGTTTATTTTCAAACGAAAAAATAAGGTTCAAGTTCAGGTCTTAGAATTGTTTTTCCAATATCCTGTAGACACCCTGCAATATCAACTCTTTTGAAATCGATCAATTAAATTCTAAGAAAAAATTGTATACTTTAAGTCATGTTATCATTGAAACATATTTTTATTGCGTAACTGCTGAGTAGCTTCCTTTTCCTTTTCTTGTGAAAGGCGCACCTTTTCTTTCATTTTTATGGCTCAAAATAAAGTTTATCATCCAGTTTATCTGAAGTGTTATTTTATTCCTAAAGCCTCTTTTTTTTCATCTTAAACTGTGAAACTATGACAGGTCATAGCTTAAGATGAGTGAATTACTTTTTTTCTTTTCTTTTTTTGACAACCTATATAAGTACTCTTCATTTACTAATTTTTTGTAAACTACATCTTCTTCACTTACAAAAATAAAGTGTGCTGTATTTTTCTTGGCATTGATTATATATTAGGAAATATAATATTCAAAGGGAGAAAAAACTTTATGCTCATTACCAAATGACTGCAAATGCATCATGAAATTAATAACTATGTTTGGGGAAAAACACAGGAAGACCCAACTTCTGGCCATCCACTTTTTGACTATGCATAAAATATGGGAGAGTATTTAATAGTAGGTTGAGAAAACTGTTAAATGATGATTTGAAAATTTTAATTAATACGATTTAATTGATTTATAAAAATACGAGCAGGTACAAAGCAAAGGTCTAAGTGAACAAAATATCAACCAGGAGTGGAAGATAAATCACAAACAGGAAACGATTTCCAAACAGAAAGGGACTGATGTGCATATTTTAGGGCTATTTGAAGCACTCATAACTTGTGAGAATGAATCACATTTTCTGGAGTAGCTTCCTGTACTTACTGAAAACGGTTGGCAGAATTTTCCCAAAATATATGGGAGAAAATTTTTATGGCAAGTCAATTTTCAATATCTAGTGAAGTTATTTAATTTTTCATAAAATCCACTTCTGATTTTTTTCCCATTCTCACATGATATGTCTTTAACAACTTCTTACAAAATGTCTTTTTTAAGGAAAAAAAAGAAGGCAGGAATTCATTCCAGCAGTTATGCAAATTTAAAAGTTACAGAAAAATCCAGCAAAAGGACAAATAACAATCTTTTTCAAGAAGTTTCCTAACATTTTCTTAACAGATTTTCCATCAATGCAGACATCCTGATTACAATTTTGGCTATTCTGGCAATGAGCATGTTAGGCATCTCTGCCTAAGAGGTCATTTATTTCCAAGGCGGATAAAGAATGGTGGTCGCATTTCGTACCCTCTGGACGTCACACGGTATCGGGTACATCGGGTACATGGGCCGGCCGAGGCCGGGGGAGTCGGCTCAACCTCGAATTGCATGGCAAAGGCCGTACCCTCCTGACGTCACAGTGCTTCAAGATGGCGGCCAAAATCGAAATGCGACCACCATTCTTTATCCGCCTTGATTTATTTCAGCAAAAACTTATTAGATAATGTAAGGCACAAAATGACTTGTCAATCTTCCAGCATAAAATGCTACTCCCCACCTCCCCAAAAAAAAACCCCAGCATTCTATCCAAACCAGGTCAAAAATGAACTTACTCCAGCACACTTCCACAAAATCTCTATAAAAAGTTTGAACACATTCAAGTATCAAAAGAAAAAAAAAATTACTTGGTGTTGTCATAAATTAGGCTACATAACAACTGGTGAAAGATACATCATGGAAGCTCTCTGATAGCATTAGAACTTGTTCCTAACAACATTCTAATGTTTTTTTGTTCTTTTTCTGCACAATCTTGCAAAAGCTTGTGACTAGGTGACAAAGAGTGAAAAAAAATCTGACCTTATTTATCGAAAGTTACAGTTACAATTACATAACTGCCAGCTTTTGATTCTGAAATATTAAAAAACCATCCTGTATCAACAAACACATCCTTCGTACAATGCAAGACAAAAGAGCTCAGATTGAGAACTACCAGGCACTGTAAGAAATCAGTTTGGAATTAAAAAAATCATTGTGATTTTCAATTAAAATTAATATGTTTTGCATAATCATTACTTGCTGTCTATTAACCGATTCACTACCAATTACTGCGATTGATATATTTCTTCGCATTATCACTATCTAGGAAGTTGATGATTAAAGGTGTGTACAGGTATGAAACAAATTAAATAGAATAATTATTAAATTTTTAAAAAAGTGAAGAGATCCCTTTTAAACCGATTTAAAAAATGTAGATCTGAGACAGCGGATCAATAGAATGGTAAAACCCATAGAATATAACTGCAGCAGGCTAAATCATTCGGAGAAAAAAAGGAAAATTCACTGTTCTATAAAATCTGAAATCGATCTCTCGACAGCATCTCTCAAATTCATCAATGATTTTTTCACTCGAAGAGCCGTTGGTCTCACACTTGGATTCGGATGCCAACACTCTTGCATTATCTTTGAAATGGTATCCAGCACCTGGAATCAAAGAGACATTAAAAATTAGAACCGAAAATTGATTGCTACATCAGTTGGAAGAAAACCTTTTTCCGAAAAAAGTTGAACATCAATACACAATTTCACTTGCATGCTTTAATCCTTAGATTGCCCACTCGTTCGATCCTAGCAAGTCTGGTACAGAGAAGTCACATTCCTGCTTTGACGCGCCTTTTAGTTAACGAAGAAAAATTGAATGACTTCATTCGGATCCATCTTTCCATTTAAAATTCTCTCTTGCCTTCCTCAGGTTCTTGATAATAAGTCATTAAACTTCCATTTATTTCCTAATCTGAAGGTCAGATTCAATAAAAAGCATTTTAAATGAGTGCACAAAGCTAAACCTCGAGCAAGCTCCTAAAAGCAGAGTATGTCCAATATGTTTGAAATTTTTCTTCGTTTTTTCATTTGCTATGTTGGAAATTTTTCTTCGTTTTTTCATTTGCTATGAATTATTGAAAACTTTAGAGGCAAGCTCTTCATTTTTTAAGGAACTTAAAATCCAGCTGAGGTAACAGGAACAACCTACTTTAAGGGAGGGGGGGGGGGGCTACATTTCGTTCAATTTAATTTCAGATAAGCTGGTTAGACTCAATATATTCTGAGGAAGATTTTAAGAGCAAGATCAGTGAAATTGATCATTTTTGTGGATTTTGAAGAAAGGAAGAATTTTTGTATTGAATGAACTTTGCAGACACTGACATGCAGAGAAAAATTTGCGAAAAAACTCAAGAGAAGAGGACACCCTCGAGATACGCAAGAGCATCATCAAAATTAAAAACTTTCGGAAGAGAGAAAAACCAACTTGCACACCTTTATGATGAAAAATTTGGTTTTACAAAAAATACCATGCATATGAAAGCCTTGCTTCCATCATCGATGAAGTTTCATGAGCTATGGTTGGATTTAGCGTCAAGTGATGTCATTGATTAAGCACCAAAGATCAAAAAGCATTAGGAAAAAAAAAGCTGAAAATGACTTTTACCGTGCTTTCGTGCCATTTTTCAGGCACTTTCGGTCGGATGTTATCCTTTACAACAACATTGTACATATCGTCAAAGCTAGGATCACTAGGGACGACGTCATGATAAGGCACTTTGTATTCTTCAACTTTAACGCAATCTTTCCCTCCATTACACCTCCTATAAAAAACACAGAAAATATTGGAAAATCAAAAATACTTTTTGAAATACACTATTTTTGTATTTCTACGTACGGTCAATGAGCCATCGATATGAGATCCATTGGGGCAACTATCAGTGTGGATATCATTTATACTGTCAATTTCCACGGGTTGCTGTGTTGTTGTAAAAGTACTTGGTGGTATTAACTAGTAATTGGTAGAATTCAGTAGTAGTATACGTGTAAAAAAAATTAGTTAAGATGCGTAACACCAGGCGCAAGATACAAGGTTTTTGAAATCCCAAAATAAGCTGGGGACATTAAAACTGTCCTATGGTTTTCCCCCAATTTTTAGACTAGGTGAAAATGTAGCGACAGTTCTTCCGCCCTTTATCACAGATATTTTGATGCCTTTAAATATGAAATTCACAATTACCAAACAAAACTAAACAAAATAAAAACTAAATAATTAGTTTAATTAACAATTGTTTTAAAATTTTTAATAATCTTAATAGCTTCAGTATCACGCTTTATAAATTTAAGCTATTAAAACAAATAAAAATAATTATAAAAATAGATATGATTAAAATTGCAGTTTTCAGATGAATTTGGTTTGTTTTATATAACAGGTGTGTTCCTTTATAGATAAAATTAATTAATGAATTTGTTTGGTTGAATACTGTTCCTTTTGCTGTTCATGATTCAAGCATCTGATTTGGTGAAAAGAAAAAAATAATGAAGAAAGGAAACTTCAAAATCAAAAGAATTGTCTTCAATAATGCAGGTATCAAAGGAGCAAACGTCAAAAAATCAAGTTTCAAGCCTGGTGCAAATATAAGTAGCTAAAGCTTGGAGAACATACCTGCATAGTTCCCAAATTACTAAGCTGAGGGAGTAGATATCTGCCATTTTCAGAGCTTCGAACACTCGCGCATCTGCACTCTCATCGAGAAGAGCATCTATGGTTCCATCTAAAACTTCCGGTGGCATGTATCTCTTAGTTCCCACTCTAACATTGTCACGGACAATGTCAAGACCATTTATTTCACTGAAAAGGAAAGATGATTGTAGAATCAATCAATTGAGCATTCGATACAAAACTTCACTGGGGAAAGAGCGTAAGAGTGAAGTTGAGGATAAGCAATCGTTTTTAAAATTTCCTAATTCTAAAATTATAGGTATTACTTCTTTAAAAGAGTCTTCACCAGAGATGTACAAACATGGAACACGTTGATGGAAAATAACGCTAATATTGCACATCTAAGAATCATTCTGTTACCAACTTTTGGCCAATTGAAAGGACAGTTGGACAGAGAAGTTGTGTCTCGCAACAGCATGACATGATTAGACAGCTCATTTACCTTTCAAATCAAGAAATAATAAAGTGAGCTTTCGAGGAGGAAAAACCAAAACAAAAAGCAGGAACATACCTATTGTATCTAACAGCAAGGCCAAAATCTGCAATCACACATTCATTATTTCTTTTGACCAGAATGTTTTTGGACTTGATATCTCTATGAGCGATAGCAGGTTTCCCTTGAGTGCCGAAAATCTCTGTATGAAGGTGAGCTATACCGGCAGCGATTGAGCAAATTAAAGAGAGAAGTGACTCCACATCCAATTCATTTGACTGGAGATAGTCGTATAGAGAACCATTTTCATGATACTCAGTGATTAGTAACATTTGCGTCCAAGAGCCGGTCCCTTTGATGTCTGCAGCAACAAAACCTGCAAAGGCAAACATAAAAAAAATATGATTAACACTAAATTTTGCCCATTTGATATGTCAGCGAAAGCATTGCCCAAAATATATAGTACGTCAGGTTCTATTTGACAGGATAAGAGCTTAGTTACTACAAGACATGTTTCCTCGTCAAAAATTCACACAGAAAACATTAAACACATCGAAAATGTTCCGAGTGACCATATGAGAGAAAAATAGCATTACCATTATACATTGTAGCTGGTCGATTCAAACTTCTTCCTTAAAAAAAAAACAAAATAAAGGCCAATGGAGCTAAAACGGACCGTTAAAAATAATCTTATTGATTGGCGGGTATTCAGGCTTGAGTTTCATAAAGCTTTCTATTATGATACAAGGTAAGTACAATAAAAAAACAATTCAACATAAATTCAAAACTTAGAGAAAATGATTTCATCGCAACACTCACTAAAATTACGTATTCATATTGCCAGGACTTTCCTTCAGTAGACTTTGGTTCCATGTAAAGCGTCAAGTTTAAACTGGCAAGCACAGATAACGATAATGACTCGCTTACAAGTTAAAATTGGAAACTTTTACAAGAGTTTATTGTTGTGCTTCTAAATTCAATTTTTGGAAATTTTGGCTTTGATTTCTCGCACAACAATGTCAGCCCAGCACAACTTTGCCATCCTGTCACATTTTTAATGTATTTATTTCTATCAGTGTAAAGTGGGATGTAAAGCAAACTGTACTTAAATTGTAATTCTGACAATGAAAAAAGAAAGAAAAGTATCGGATTACGGGTAAATTTACCAAGAATATTGTTGTGGCGCATCAAAACAGTTTGATAGATTTCTGTTTCTCTGAACCAACTCTTTTCTTCTGTTGTGGAGAATATTTTGACGGCAACTTTGTCATCCCGCCAGTTAGCTAACCAGACTTCGCCGTGACGACCTTTGCCAATTACTTTCAATGGCTCGATTTGTTTAGCGATCGTTCTTTGAACCTGTAGAGAAAAAAAAACATTGATTTCTTTAAAATAAAATGGGCACTTTATATCAACAAGTTGATTACTGGATGGATAAGACTCTGATAAAGCAGCACAATTTGAGTAATGTGGAGAACCATGTATGGAATACCAAAAAATTCGGCACCGGCTAAATTTGATTATTATGTACTTGATAAGATGTTCCCCGTTCCCCACGGCCTCCTGAGCGAAATGACCTTTGAAAATTAAATTTTCTATATGTCAATCTCAAGAAAAGCAGAGCTGTGAAGTTGATTTGACAGCATATATACACTCAAGATTGAATAGAAATGTTGCAACGACTGATCGATGATCCAGGTGAGCTATTTCTTCCTTGCAGATCAGGACGATAGGACAGATGAAAATAATCAAATTTCTGTGAATGATAACAGCATGCGGCGCCGTGTCTACATAGACAGGCTGAAAAATTCACTAAAAAATTCGGCTGACAAATTCACTTTTCAATCCTGCTTTCCTCAATATTGGCACATAGAAACTTGGATTTTAAATTATCATCGAGGACAGGAGCCCTTAAAAGACATCTTATTAGATGATACCGAAATTTGGCAGCCTTCAAATTTCTTAGTATTGTATCCAGAGTTCTCTTACAGCACTGAAATTAAGAGAGTATTTCCGGACTTCCGCCATCATCATATTTTTGTGTACGCTGTTCAGGTTTATGAATCTAAAATACAAAGGACTAATATTAAAGAAACTCACAAACAACGGAAGGCCTGATCCTGAACCAGAGCTTTGTTCCAAAAGATCGCTCAGAGTAGCAGGTGGTAGGAGCATTGGGTGGCTAAGATACTGCAATTGTTTCACATTTTCTCTTCTTTTCAACCTGCAAATGAGAGAATGTGTGTTAGACAAAAATTTCAAAAGGGAAATATGTATTTACTCAAAAGTAACTCAAGATAATGTGTCATGTAACATGCAGTCCTTGAAAAATAGAGCCTGTCGAAACACTGAACGCAATTAGGTACCTCTGAATATTTTTAACAGCCTAGGATTTAAAAAGAATTATTTCAGAGAACAGATTTGCTTCAAATAAAAACCGATAGGTATAATTGATTAATTTAATGATGAGTGATGAAAAATTGATCTTCTCAAAAATCAATTCCTTCCACTTTTGAGACTGAAAAGATGAAAACCTTCTTCGTTACGTCATTGCCATCAACCCTTAAAAATTTGATAAAAAAAGTTTGCTAGAAAAATCATTTCCTTTTTCAAGCCAATCCCAAAAAATGTGTACCATTTTTTTTATACTGATCTATGACGTAAAGCCTTTGTTACGAATTAATTGATTCCACATCCTCATCCCTGATTCAGAAAACCTAACTGTTTCTGATTAAGTGATGTCTTGCACAATTTTTCCATGACTATCTAAATATTCTCTGAGAAATTTCATTGAACTATTTTTTTTTTCCTTCATTTTTTTGCAAAGCAAAAAGTAAGAGGGGACGTTACAAACACTGCAATCAAGATAAGCGTTTTTCTGGTTTCACCATCGGCACAGTGAACAATGAGGAGAGAGAAATTGAGGTGAGAATAAAGGATTTCATAGGGAAATTTAGTAGGAAATTAATATATAACTCGTTGGTAGGTTCCAAACTAAATTATTGCATGTCCTTACTAGGAGAAGCAAATGGTAAAGAGATTAGGGCTTTGCAAAAAGGGCAAAACGCAGCCATGAGGTACATATTAGGATGTGATATGGACTGTAATATCTTGAAAATGTTGAAAAGTTTAGGGTGGTTATGTATAGAATTACTAATTAAAGCTAGGATATTTGTAATTCTATATAAGATGAGGAAAGGGATGATAAAATTGTTAGACAGGGATGTTATAGAAATAATGGTCAGGAAGGTAGGTAGAAAGGTGGAGGTCAAGTATGGTGAGGATAATGTAGTTGATAAAATGATTTTCTTCAAAGGTATAAGGGACTATGTGTTGTTCGGGTGCCATAATTGGGAACAATTGGATCTTAATGGTTTTAAGAAAACGGTAGTTAGGGAAATGTTAAAGTTTCAAGAAACAAATTGGGGTGATGGAGAATTGTTGCCCAAGTGTTATAGATGGAAGGAATTTGGATTGTAAAGTAGGTTAGGGAAATTAGGGACGGTTGTTGGAACTGAATGGGATTAGCCCTTGAGGGCTATTTGAAGTCCAAAAAAAAAAAAAAAAAAAAAAAAGAAATTGCATGTTTGCACAAAGGTGCAGAGGAAAGACTATAACTAGATGCTTATTACCTTTTATGGCAGTAGACGGAGAGAGAGATGAAAATTAATAGACCACAGGTGACAGATGCAGCTAAAGCCAAGAGCAGAAGGCTATCTTCCCATGAGGTGATCGATGGTGATTCTGGTTTGAGCCTTAAAGCTGGATGTAGGTTTTTATTGCATAGGTCAGTGAAGTTGCAACAGTCGATTGACTTTCTCACGACATGCGGAGAAAGATTTCCTTTACACTGAAATAGTAGAGAGGGATCCAATTAGTATTCAATAACAACCAGAGTTGTGTTTAGCCTAGTTTAGAGGATACTACTTATATTTCTTTGTTGCTCGAAGAAAATTGACCCTCAAATAGACCGTAGGATATTAACAAGCAAATCGTTCTTAATGAAGTTAGGAATCAATCCAGTTCTAAAGCATTACTTAAAATGAGGATATTTTGAAGATCCAAAAAGGGAAAAGAAATATGTTGATTTGTTTACTACCACATTAGTCGTGGTGACCATTTTTGAGTGACCATCACGGACCAAAGTAGATACAGTCACTTGTCTGTTTATTACGTCACCAGGCGATAAGAACGCTACCTGCACTAGAACCATACAACTAATTTTGGGAAGTAGGACTTATATTCATTTTTTTCAGGTTTTTAACATTAGCAGATGCTTACCATCATTTTTTCCCTCACTGATGATTTTTCGTTGTTTGTTCACACTTAGAGGTGATGCGTTTTGGAGGGTAACCCTTCTTTAGACCTAAGCAGTTTGCAATAACACCAAGCCGTCTTGTTGGTGCAAAAAAACTTCAAAGCTTTACAACTAACTTTTGTACAGACCGAACGGCATGGTGTCATTGCAAACTGGTTAGGTTTGAAGTAGGACTAAATGCTGAAATACATCGCCACCAACTCTCAGCAAATAACTAGAAATCAGGGTAAAAGAAGAAACAAAGGTAAGCTCTACAGAAATTGTATACAAAATTGTTTTGGATAGAGTCAATGGGTAATAGTAGTTTTCCGGCAATTTTAAGTAATTGAATTTGTGCTAGATTTGCCAGCGGAATTTTACGGTGTGACAGATGATCTGCAGTTTCAATTTCCACCTTGAAAAAATGCGAAGCAATATGTTAGAACTTCAGTCTCACTTTCGAAGTTAGCTAAACTACTCGAAAGGAACTTTAGAAGTGTAACAGCCCTCTAACTGTGTTTTAACGATAAATATTGTAAAAAGTGTGAGTTCTGAGGGAATTAAGAGAAAATTAAGTCACCTGCATATCTGAGGATTCTTCAGGGGGCAGGCAGCCATAAGTACGGAAAGGTTCCTCTCCATCAGCATCCTCTTCAATCGAACTGAAGCACTGAGACCCAGGGGAGAGGACACATGTACCTGTTCCATCAGGGCAGTAATCCGGTGGCTCACAGTAGCATAAAATCGATTCTTCTGGAAAAATGACATATATATGAAAACTTCAGGCAAATTTGAAAGAATTCACGAAGGTTTCCTTACAGACACCACGAAGTTGATGGGGTGTAAAGCTGAGTGCTCAATGTTAAAAGAAACGGGAGGATAGTTCTCTAAAATAATGATAGATACTGTCAAACAGACAGGGTTTGCTTTTGCCTTAGTTCCGTGTCATAGTAAACAACAGTATTTAAAGCTGCTAAGAATTTACTCAGTTTATCAGGAATTTCTTGTGAGTCCAGTGGTTTTTAACCAGTTTCGTAAAATCATCAAAAATTTGTTTCTCCTTGGACACGGATTTCTTCAGCTTAACTGTGTTGACAACTTAATTTTACAGAATCCAGCTGGATTTATGTATAGGTTGTAGACTTGATGGTTAAATACATTGCAGATTATACTTACCGCAGCTTACGAGACTAAGAAATACTGAATGGAGGATTATCACAAAATGCAGGAGATTTTTTGGTAGAAAACTCATCACTGGCCAGTGAACATGAAATGCTGCGCATGTTGAGAATAACAGCCAGGGTTGAAAGATGTCTATGCAAAGCAACTGGGGAGGATTATGTTAACATCTTGAAACTGTGAGTGTTATAAAATAATTTGCTAATCAGTAATTAAAGGGCAAGATTCATGGAACTTTATTCACACATTTCATGGTGATATTTCTCGTCTTTACACGAGCAAACATAACCTAAAAAAAACGTCAGATTCAAAACAACACAAAACAATAAGGCGGAAACGGAAATCGGTAGATTAGCGCCACACCGGAAGTTCCACTCACTCCAAGAGGAGTTGGCGGGAAGATATGACGGCAGGAAACCCGAAGCGGCCCGGAGATCCAGAATCTTGTTTCCCCCGAAAATTTTAATGGACGAGTAGGTACTTATGCATAGCTCATAACACGAAATTATCACTACTGATTGATGCTTAAAATAAAAAATAAAAAAACCCTAACTTACCATGTTGCATAGGGTAGGGGGGCATATCGGCTGCGGCTCACAGTGAAGATTGAGGATATTTTACTTCTGTTTATTTTAGATAAAAAATCAACTGCTTGTGTACATTAAACCAAAAATCTTTGAGGAATGGAAAAAATCTTAAAAAGTATGACAGGGTAGCAAAAGTTCTTCCCCCGAGAAATTGCGAAAACTAAGTACCTACGTAACTTGAGAAAAATGATAACTGGGGAATCCCTAGCGGCAATGACCTTTAAAAACATTTTTCAAAAACTCTTAGAAACATGTTAAAATTTTCAAATACAGAAAATCTTTTGGGCTATATTTTGAAATTTGAATATAATTGAAGGAAAAAAAGATTTAAAAAACTTTCAAAACCTCACTGTGCGTTTTTAAACATTTTTCAAACATTTTTAATGTTGAAAAACTACAGTTGATATTTTAAGGTTTTTTTTTTTTAAAAACACTTTTTACTTACATTTTACCGCTTGTAAATTTTACCTGAAAATAGCCAATAGGGGTTTCCTAAAACGAACATTTTAACAGTATTTTTTTTAAAAAGTTGCCTTCTTGAAATTTAAGAGTTTTTTAAAAGTTATTTAAACAGTCGTTGCTACTAGGGATGGCATGAGGTAGATAAATCCGCTGCTGCTTATAGACATCTAGACTCAAAAATCTCATCTATGTTAAAATTGATTTTTGTAAATGAGACAGTTAATTTACACTCAGGGCTTTTAAAGAAGGTACTTCTGTATTCAAAACATGGAGAAGAAAAGTTGCACGGTGCAACTTGCACCATTCCTTCCTGTATTCTTGAAACTGTTGGCAAAATTGTTGGAAGTGGAGTTGCTTCGATGAAAAAATCCATCACATCCGTTTCACTATCAAATTGTGAGCTCTTCTTGTTTATCCTATTATTTGGGTGATGTTAATGGAAAAATTGGGGTTAAAAGTGTGCCATGAACAGAAGAAATAAACCCTCAAGGTCAATTTAATGGCTAATAGACAAATTCTTCTCTCCATTCTTGGTTACTGAACCACGTTGGGTATAAATAATTTAATTGGTATGATCATCTGAGAAAAGATGTCACATTCTCTTAAAGAAAAATGCTTATACGACTTGGAGGTTTCTGAATGTAGAAATAAATCAAAATGATGGTAGAAAAATCCTGAGGTTATACGATTGAGTAGAAGACGAAAACTTATTTTCATTAAACTGATCTCATGGAAACACTTTGACAGTGATATTACAGGAACGTTCCTACTGTTTCACAGTTCATATGTCTTAAATGCTCATTATCTTGGCACAGATATGATGTTGCAAGTTAATGCTTAATGCTTTAAATGAGGTTTTTTAAAAAAAAATATTTTTCTAAGACTCCCTTCAACAGGCGAACTCTCCAATTCATTATCAAGTCTTTTGCCAAGGAACAATTCTGAAATACAAAAAAGAAAGTTCTCTCTAGTTGATCACTGGGAGAACAAAAGTACAAGGCAAATAGCTGACTCATTAAAAAAAGGCTTGATAATTTTCACAGAATGTTAAAATTGGTGTTTCATTCATTCAGATTATGTTGCTGGAGGAAGAAAAAGGGGAACGAAATGATCAGTCAGTCAAAAAGACAGATCTGTGCATCAATTATTATATTTACATTAGGAGTACTTACGGATACCACAATAAAGAAGAGGGTAAGAACTAGATTACAACAAACATTAGACACAACAAAATAAATACTTTAATGTACACATTTCCACATACGAGAGAGAAGGTCAAAATTTGGTAACATCGGTGTTGTAACAAAGACTTACACTTAAACCAAATCAAACGATGGGGAAAAAATGAAGATGGTGATCAACAGTAATGCACATTGAAAAGAAGCTACGTATTTATCTTGATTACCAGAGATGGCTAAAAATTTAGTATTTCACTATTGTACAAGAAAAGGGGTCCTATTCCTACCCGATAGGGGAATCATCAGTAGAAAAGTATTTACAAAAATCACTCAATGAGTTGAAGCGATACCAACTTTGCATTGGTTCGTGGAATAAATAAATGAGATAAAATGTGCACGAGTAAAAACACTTCCTTACTGAATGAGAGAGTGACTGGAACGGTCTGTAAACCAATCTGCGTCTCAGAGAATGAGACCTGTGTCAAGTTGAAACCTTCCTTCCATTTGGAGTTCCTTGATTTTCTTTCCAAGTCTCTCAAGTCTCACATCGTCAATGACGGTAAGAAAAGGATCAACCTCCATAATAACCTCATATAAATTAGTTGAGATTCAACTGGTCATCAAAAGAATACATCTAATGAACTTTACATGTAATTACTGTGCACAACAATTTAAAGAATAACTAAAATTATAATGATTACTGGGTGAAGTACCAAAAATAATTCAATATTAAAACCAAAAATGCTGATAAAGAGATAAAATTTTAACTGAGAGATAAAAATGCAACATAAATATCAGTATGTACAGTATTAACATTTTCAATATTATTACAACAGATATCTTGTATATATATATATATATACTTACAAATTTAATTACGACACCAAAATCAATCCACTTTCCAATAAAATTTATACATTCTTTTTTCTTCTCATTGAGACACACAATTTTTAGTTTTACTAGCATCTCACATCATAACACATGAGAATTTTCAAAAATCATTACAAGAATGGACATAACAAATTTAGTCAGTAAACTTTCTTCTATAAAATTAAGAAAATTGGAGCAGTGAGCCACTAGATACGATTAGAAGGACCAAAATGAGCTATTCCATGAAAATTTTACGAAAAATACTGTGGACATACTGAATTTATAAAATGTTAGATAACGAGTAAGAAGTACTCTGATGTCTTAATCAAATCAAGTGACCTACCAGGAATTTGCTTTTCTCAACCTGCTCATTAAAATTCTTAAAAGTATAGGGATCAAAAAATTGACGCTCCTATCTTCCAGATAGGTCGGTATTACAAACCAAAGTCTCTTTAAAATATTAATATTTTTTAATAAAAATAAAGGAATAAAAAATAATATAGACAAGCTTACTTCTGTGTCTACCCTTAAAATTATTTAACATATTTGTCATTTATTAATTGGAGCATCACAATGAAAAATAAAAATTAGGCGAGACTTTAGATTTACTCGCGATAAAAAAAGTCGTTTTGAAGAGTAGTGTACAGAAGTGACATCCCTGAAGAGTTCCTGCGACTTGCTTAAGGTTTCAGTATCTAGAAAAGATGACTTCCAATTACCAAGGACAAATATAATTTACAACAACATCAAAAACATTTAAATTTATGCAGCATTCTGTACACAGATAAATTTTTTTCTTTCTGATTAAATGAAAAATTTAGAAGAATTTGAATCAAAATTCAAAATAAAAATGAATGTCGAATTGGAAAGCCATTCAATATACAAAATTGTTATACACTTTTTGGAACACAGGAGAAGGAATCCAAAAAGAGAGATCCATTTAGTTGAATACATTCTCTTGTTGAAAGTTGTACCTTTCCATGTGAGTCGACTCACACAAATAAACACTCATGAAGATATTTTTTTACAAGACAGATTATCAAAAATACCTCTAAAAATACAAACTTATTTTGACACTAATGTTTGACAAGAAATGATACAGGGTTTGAAATACTTGAACTCACTGATAATGTGACAGATAAGGCAGCATCAACTGACAGAACCAAATACTCATGGAAAATTTACCTACAAGAGGAACTTCTAAAGGGGAAATTTTGAGAACAGAGCTCTTGCATGTTACAGGGATTTGCGATTTCAGGAATTCTTTTTGTGCAAAATTTTACGAAGAATGGGACGAAACCACTAGTTTTCTCTAAAACAAACTTCTCAGCTCAAAAGAAGCTCTCCAAGTTGAGGTTGTAGTGGAGGAGATCACCTACATCACGGTGAGAGTTCAACTCTATGTCCAGTCAAATTCTCCACGCAGAGATAGGGAACAAGTATATTGACAGGGTTGTCACTTTGTGCAGGGTTACTCTGGCTGCAGCCTTCATATAGTCCCTGTACAAAGTAGCAACCCTGTCAATATATTCGTTTATGCATGGACAATGTGACTGAATATAGGTGTTCCTCTGAAAAAAAAACATGGACAATCCCTTCATTACAGCCTCAACTTTGAGAGCGTTTTTTGAGATTGGAAATTCGTTTCCGAGTAACCAGCGGCAACAGTGTTTTTCGAAAAATTTCACTTACGAAAAGTACTCAAATTGCAAATCCTGATGGCATGAAAGAGGTCAAAAATATAAAATTGGCTTAGCATAGATTTTGTAAGAATTTATTTTACATGTTGCAAGAGATTTTATTCTTCTCATTTGCGAAAGATGTCAAAAGAGTGGGGGGGGGGAGGGGCAATACACTACAAACTAAACACTGCAATATTTTGCAAGCATTGGTAAAGAGATGCCACAAAGGATTTGACAATTTTTTGGGTTGAAAAGTTAAAAATCACTAAGAATGTTAACGTATTCACATGCTTTTTTCACAGACGGCGAGCAGTCAAAAACTTGACATTCATGCATTTTCATTCACTCGCTCTTCATGAACTTAATTGATCTCGCAAAGATGATTGACGGAATGGTAAGTTCTCAGGCTAAATGAATTTCAGCTCTTTCTGCTTTCAGTAGATTCAAAATCATTAATAATTGGGGGTCAATAATTTTAAATTTTCATGGGCATTTCCGAACAGCAGAACCTAAACAAAGGAAAAACCAGACTTCTAGAAAAACATTCTGAGAAAGTACACGATTGGAGATCTTGGTTGCTTTCTACCTTATTAGGCGATAAGTTTAAGACATTCTTTTGCCGCACTAAAGCATCTCTCGTGTTGAAAACCCCAGCAAAGCCTCAAGCAAGCGTTAAAAATACTATTTTTAATTTTAAGTATTTCTCATACTTAGGTAAAATTGTCTCCGGTAAATAATTGGTCATGGAAAACAATCACTAAGATGGCGAGAAATGAGGAAAAAAATTCCATCTCAAACCGGATGAGATGAAAGATTGGAAAAGTCGAAGGATTGTAACACTCAGGATATGTCTTTTGGTTGCTTCTGTCAGTGCTATTGCACTTAGAATCATAGCAAAATATAATTGTAAAATGATCCAACTTGAATAAGTAGCAAATTGATAAACTCTCCAAAATGTAGCGATTGATGTAGTGGATGAATGGAAATGAAACAAAGTTAAAATGGTGCAAATTGACACCTACGATATATGAATTTGAATATGCTGCAGAAGCGACTCTCTGTCCGTAAAAACCTCATTGCAAATGGAGCAAGTGACGAATTCGCTGACTGTTTCACAAACAGTTTCACAGACATTGCTCGGGTAGACTTCCGTTTTAATGTTATGAAACTCTACCGGATCAGGCACCTTCTCCTCCTCATTAATATTATTGTCGATGAACGGTATTTCGTTCATGTTATCCGTGTGAACCACCGCCTCGGTTTCAATGACACACTCTTCTGTTGCTATCTCATCAGCAACAACTTCTTCGGCAATGGTTTCTGAATCAAGGATCCCAGAGGAAGGATCCTCTTTCTCAAAATATTCGTTTTTAAGACCATGGATTAGTGGGTTGGACATGTCATGACTATTATTTGTGGTTTCCAATCTGCTGCCGTTGACCAAGCTCATATTATGACTGCCTCGCCCTCTACCCCTTGTGCTATTCCTTTTCCCTCCTCGAGGTTTGCGGACTACTTCTACCTTGGTTGCACTGGTGGAGGCACCAGGATCCAGTGGAAAAGTTGCCAGTTCAAATTTTGACCCAGTTTTCATGTTGTGATAATTCACGTTTTTGGTCCTCGGTCTATTCCTTGCAAAATCTAAAGACCCATCTGTTAAACTTAACATAGCATTTAAACTAGGCTCTTCGTTTTCATCGTCAAAATTTTTCGGCGCTGGTGATCTAGTTACAACATATTTAGATGCATAACTTGTATTGTTTAGCAGTTTAGCTGCTTTTGCGCGCTTTTCAGTTTTGGCTAACTTCCCTTTCATAAGTTTTGCTGATTTTACAGGGTTCTTTTCCAATTTTGGTTTTTTTGGTTCGACTGGAGTAACAATGGCATTCAAACTGCCGAGAGCATTCTCACAAGCTTTTACGACTGAGTCAAGATTATTTTTTGATGTTTCCCCATATCGCTTCTTGCGTTCGGAGATTATAGAGTCAGATTCGGATTCAGAGGTATCGGGGAAGCCGTCACCTTCTCCTGGGAGTAGTTTTCGTCGCCGCTTGTACTTACGAGGTCCCACTGCAGGCAAACGATGTTTTGCTGTGTTTTCATCGCTATGCTGGACAAGATGGTGGCACAGTTCAACAGATGAGCCGAACAAATAACCGCAAACTTTGCACTCGTAACACGAGTTCACTTTTGCCTCAGCACCTGAATGATGAGCTCGAATATGTTCACGCAACACAACCTATGAAAAATAAATAAATATAAGAATCAATATATTCAATCTGCATTCACTTACTTTGGCTCATAGAATTGAGTTGCTCTGGTCACATATTTTTACATTTTAATGTTCAATACTCAGTGGAGAGACTCACTTATTGAGCTTTACTGGAGATAAATATGTAAAGAAGACGTGCATAAGGTGGATTTCTTACGAAGATGGGATTTTTTGTGTCAATGAATTTGATTGAGGGAGAACAACACTTATCAAGCTGAAAATGTCAACACAGGAATTTCAAAGGGATTATCCGTCTCATGAAAAAAGTGATTGACACCACCATTAGTAATAACATAAAACCAATTTATTACAGCAGTGAGGCGTTTTCAGTCGAAATCTCAAAAATCAAGTTTCCAACTGCACTTGACAAAAATTGATCTGATAAGAATGAGTCAGTTAAGCTCGGGAGGGATTTGCCTGCAAATAGTCTGATCTTCCAGTTTTCGGTACGAGAGGAACGATGCGCATGTTAAAATTTCACGAAAAATTGTCTCCGCGGAGATATAACGATTCCTTTTTAGGGGTCTTCGAAAACGTATTTGAACCGACCGCCGTGAATCTCCGCATCTCCGCATCATAAACGGGAAGATAGTGGCGACGAAACCAACCTGCTTAGGTACTACCGCCACGCCGCCGTTGTTGATTTCACGATTTCTCGTTTGAGGTTAAGTAAGTTCTGTGTGAATGTTTCATATCCTACATACACCTGTATCGCATTCTGATTGAAGAGCTTAGAGAATTAAAAACAATGGATATGAATCTCAAACAAAATAACCGACATAACCTCCAATTGACCAACAAAAACATACCGCCAACGCGTCGCCACCGTGTATTCTTCCACTACGCATTCCGTTGCCATATTGATCGTGACGTGTACATGCGGAACCTACGAGCGCGCAGTTCAAACGCCGTTTTGGGCCACCCTAATTTTTGACACTTGCGAATAAACTTTTCCCCCGTTTGCAGTCATCAAAAAAATTTAGGAAAAAAACTGTAAGCTTCGGTCACTTACTACTTTCGAATGACACAATAAAGAAAAAGGACTTAACTGACTCATTTTGCCTCTGTTGACTACTGTCCCTTCATTCAGAGGACAGTCACAAACACACACACATTAATAGATCAATATTAGTGTCATTAGTTGTTTTTCTAGTGCTGCAGGCCGTTCAAGTATTATAAAAGGCATTTTGGCCGACTTCTTAACTCCATTTCTCTAGTAAGAAGACAACCTCTAACCTGTTTCGACTTTCGAAGACTCACCTAACCCTTAAAATTGTTCAGAAAATAACAGATAAAGCCAGAAGAGTAAGTGAAAAATTATTTTTTTTTTGGAAAATATGATTTTCTTTTCTAAAAGAGAGACTCATCTGCCATAAGACAAGCTGGATGGCCCCTCCGATTCTTCAGGGGTGGGGATACTTGGACAGCCCCTTGGTTTCTTCTGGGGTGGGGATTAATACAGATTTTACATAATTTTTTATTAAAATCACTACAGAGGATAGATCAACAGTTTGAACTGTATTTGGGACAACACATCCATACATCCATTCATCCCACATCCATCCAGGATAATAAAATTTTGTTAAAACTTAGAACTTACTCTTTGGTTGAAGGCTTTTGGGCAAACAGGGCAGACATACGGTTTTTCACCAGTATGGATGCGTTCATGCTTCCTCAGAGTACCACCATCAGCGAAGGCTTTCCAACAATAGCGACAACCATATGGCCGCTCCCCGGTGTGGATTCTGACATGAATTTGTTGTGATGATCGGGACCCGAATGTTTTCCCACAATCAAGACATGGAAACACCCGACCTGTGTGCTCCCTACCTCCACTGAAAATGCTATGGATGGACCTGTGTGAGATCAAAGCACGACCATCCGGAAAATCTTCTCCGCATTCTTCGCAAGCTACAACACGATCACGATGAGAGGACATGTGCCTGAAAAGAAAAGAAAAAAATAAGAGTTTATGCCATCTAGTCTTTAACAGGATAATGAGATTCCTTAGACTTCAACATTTTGCTTTTTGAGGGTGTTAAGCACAAAAAAGTCTTGCATAAGAAATTCTTAGTAATATGTCTTGCAGAGTTTGAACTAACAAAGCATGAATTTACATGCCAGCAAATGTAAATTGCAATGATTTTGCACGATTCTAATTCAAACTTTGAAACAGCGCGGTGAGCCAAAACGCTATGTCTTCCTGACTTTCCCTGTTTTCTCTGTTGCTGAACACTCGGCTATAGCAGTCGATTAACCCTTTCCTTACTAGGCTTAGAATCCTACCCGGGCTCACACCTCAGTCACAAAATCAAGGAACATCAGGTTACAACAGAAAGAACATGCAATTGACTTCATCTTCACTTTCAAACTGCACTGATACTCCCCAAATTACTTATAAATTAATTAAAACAATTTATTTCATAATACAAAAACATGGTTACAAAAATAAGGTTATAAGTGATTACAGATGTGTTGGACTTTATGTTTAAGTATCTTGTGCATTTCAATTTTGTCACTCTAAAAACGGATAGAAGTGAAATCTGTCAAAAATTCAGTTATAGGTCATATTCTTGTGGACATATATCAAGTGCTACATGCTCAATTTAATGGAGGCATGTGGAATCTAGAGCAGGAAAAATAAACATGTAGCGTAAAATAAAAATTCTAGAGCATGGTTAACAGCACTCAAGAATTCTCAAGCTAAGATTGCGAAGGAGTTAAAATAAAAACATGCAAAATCGACCCTCTTGTTTCGTAGTATGGAAAAAATTCAAGGTATAAGAGTGGATTCCAGTATTTTTGCACTTGAGTAAACTTTTCAAGCACTTCTAAAGTGTTCCTTGCATTGCAAAGGCTTGTTATCCAGTTAATGAAAGTTGAATTACAGAATAATTTCTTATTTTAGAGGGAACAGAGCAGCACTTCTCTCTTCTTTTTTCTTCCCTTTTCTTGAAATGAAAATTTACAGCTGAAGGTCCATAAAAATCAATGAGTGAAAAGTTCAAGTACCTCCTGAGGCGAGCTCTTGAGTGAAACTTCTTTTCACACAGAGTACACGGAAAGCCTTCGTCACCTTCAGAATGGACCCATGAGTGTTTTTGTAAGCTTTTCTTATCTTTACATTGTTTCCCACATTGAGGGCATGTATTTTCATTGATTGTATCAGAGTGACGTTCAAGCACATGTTCTGCCACGGCCTCGCTGCTTGCAAATCTTTCACCGCAGGTCATGCATTGATGCTGGAAACAGAGGAAATATAATTAATCATATTTCCGTATTGGCGATTCTCATACAAACCGACGTTCTATTTCTTTTTATTTTGCTGCAAAAATTTACAAAGCAGGTATCTACTATTAACATTCTTTTTTTTCTAGGGAGGGATGCACTAATTCAAAGCTACAAGTTCTCTTTACTTGTTACATCCTTTGACAGATTTGTCAAAACACCACCTTAACATTAACATTTCCAAATAGGAGAATTCACCTCTAATCATTTTGTTCTGTTTAGGATTGCACCCATCAATGTCAGGCAGTTATCTTGCAGAAAAAAAGAAATTTTAGAATCCCTGCTAAGGTGGAACCAATTTTTCTTCTTTCAACAAATTGATACAATTACTACTACACAAGAAATCTCGATGATAAATAATCAAAGTTTGAACTTTTGGAAGTACAAAACTAAAACTAAAAAAAAAAAAAAAAAAAAAAAAACATTCAATTGAAAAAATTCCTGAGAAATTAAAGATATTTTTTTCAACAAGATCAACAATTTTAATTGATTATCAAAGAAAAGAATGACACATGACTCATTTAACAAATCATCTTCTCGAGCTGGATTGGAACAAACCTGTTGAAAACGAGTGTGAGACTCCATGTGAATTTTCAACTCGTCAAGATTTTCAAAGTATAACCCGCATGAGGAACAAGTGTGGCCCACATCATCCTGAGAGATATCAACTTCAACTTTTGTAGCGTGTACCCTACAGGAAAATAAACAAGATTGTAAGATAATGTTCGAATATTGATGGAAATAATAGGCATTAAAATGAATATGATTTGCAGATCATCTTAATCTTAGGTGATAATGAAGTTCCATCATTGAAGTTTTTAGAACTGATTAAAAAAATTGCAGTTTTTACAAAAGTAGAGGTAGCAGAATTTAGTAGCTACAGAAAGCTACAATTGACTTCTAGGTTCCGTCTATCTCGCTGCGTTAACCACTTGAGGACTGAATACACTGCCTCCTACCTAACCTTTTTGATTTCAAATATGACATATTGAAGGTGAAACTCCCAAACCACATACCCTGAGTAAATGCAAAACAGTTTTGCACACGCAAACATGACCCTCGAAGCACAAAGAATTCCCCGGGAGAAAAACGTTTTCCTTAAAGTTTCATAAAAACTTGGACAGGTTTTGAAAATATTTGAGGCAGAGAGATTAGAATGTACGGTGAAACCCAATCTCAATTCATTCAGCTTCATGAGTTAAGATTCTGGTATTTGTGTTCAAAACTAAAAATGGTTACACAAATCCATGAACATAGGTCAGAATAAAACAATCGAAATTGCCAAAAATTCGCTAATAACATTTTTCTCAATATAATAACTAAGTGTTCCTCAATGTACCTTCAGATACTGCTCTGAGAGTGTCATTTAACAGCACAACTAACAAGGCTGCTACCAGTTTAGAGGTGGTTTGCAGCAATGAGTACTTGAACAGTTCAGGAGAGATGTAACAAAGATAAATATTTAAATGCAACTAAAAACTGTATTTGCTGGCAAGCACCTAATTAATTTGCAAATTATCTTGAAGTTCCATTTTTCCTGGGCAAAAAACTGGATTCCCTTCAAGTCCTTACATAAACGGCCCAAAATTTTGCCCGCTTCTTGGCTTAGGATTGTTTTAAAGGATTTATATTAAGCGTAAAATATGATACAAATGAATCCTTACTTTCGATGCCTGCGCAGCATATCATAACGATGAAATGAAACTCCGCAAACTTCACAATTAAAGTCACCAGCAGCATCTACCTCCGGGTTGCCTTCATCCTCAGCTACTTTGGGCGCTGGTTCCTGATTGTAAGGATGCTTTGTACGGGAATGCTCTCTCAGCAGATTCAAGTCCCAGAACATTTCACCGCACATATCGCACTCCAGTGGGGAGTCACCAGCGTGTATCCGTGAATGAGAGGCAAGAGCTTTTTCTCTGGCGAATCCAATACCACAGTGCTGGCAAACATAGGGTCTCTCTTGATCAATGACCGGCCATTTCCGAGGTTGGTTCATGTTCGCTCTGTTCTTAGCGCTCATTAATTTCGAGACGTCTGCTTTAGACGTTGCCTTTTTACCTCTCTTGGGGACCTTTGGGGGACTCATGATGCTGATTTCAGGAAACTCTGGTTCAACTGATTTCACTTCTAGATTTTCAGTCGGTGCCAAAGGGTCGGCAACATCTTCCACCTCCGGCAGCGATATTTCCCCGTTATTCTCATCTTCTGTAGGAGCCCGTGACGGAGCGTACGCATGTATTTTCATATGATTTACAAGGTCACACTTCCGTCTGTAACGGGCACCACATAGATTACACCCATGTGGACGCTCCGTTTGATGAGTGACCATATGATTTATGAGATGAGATTTTTTATTGAAACGACGACTGCAAAAATCGCACGGGTACGGATTCACTTGCACGTATTGCTCCTGGTCTTGAGGTAGAGGAATTTCAACATCATTTGATTCTTCAGTCCCCACTTTTTCCTCGATTATACTGGAAATAAAATAAAAATGGAAGTCAGTATAACATTGATAAACGTATAAAAATATACAATCTACCGAACTTTTCTGCTTTTCAAGGACTATCACTATTTCATCTGCATGACAAGTTTAACTCCAACATTCTCAACAGTTCCAACTTTCCGATATTTACTTTGGACTCCATTTTGCCATTAGGACCTGCTGTTACTGGCTCATTTAATCTACAACACATGCACCATTATTTTTCCAGTGCAAATGGGTTAAAAAAAAAATTTGAAGAAATTCCTACTAACTCAGCTCTTTCTATACCTACTTTCGGAAAATTAATGGTTGCCACTGACCCATTAAAAAGTATCAATGCTGACAGAAAAACTAAACCAGCTTTGGAACAAACATTTTTTGAGTTTTCAAGGAAGCTAAAAACTTCAAATTTGTCTTGAAGGCTGCAAGAAATGGTCAATTCTCTTTACCATCCTTGTTTCTGAATGTACCACTACACATTATTCGCATCAATATTGATTAGGATGATTTACTGTAAGAAAGTAGGCATGTTTCATCACACTAAGAGAGATGATAATTTAAATTTTTCAATTTTCAGAACAGTCAAAAATTTTGTTAAACAAATTTCTATTTTCTCAAATTCTTTTTTTCCTCTTCCTTTTTATTTTTTGCAATTTGTTACGAATGATAGTTCTAGTTTCTTAGTATTATAAGAGTTGAAGATTACCTTTGTTGTTCTTGAGTGTTTGCTGACTCAGCCCATGCATCTGTGATAACTTCTTCTTCAACAACTTCTTGCACTTCGACATAATCTTGAATATTTTCCATTGTAACTTTATCAGTTAATGTTATGGAGGGTAAGGGGGCTTTAGTCTTTTTAACACTGGTTGGAGATTTGTTTTCAGAGGTGGCAACATCAATACCATTACTAAGAGAGGAAATAGTTGCTAGACACTGTAGACTATCGGTGAACGGTACAGACTCCATTACGGCTCTTGCTAGATCTCCTGGTGCTGCTTGATGATCTCCTGAATCAGCAGAATCTGTTTCTTCCCCGTCAGAGTTAACTAAAACAATGCAATCTTCATTAACACCGCAAATAACTTCTGCACTCTGGTTCACAGCATCAGAAGAAGTTGTCGGCACGGATATTGATGGTGGCTCAGATTGGCATTCAGCCATGGTAGTTTACGGACAAGCCTGGAAACAAGAAAGAAAACAACAAAGTTAAGAATTTTGAAGTAAAAAAAGTTTGGAAGGTGGAAAATTAGAGAAAATATGCAAGTATGTACGCATAGACTGGTGTTTATTTAAAGCTACCTAAAAACATGATATTAAAATAAGATATGAAAGTGAAGTTCAGGGTACCTGTACATTTCTTCAATGACCATGGGTAAAATTACTAAGAACAAATATGGAAGGACTATTCGTAGCTTCTTCCTTCAGCCACAAATATATCCTCAAGGAGTAAAATCTTTCTTAAATTTTACAAAATGAACTGTGAACAGCTGATGCTCATCTAGTGAGCAGTTGCTAAGCAATGACAAGGAGAACTCAAAATTGGTGTATATGGTGAGGTGACAAATTTCACAATGAGTGAACCAGTGAGAGATTCAATCAAGTTAGTTGCCAATTTGGCTTCTGAGTATCATTAGAGATGTAAGTGGACTTAGGTAAGAATAAATCTATGTGTAATTGCTGAAGAACAGTTTAAAAAATTGAGAGGGGTAAACGAGTCCCAACACATGAAATTAAGTACAGTGACTTGCTGAGCAAAGGAAGAATAAGCAAAGTCTACCATGTATATTCTCGAGAGGAATTTCCATGCGAACTAATAACGGGAAGAATGAACATTCTGAGTCGTACGCAAAACAAGAAGGCTTCCAGGTTGGTAATGATTCTTAATACAAGTTTTAAACTCTCCTATCTCACTCTTAAAATTGGCTTATGGAGTTACAGGTACAGTAGATGACAGGACAGTCCTCATTAGTGGGGTTCAGTTTACACACTTACATTCCCTGCTTACAACACTTACACCATCCACAAGCTTTCTAATAGAGGTTATGAATTAACCTCAAATGCAAATAAAATGATAGTATATTCGGCAAAAACTAAGAATTAAAAATTAATTTGAAATTGTAAGAGGGAAGCCAGAGGAGAAATGAGCTGATATGTACAAACATAACGAAATGTTAGGCCACTGGCTGAATAATTCGAGACTCCATAACCACCATTAAACACTTGGACACAGAGGTTAACCACAATCTAATCAGAGGGTTTATCACCGCGAATTAATTGCGGAAGCTCGGTGATCACTGTAAATTCTTGTAAGAGGAGAGGAAACGTCGGAAATAACGTCTTTAAAATCTTAAGTTGATTCAATAAACGAAACAAAAGCCCGGATTTGGCGGCCCAGCCTTAACCTCATTACACACATCGTTCACCGTCGATAAGAACGCAATTGTCGAGCGAAATACGGCGAATTTATCCTCAACTTGACGACTTACCGACAAAATTTGAGGGAATTTCTAAAATCACATCGTTAATTACTTTTGACAGCACTTCTAGTCGAACATTAACCTGACATAACCAAATTTCAGAACACAACGCAAATGGATCCACTTATTTCACTTCCACAAACAAGCCTTGGGAGGGACTATATCGCGGCGGAAGCGTAAAATAATCCAATCAAATTTTGGCGTTTGAATACACGGGCCGAAAAAAAGCGCCTAGGCTCGCTCGTCAAATTCATCAAAGCGCACTTGAAAGCGAAAGTTTAGCCATTAAAAGTAATGCAAGTCATCAATAATTGACTGCATCGTTTAGGTGGAATATAGCAAAGTTTAATTCATTGAATTAAACAAAATCTGAAGGATTAATCAGTTGAGAGTAGAGGGTGCAAACTGATGAAATGAAAGTTGCGGTTTGTAGGGTGCTCATAAAAAGTGCGCTGAAATAACACGTATTAAGCGTTGCGTGTTTGTCTGCAAGATAATTCGCGGAAAATCTAAAACTTCGTGATTATGAGTGATAGTAGATCGAGGCACATTCGGGAATATTCAGTTTGTGCTTTAATCGGTGGTGGTCAAGGGAAGGAGAACACAAAGAGGGATGGCGGGAGGGGATGCCCACGCATGCAGCATCCTATGGCGGGAGGGGGTAGCGAGGAAGGGATTATTTTGAATAAATTTTGCAACATGGTAATACTATTTCTGATTCTATTTAGAAACAACGTTTGTACCGTTGATTACCCCACGCACGTAGGTGTTTTCTTAACGGATGAGCCAGATACTATGTTGTTTCTTCTTGAATTTTGTATTCCATATGTACAAGGCCTTTATGTGAAGAGAATAAAATCTCCGACTGAAAAAAAATACTGCTGAAATTTCATAGCATTGCAACGTGTGGGTGTGACTTCGTACTGACGGATAAATTGATAGCAAAATTTTACACTTTCACCAGGGTAGAGATTGAATTTTCACCATTTTAAAATTCGTTCATTCTTATTAACTGTCACCATTCTTTTAAAAGGTGAGACTTTTTTAAGAGAATTGATTTAATGTGGATATCAACGGCTGAAGATGAAAAATTTGCATCCCTTGATTACGGCATTGTGGACCTGTGCTCATGTTATTTTAATTTGAAGGAAAATCAACAGACAGTTTCGAATGAAATTTTCTGTGCATTTTTTTCACTTTTCCTCTTTTTTACTATGAAACTATAAGCAAAGTAATTGATTTGGTTAATGAGCTCCTAGGCAGAATTTAGGAGACTATTCTACTGCATCGTAAGGGATACTTGGTACTCTTAATAATAATGTCCCCTCACGCATCACTTTTCATCAAATATTAGGAAGTTGATGATAACATTTGATAGAGAGGAACTTTCAATAGTTGAGGGGCCTGGAGGCAAAGGCACATAAGTGCAATGTTTGCTAAATGGAGAAATACAAGTTTGAAGTCTCGAAATTACATGGATCCTTATGGAGGAAAGAAAGTTCAAACTGACTTTTTTTCACAGAATATGTTTTAAGTCTATTTATACTTGAAATCATTAATATCTTAAGATTTTCAAAAACTACTTTTATGCGCCTTGTCTTCCTAGCCCCTCAATTGTCCAATTTTTATGGGAATTCGGTCTGGCAGGGATGGCCATAAAATGCAGTTAGAATATCAATAGGATTCAAACAAGAGTAATTGTTGTAGTAAAAGATAAATTTATTAAATACATATGAATAAGGGCGAGAAAACCCTAAGACTAAGCACGTTTACACAAATAAATAAATTGACAAATTATAAAAAAAGAATTCTGTAAAAAATAATGACTTAGTCTTCTTGTATAAAATTTAAAAAAAAAATTTTACAGCTAGAGGAGGTGATGATTCTGAATGCAAAGACAATTTGATTCTTGAGGTTTGTGTACAAAAGAATATAAAATCCTTAAAAATTTTGAATCAATTAATTCCTCAACATTCTGCTGATTCTACAAAATGCAAGGGATGTGTTGATTTATCAACAAAATATGTGAACTAGTAGGTTTACACAGGTAGGGGTACTTAATTTAAGGAGTCTACAAATAAGTACTAGAGAGTATCTCATGAATATTTACAACGTAAAGAGACAGGTCAATTCTTAAGAAATGTTTTTTTAAAAAAAGAGAAAAAAAATTTTAATTCTAAATTTCCATTCATTCATTACAGTTAATTAAGACAAAAATTTGCAGAAAGTAACCAAAATATTCTTGTTAATTTTTAAGGGTGATGATTGCCAAAGAGAGCCATCAGTAATTTCTACTTACGTTAAAGTTCAATAGTGCGTTCAAAATATTCATATTTGAGTCCTTGTATTGCTGACGGTTTCCAAAATTTGAGAGCATTTTTATCATTAATTTATGTAAATGGGTGCGCAGCTTTCGGAATCATGTATTCAAAAATTCCAAATAAATATCTCTAGGATTTCTTGACAAGCTGTAACCTGCAGAGCTCTGATTTTTTTTTGTTACTTACTTCAAGTTCCATGAGCAGGAACTCAGCTAAAATATTTCGGAAAACACTTTCTGATAATAGAAAGAGGACGAAAGAGGAGCCAACAAGCCCTTGGAGACCTGCAACTTTAAATTTTCCCCTAGGGATAAACATGAATGACCCTTTCCACTGATGAAAAAAATTCGGTCTCAAAATCTTTGTCCAGTTTCTTTCTGCAAAATACTATCCTCTTAACGACTAACGATGTAAACACTAAACAGAGTGAGAAGGAACACTAGAGCCTACGATAAAGACCCATTGCTAAAAATAAAAAAAATAGATAATTTACAAAACTATGAAACTCACAGAGATTCTTAAGAGAAAATTTAGAGGTTTAAGTGTATGCCACGTAATATTCGATGATTATTCAATTAAAAATTATGCTGGACTGAGAATATTGCGAGGTAAAAAAACCCCCAAAAAATGAGTTACTAAATACCAGCACATAACATTGAAGGTAAAAATATTTTAACTTGCTGAGTGACACTTCTGGACTCAGACACAGGGGAACGGTTAATTAAACTTTAGAGAGAACAGACCAGTGACGGATAAAATGAAAAACTGTAAATCCTAACTAATTGTTCCGTAAAATTTTGAACACTTGCTTAAAGTATGATAAAAATTTAACCTCTTAAAAAATTAACGTAAGAAATTACCAAACACTATCAACCATTCAGTCGCAAACACACACTTTCCACAAATCTCATTTCCCACACATTCTTTAGAGAGAGAAAATCAGGATTGAGGTACCGCTTAAAGGCATGATATGAAGAGCACTAGCTTACTTCGCCTTGGCTTTGGGCTTTTTCCCCTGCACGGTAACTAAGATATCATAAACTTTGAGAAGGATGAAGTTGGAGTATTCTTCAATGTAGCCATGGTGCTTGAGTCCTGGGTACATTAAAACCAGAACAGCTGAAAAAAACAAAAATAAATTAAGATAAAGGAAAAATAGGAATTGATGACAGTCCAGCTGGCTCCTTGCATTTTCTCATTTTTTAAAAATATTAGAAATGGCAGTAAGGAGATGGAATCTATTTTTAGGTGACTTTTGGAAAGGCATAATTTTACTGTCACTTTGACAACTTAATAAAAAAGGGACCTTTAATGCATTGTTCTGTAGATGCATTTCATAACAATATAAATGAAAATAAATACTTACTGGAGCATAATTTCACTGAATGCTAGGTAGATTCTCGAAGATAGTGCAGTGATACTCGGCATAGGGCGATTGCCTATTTACATTGAATTTATGATCTTTCTGCAGTTATTCGTTGAACTTTAAAAAAACGTTACTTTGCGATCGGAACATATTCTTACCCTTTGAGATTAAATTACTCCAACAAAAGCAAAAAATAGACAGATAAAAGTTAATGCTTTTCCGTTGACAGAATCAATCAACAGGATGACTCTTCTCCTACTTTTAACATTATTCTTGGGTACATCAATTTTTAAATTTAAGGATCTTTCTATGAATCTTCTTTTTTTCGAATATCTACTGATGATCAGAAAGCATAATAGATTGGCTGGCGCTCTATACATGCCAAAATAAGTGGGCTTTATTAATGCTTGGATTAATTATAGTAGGGTTTTAAAAATGAATTAAAAAAAAATTGGTACTTACTCAAAAAATATGTGAGAAAAGTGTTATTGATGTAGTTTCCAGTCCATGCCAAAAAGCTCAGAGTGAGCAAGACTCCTACAATGTACTACGAACACAGTAAAGTATAAAGTAAATTAAAGAGAGTCATTGTTAAAAACCTAACAGAGAGGTGTTGACAAGAAATGCATAGTAATAAGTTCATGGAATTTAACCAAGCCTAAGCTTCTAAAATGATTGTGCATCCTTCATAGTGACTGCCGTTACGGTGAATATGTTTTGAATTAACTTGTATTTTCCTTCTTTTGTCAGTGCTAAAATTGCTATATGTCTGGTGACGATGAAAGGTTTTTCATCGCTGTATTTCATTTCATCGTTTTGAGCTGCTTTGGTGAGCATCGTAGAAGGTAAAATTAAATAAAAATTAGACACTATAATCTTACCGATTTCGGTCTGCTATTTTTAAGATGGCTTAGTTGACACCAAATTTTGGAGGCTTGGAGTTTGGTTTCAACTAAAGCAGTGCAAATGTCCTCCAGTTTTCTTTCTTGTGCGCCAGTCCAGCTGTCTTCTGAGCTTAGTCGAGAGACTACTGTAGGAACCAGGTAATCCAACAAAGTCACCACAAAACCGATCATTGAGACAGTTGTGATGAAGGACGGTTCAATTAGCCAAAATAAGCTGGGAAAAATGAAAAGAACATGTGACTTAGGACAAACATTGGACGTCATCTCAGTTACAAAGGTACAAGTAGTAAAAATTTACCTTGAAAAACATTCAATTTTTTGTTTGTTTATAGGTTCGTAAGTAGTCCTTCAAAAGATACTTAATATGAACTTGAAGCGGACTATACACACAGCAAATGGGGACCTGCGAGTGACTGCAAGTGGCTCATCCGTCACATCCGAGATCGTACAAACTGCGCGGCCCGCGCAGTTTGCAGTGATCAACACTCAACACGGCAGCACCGATATGCCACTTGCAGGTCCCCATTAGCTGTGTGTGCAGTCGGCTTAAGGGATTTTCTAAAACTAACCGCCATGGAAAGCAACCACCTATCATGAACCGAATTAATTTTTCATCCTGATCTTTGAGCCTAGTACAGTATGTTCCATGCATTTCGCTGAATAGCTGAAGCTGCTAGACCAAGGTGGGTGGTCAGTTTGGTTGAATTCATAACCTTGAATTAAGGAAATCATTATGGTGGACAAGAATGTTGAAATTCTTGATGTTCTTTCACTTTGAATCACTGCTGAACAAATCTAAACTGAGGACAGTTCGTTCTACATAGTGAGTTCTAAACGTCACGAGGATTTATAAAGAACAGCCATTATGATGGAATTTTTTCTTTCAGTTCTCAACATGCCTCTTGATCTTTACGCTAGAAGGTGTACTACTGATTTCCTTTGTGAAAACATTCATGAAAACCAGCAAAGGAATGTAAGGGTTATACTACTTGATGTTAAGAATTTTTTGATAGGGAACTTAAGCTGTCTGCTGTCAGGAACCTCTTTACGAAAGAGAATTTCCTCTTTGATTGTAAAATACTTACAAGAAAAGGAAAGATGTAAAACCAATGACAGCGCCAGGATACCATGGTTTTTCCCACAGTAAGACTGAGTTGGCCTCGACAACGATTACTCGCCAGGACTCTAATTCGCGCTTCAGTTTTTTGATCTGCTTGTCCTGAAAATTAAGAAAAGTATTGATGAATAAATGTAGGCTAAACAATGAGGCAAACTTAATAGTTTGCAACTGGGGGCTTTAGTAGAAGAGCCCCACCATGGCAAAATTGTCAATCAACTTCCGAGACACCCAGTGGACGCTCCGGTCCGACCCCCTCCCCTCCACACTCCCTCGCGCGATTTACGTACCCTATTGCCGTGCTGCCAAAACCCCTAAAATCAACAATCAAGCCAACGAACCAAAATAAAGTAACCAAACCTAACCTAACCTAACCTAACCTACCCTAACAAGAAAAACACGAAAAATACAAAATGAAAATAAACAACAATAAGAAAACGGAAAAGAAAAAATGAAACTCACCTAGTCATTGCAATGGAAAAAAAAATGACAAACTCATCGAATGACCATTTTCACAAAACCGAGAATTATGTAATAGATTCCGCTTTTGTAAATAACGAACAGCCTCCTCCTCGGAATTCACCTCTTGACACAAACGAAACATGACGCACGCACAATGAAATCAGAACTAACGCAAGTGTGACGGGCAGTTACTGAATAGACTCCGCCGCTCTGAACTTTGACCGAACATCACACCACCGACCTCACACATTCTTCCTCCCTCCCCACCCATCATTTTCCGGCTGCAGTTTGTTTACCCGTTTTGCAACCGCACTCAACCAGCCGTCCACCTGAAGCGTCCACCGGGTGTCTCGAAAGTTGATCGACAATATTGCCGTGGTGGGGCGCTTCTACTAAAGACCCTGCAACTGTAAATAATTAATGTTCAAAACCCTCCAGTTGGGCTTTAGTAGACTGAAAGAGCTGCACAAAGAAAGGAAGTAAACTCCGTAAACCAGCAGGCCGCTACCTGAAAGTTGCTGGGAGTGGGAGACTTCGTACGTGACAAACCCCGGTTTATGGCTCAAAAGAGATTTCAAACCCAAGTTGACTTCATGAGATGTGAGAGAGGCTGATAGTAACTAATGTTAATGCTATAGCTGATGCCATGAGTGTTTGACAGAGTTGACAAACTGTAATATTCCAATGTAGTCACATTGCGTCAATTCAATGTGTCCCCTTCACGTGCGATGAATTTTTCAGGGGAGCCTTGACCACCCATTCTAAAGAAGAGATGGGGGTAGTTTAATACAGCTAAGTAGTGACTGAATAAAATACTTTTGAAGAGTCTTAAAGATTTACCTTTTCTAGACTTGAGTACTCTGAAGCCATTGTTGATGAACGAAGTGTAAACTGAGTATGAAGGGGGTTCTCAACAATTTAGGATTATTGAGAGATGATTATGAGTTGCTAGCTCGACTTCTTGAACAAAGAATTAGAAGTGTACAGCGTGATGACTCTTTGAAAAAAAGCAGTTCAACTGGTTCAAACCTTGTGGTGCAAGTTGAATTGAATTGGATTGGCGAAAACTGAAAAACAAAACGCAAATTTCCTTTTAATTCCAACTTGTAACCAACACTTTCAAAAATATTGCGCTGCGTGACCTTGGAGTCGTCGGCAGGAAAAAATAAAGTAAATAGTTCCAATGGATTCAATTTAATTTTCAAATTTAAGTACCTAATTTTTAAAAGCGATTTAGTTAAGCTAAAGTTTAGATTTGGGTTTGTGGGAATTTAAATAAAATGTTGAACACATGCACCACCTAGTGTAACGGATTTTTGTCGTGCCGAAAGTTGGTACAAATGCAAAGAATCATCAACTTCATTCTTTGTTTGTTTACAACTTATCACTAATGAAGTTACACGACATTATGTGAGGAAAATCCCAAATAATTATTCAATACGAGATGAAATTTATATTGAGCATTATATTCTTTGTTTTTCTCCTCTTCACTGAACATTGCTGTGGTACGTACCTCTTTTCTCCTTCATTCCATTCCTAAACAATCCTTCGAAGTGACCCCTGATGGCTCGAGCCCCATAACTCCAACCAATTTTTTCCATTTCTATGTGGCAAGCGGTATCCTTCGGTCTCCGTACGCATACGAAAGTCTTTACTTTCCAAAGCTAAAAATTTCATGGCCACTCATCCATAAGATTTGTGCACGTATCATTCTCTTGCGTATTCATCAGATGGTAGATGCGAAGCCATGAATGCGCACCTGTTGGCTCTAGATCAATTACCTGTGTAAACCTTATCATGAATAGAATACAAGCTATCAATAAAGAAAGCCTGATTAATTGATTTCAGTATTTTATCATCAATATCATTCATTTGTTTTTCTTCCAGATGAACCAATACCAGTTACGTGTTACTGCGAGGACCATGACTGTCCTCACTATGTGCCTGGTACTGAAATGAATGGAACTTGTATTTTACCACTAGGAGCACAATGTTTTAGCTCAATTGAAGAGACGTCTGATGAAGAACCAATACGTAGGTTTGGATGTCTACCACCAGACGAATCGTCGGATATGCAGGTACTTAAATTATCTTATAAAAGGAATACTTTGAGTCCTCGGTTTGTATGTTTTCTTGGGAGTTTAGGAAAGACGAGGAGAAGTACTTTGGTGTTTTAGATCCACGCTAAATAAGTTCATGCACTTCTTGACAGAAGCTCATCTGATGTCTCTTTACGTGTAAGTATAGTAAATGCAAAAAGTAAGATAGCGGAACTTTTGTCGCAGTCTAAAAGTGTGTAAACTTATTTGTCACGGACTCTCTAAGATCTATCTAGTTTTCAAATCACCCTGAAGTGTTGCTAAGTCAGTCACCAGGTCCTCACTGGGATGCAGGAATTTCCAGATCCTGGTTGGTCCTGTCAATTGGAGGAACTGAACCCTGTGAGAATGAGAACAAATGTGGGAACCTTGGAAGGTTTTTTTTTTTTTTTTTTTTTTTTTTGCAAAGTTAAAGTATCACAAATTTTCTTTCAAGGTAAGAAAACTGTTCAGCAAATTGTCTTGAGGAACCCAAACTGCAAAGCGCGGTGTTTCAGAGTTTTAAGGGAACGTAACTGTCAAGCAAGCTGTTTTGAAAGAACAAAACTGTTGACCGCACTACTTTATGTGCCATGCAAAATTCTGTGAAAACTTGAAATGGGGGGGGGACCCTTTGAAATATTTGTACCCCTGGGTATGATGGTATCACTAACATCAGTCGCCAAATGTTGGAATCAGTCCAAACAAAAGCCACTCAAAGGTATCATCGAAAATTGAAAGTGAAAAAGTGATGTTGAAAATTGTATTAACAGACTTTCTAAAGAATTATGATACTACGATAGTAGCTGCCTTGCTTTGCTCTCGGTTGCTTGAAGGCTACTAGCCATGAGTGCCACCCTCGATGCCCACAAATTGATACAAATAAGAGAGGACAGGCTGCTGACGATTCAAATTGAAAATTCCAATTTTCTGATCTTCCAAATCAAGATAATATTAAAGGATTCTATTGTTTTGGAAACTGTTTATATTCTGTGTTCCTTTCATTTGCGTTCTTAGACTTGAAATCAGCCGACAATTTGCCACCTCACACCAGTGAAATCAAGTAGCACTCTCAATTTGAGGCTGAGTTTTTGTCCTCTGCTTGTATTTTCTAAGTCTGGCTTTCCAAAGTTCAAAATTAGCTCAAATTTTTCCTTAAAATGTTTTTCGAAGACTTGCCTTTAGATCTTGTAAAATGTAGAACCTTAAAGCATCTGATTCTTTTCATCTGTAGCATCTAGTTCCTTTTGAGCGTATAATATTGTCCTTTTTTCCCCTCTTCCAGTGTAAAGGGAATTTATCCCCTCATGCTGTAAGGAAGTCAATCGAGTGCTGTAACTTCACAGACATGTGTAATCAGAATTTGCATCCTAAATTGGCTGATAAACCACCACCAGTTTCTGAGATGTCATGGGAGGACAAGATTTTCTACACCATATTGTGCGTCTCAATCACTTTTTGCGTAATATTCTTCATAATGGTCGCCCTAATATTCAACTCAAGGTTTGTGCTATCCCATTTTATTTTTTGCGTTCTCTCTTTTCATTTTATTTTATGCTGTAGATGTTTGTATTTTATCTCTAAAAAAATGTCAGAAGAACGGAAGCATGAATTTACAGGATACAGGTATCCTCTCCTTTTTTCCGATCACTACAAAGTTCTGCTGTACTGTGTGCAGGATTTCTGAAAAAAAATTTCACTTCTTAAAGAATGTATGATTTTCATTATTAGCCGTATCATATCAACGGTGAAACTACCAGACCCACGTATCTTGGTTTGCAGACTTCCTGGCATGCTTTATTTTTTAAATGGAAAACCACTCATCATTAACTCTCGAAAATTCTCGTAATTTTTTATCTCTGTGCAAATAAAACTCTGTAAAAACTTCAGAGAATGATGTTTATTTTTTCTCCTTTAAAAAAATAAAATGTAAGCGGAAATTTTTACATACCGCAAACGAGATACGTCGTCTGGTGGTTTCACCGTTGATTTATAGCCTATCATATTCCATAAAATGAAGAATTCGAGGAAAGTAAAATTTCCGGGTCTACGTGATTTAATATTTGAGTAGGCAGTGACATATGTTTGGGTTTGATGTTGACAACGAAACTGCAGGAATGCATCTGCGCTTATGTTTGCGTTGTTTCAAAATATCAGTTCTCATTTTTTTTTTATTGAAAGAGAAAAAACCAACGCTATCACTTGAAATTTTCACAGAATATTTTTCTTACAGAAAAGATAAATCAGGGCAATTTTCAAGTAATGATGTTGAGCATTTTCCTATTTCAAAAATGAAGTATGACATGAAGTCTGCAATGTTGCAAACTGATATATGTGTTCCTGTAGTTTCACCATCAACATGCAGAACAACTTATTCCACAAACTTTGCTTTTTTTTAAACAATTCTAGACTAAAATAAACGCAGTAGAAATCTTTGGCAATCAACCAATCCTAGAAATCAGTATAGTTTTTATTGAATTTTTTTTTTTTTTTTTTCATATTTATCCTAATTTTTTGCTCGTTTTATTCTTCAGGTTTAAAAAGCAGGAAGAGGCGAGGCAACTAAATTACCTTTGTCATCCAATTTTAACACCTACAACCACCCTTACCGATCTCATCGATAAAAGTTCTGGTTCAGGCTCAGGTCTCCCAATATTCGTAAGTATATTTTTCAAATATAAGTTTTGTCTTCTCAACTGGATTCATTTCCTCATTCAGTCATATTGTTGCAAAACTTGTCTTTGAATGCTGCAAGAAGAACAAGAAAAACTTAATAGTTAATTGCACTGAAGACCTTTCATTATGTTTCATCTACACCTTCGTACAGACACTGACAATTATTTCTTTGTTAAGAATGCGGAAGTTGCATAGTGACCAATTCAGTATATGTAGGTAGATTTTGGTTTTTTGGCAAGCAGGGAAGAACCCTGCTTGGAAAACCAAGGAATTGGGTAGCGGACTAGCTTTTCTTACATTTTTTCTAACATTTTCATTTTGATATGATCCTCTTTACAACCGCCTGAGCATGGTATGTTTTTGAGATTGGACTTTTTAGTTATGTGTCAATGAGAAAAACGGGACTGATGAGTGCATTTTTGTAGAGAAGTCGCATCGCTACTGTGTCTTCTTTGTTCTTCAACAGTTCATCTTTTCTTGTCGTCTGATGCACAATGAGGATAGAAGAGCTGTCCACATTATTAACATATCTACCAGATAATACATGTATGGAATTAAGATAAATTGCAATTGCAAGTACTTCACTCTTCAGCCCTACTTTACTCGAATCTGGCTTGTAATAAGGTCGATTTTAAAATTTTATCGTGCTCAGGATGCTGTAAAGATCATCATATCAATTATTCATGAAATTTAGCGAGCACTGAATTTCATAGTTTCCTGTGCAAAATTCTTTGCATTAACAAACGCAGGAAACTCAGATTTCTCTCTTGTGAATTTAAATTCAAAACTTGTTGATATGACTGTTGGCTTGTTGTAACTGTATCCATCTAAAAAAATTGTGAACGGAATGCCACAAGCTTAATTTTTTACTTTGTCAAGTGGTCTATTCCATCTTTCATCTTTCATGAGTTAACCTAATAAATCTGAGTTAACCAGTGTCATCATTCAGTTTTTGGAGGAAGTATGATGGCATGATCACAGTGCATGTACCCGCCATCTCTTACTCTGACAAACCAACTGTTTTACAATTCAGGTGCAGCGAACCATTGCCAAACAAATTGAGCCCATCAAGATGGTAGGGAAAGGACGCCATGGTGAAGTGTGGCTTGGCTCTTGGCGCGATGACAAGGTTGCAGTCAAGATATTCTCCACGACTGAAGAAAAAAGTTGGTTCAGAGAGACTGAAATTTACCAGACGGTTTTGATGCGGCATGACAACATCCTAGGTAAATCTAGAAACTTTTTATGTCAAAATATGGAAGTGTTGAGTGAACGCTTGAAGAAATGAAATGCTTCTTAATATGTCGTACTCTAAGTAGGAGAGAATTGTGCTTTGTATAGGGAATATATGATCCACAGAAAAGGGCTGATACAAGAATTGCCTTGATAATTGGTATCTGTGTAGTAAATCAAAGGGAGAAACAGGTTTCAGAATTTTTTGAAGTGAAAAAAGGTTTTCACTGAAAAACAAGGTTCAGAATTGAATTTGTTAAAAGAATCTTTTTCATTGGTCTGATGCTTAAGACATTATTATGAGCAGAATTCCAGTGGTTTCAACCATCTTTAATTAATGAAACATGGCCGCCGTACGATCCAAATCACAACCAAATGATTTCTTAAAAAAAATATTCACCCCAAATAATGATGTTGTCATGCGTACCAGGTCAAAATACATGACCTTTTGTTATAATTACCAATTGGAAGATAATTGAACAAATGCAGATGATACCTAGGATGCATGATAAATAATTTTTTCTGTAATGTCCTAAAATCAGTTGGTTCGATATTTTTTTTTGTTTCGATCAGGGTTGGATTCTTGGCAACTTTGGGATTCTTTCCCAGCTGAAATTTGATTAACTTTGAGAGCAACTGAACTGAATTATCAAATTAATTCTCACCCACTTTTGTTTTCAGGATTTGTTGCGGCAGATATCAAAGGCACCGGTTCATGGACGCAAATGCTGCTTATAACTGAGTACCATGAGTTTGGATCGCTGTACGATTACTTGCAAACAAACGAGCTCGATGTTTCCTCTCTCATGTCGTTGATTTGCTCAGCCGCAGCTGGTGTTGCTCATCTCCACACAGAAATTTTCAGCACTCAAGGGAAACCTGCCATTGCTCACAGAGATATTAAATCCAAAAATATCCTCGTCAAGAGGAATGTTGAATGTGTAATCGCTGATTTTGGTTTGGCTGTGAGATACAACAGGTAATCTTTTTAAATTGCTGATGCAAAATCGAACTTGTCCTCCCCTTTCTCCTCTAGATTATTTTTATTTTAAGAATTCTGAAAGAGAGCAATTCTCTTGAAATTTCAGTCTCTTAAGAAATTCTATTTGGAGGGGGTAGGGGTTCAAAGTTGAAATACTGATGATAGACTTCGTCTCATAACTTTTTATCAAATATAGATATCAAACGCAGTTTAGACAGACAACTCCACAATCAAATACCTTTTGAATGAGTGTACATGTTACATACTTATCTTGACTTAGTATAGGAAAATTTGATAGTCTTCACGATGAAACAAAAGACGAAGCTAAATCAAAAAGACATTTTTAGTATGGAAATAATTATGTACTTCTTATCTCCTCATTACATAGAGGTAGTACTTTGTAACTTAAGTTAAAGTTAAAATGTGTGTATTTCATAGTTGAGCTATATACTTGCAGGTAAAATAAGCTTATAAAGATATTTAAAAATGTCTATTAGTGTATTGTATTGTAATAAATTGTTTTCTAGTACAAATAAAAAAAAAAAAAGAAAGAAAAAAGGAAAATTTGATGCGACAAGATTTGAGACTACATTAACTCAGGAAATACTGAGAAACACCCTATTTTTTTTTATTTTCGTTAGAGATGTATGTCTTACTCTCTATATTATGTTGATCATGAAAATCTTTATTGCATTCTGGAGAAACTCTTTGTCAACAAGTTATAATCCCAAAACAGTCAGAAAGTGCAGAACTCTGACTATCATATTATTTAATCTTCGTCTGCAGTAACCAATTACCCGCATTCTTCATGACTGCAATGCTCTGTATCTTCTTGATTTCAGTGATTCCAATGAAATTGACATTGCAAGAGATAATGCTCGAGTAGGAACCAGGAGGTATATGGCTCCAGAAGTTTTAGACGGGACATTGGACAAGCTTTTGAATCAAACTTCTGATGTGCGGGCATTTGAAGCCCTCAAAATGGCTGATATCTATTCTCTTAGCTTGGTTTTCTGGGAGATGTGCAGGTTTGATACATTCTAGAAATTTTCTTCTTTTCCCTCATTCTTTTCATTATTTAATGTTTATTTATTTTGTCTTTTTATATTTGAGGACATATATGTAACAATAGCGGTCGCTGACATTCGCCATTTTTAGGGCAAACGCTTTTTTCGAATTCTGGAGCCCTTAAGAATGCCTGTGCAAAGTTACAGACTTCCAGCATAATTTTTTGGCAAGATATGAACTGAAAACCATGTTATTTGTAAAAACAGCAGATGTGAAAATCCATTGTTCTCCCCGGCTGGCAGGGTAGGACACCTTGGATATTCAAACGCACATGCGATAAATGCTCACGCACTGGCTGACACTCAAATGATACGTAGCAGGACCGTTTTGCCGGAATTGATGAGTTTTTAACTGATTTTATAATCTGTTCCTTATGCTTGATGTAGAAGTTACAGACGGTTTAGTTCTTTGTTCAATTCGATTGAATGACTCAGCATTGACATACTTTTGGTTCATTTCAGTCGTTTCACCAGCCTTACCCTTACTGAAGACATTGTTTCATGCATGAAAAAGTGTTTTCAGTAAAAATAGCGAATGTCACATTTTTTTCAAATCGCTGTTACTCCTTACACTTCCTCCTGTATTTTTCACTTACATAGACCGTAAAACGTGTGTTTTTTACAAGCAGCGTTGCTCTTTATGAAAATCTTTATAAGAATTCTCTCGTTTCTACGGGCGGCAAAGTGCAAAGCTTCGAAAACTTCAAACGCGATTTTCTCACAATGTGAAAACTCGACATCCGCTATTGTTACAGATAAGTCCTCATTTATTTATTTTTTATCAGACAATGGCAAGGACCAGGTGGAAAATTTTTTTTTTATGTAAACTGCTGTCTAATATTTGAATACATACAGAAAAGAAAACCACAATTATACTCTGGTTTATCTGAATATCATACAATTGACTAAAGTCAAAAAGTGTGTATCATCGATTGCGATGTTGTAAGTTTCCGCTTGAGTTTTATTTTTTTAGAAGAAAACTGACCAACAATTATGCCTAAAATTTTCTGTGACTTTACTCCACTCATTCAAATTATATTCACAGAAAATTCCTAAGAGATATTATTGTTAGTTTTCTATTAAAAAAATAGAATGTAGTCAAAGATTTTGAAACATTCCAATGCAGGTATGGATTTTCTTACTGTAGCCATCGATATCTTTTAGTTCTATATCCCTAAGTCAAAAAGTTATTAAAGAAAGACTATTTTTTAATTTTTTCTGTTTGCTCATTATGCACTTCTGGAGAAAGGATATCCAAAAAAGAGTGTTTTTTTTTTTTTATTTTTTTTTTAAATTGATTTTACTCACATCAAATATTCAGGGAAATTAGGGAATTTGTATGGGATTTGGTGTTAAAAACAGGGAATTTTTTCTCTGTCTGCAAATCAGGGAAATATCAATGAATAAAACAAGTCAAGAATTCTGAACACCGTGCCCCAATCCAAGCATTCCCCCAGTACTAAAAATTTTACATCATGAAGAGGTCAGTCTCTTATCTCACTGTTGTCTGATTTTTGTGCATTATTTTAATTTTCAGGAGATGCAATGGTGGGAAAGACCTAAAAGTTGAAGAGTATGCTTTGCCGTACCATGATAAGGTTCCCAGTGATCCCAGCTTCGAAGATATGCACGAAGTTATAGTCAAAGGCGGCGTTCGCCCAGCAGTGCCAGACAGATGGAAAGAAAGTTTCGTAAGTATCCGAATTAGAACTTTTCAAGGTGCTCATTTTGTCGTAAAATTAATGATGGTCAAGAGGAAAAATAAGTACCCCAAAAATATTCGGGAGATTCTTGGCGAGGTAATTTTAATATTTTTGGAACTTGTAGAAACTAGCATGAATTGAATAATTAATTTTGTGCAAAGTAAATTTCTAGTTTTTTTTTTTCAAGGAATTTTCCATTTTCGCATAATTTTAATCACATACATTTTGATGAGAGATTCAACTTCTCAAAGAATGGTTTTGGAGTGGGTCCCTCTAGGTAGGCATCAGCTAAATTTTTTAAAATTAATTCCCTTTTCTTCTTTGTTGCAATAATGAAGAAACTTTTAATTTTACTGTAATAGTTCATTGCATACAGCAGTTTTGGAAGAAAAGGTCAGCTTTTTCGATCTCTGAATTCCTTCTTCTCCAGCATCAGCACTGTTTTTTGCTGATTTATCTGTTAATTCAAGGATTAACGTGTGAATGATGTCTTTTGCAGGTTCTCAATATCATTTCTGAGATAATGAAAGAATCCTGGCATCCAAATCCCGGTGTCAGACCAACAGCACTACGAATCAAGAAATCATTGAATAGCTTGAGAAATTCTGATAAATTGAATTTAAGTCCCAGTTAGTAGGAAGCCATCTCATTTCTTTGCCACCTCCTAATTTACGTACAATCTATTACTCGTTTTTCTAGAAAGAAAAATTTATTTCTAAGTTTGCCTAAGATGATTCTCTGATTAAATCGTACTTTATATTAAAGTAAGATTAAATGAATAACAAATGTTATAGTTTGTAAGTAATGTATTGATAAAGTATGTAACTTTGACAAGAACTCTGGGAACTGAGCTCACTTTCATTATTTTATTGACTTAAGCAAAATAGGACTTTCGTAAGTAAGAAGGATGACTCTCAAAAGCACGGGTGCAGTACCTCAATCGCAGATTTCAAACATAATGCTTCATCGTAAGAAAACCTGATCTGCCTCATGGTTTTTTTAATTTCCAGTGTAAGTTCTCAACAAGATGGCATAGTCACTTCTACAATATGAAGGACGAATTTTCACTGGTTTTCCTCCAGTAGAATACCTTGCTGGAAAAATAATTTAAATATCCAGAATATGGTCATGGCAACCTTGCTTTTGCGGGCAAAATTTCTCCTGAAATACTTGAAAGTCATAATGTCCCTCGGTAGGTTTAAAATATTTTTAGATCATGTAGGGCTTATTTGTACATTTTTAAACGTATCTGTGAAAACAATATAATTTCTGGTGCATTTTAGTCCGTGAAAAACTGGAAACTTTCAAAAATCTTATAGTAAGCCACGATTGGATAGTTTCTTCAGGAGCCCTTCCACATTATTCTCAACTTAATTGACTTGTAACATTTTTACTGACTTAAAAAAACGAATGAAATTATTTTCTCCCACCCGTTGGGTCACCTCTCATCAATTTGTTTCCATTCGTTCCACCTGTTAAAATTTGAATTATATATCAACAGCGAATTCCCCAACCATGAATCTAGTTTGTGATGTTCTAAAAGTTTCGCTCTTATTTTATTTTTTTTTGAAGGAGGGCAACTCAGCATTATTCTGTGAAGTTTTCATAAAATTTTCTTAGCACTCTGAAGAAAAATTATGACATTTTGTAAGAATTAAAGTTAAGTAGTTTTCATTTCAAAAATATCGTACAATATGGAGTCTGCAACATTACCAACCTAGATACAAGGCTTGGGAGTTTCACCATCAGTTTATCTCATTGTTTCTCAAGGACATTTAAAAGTAATGGCCCATGGTCGTGTAAAGGCCATTCCTCAGGAAAAATTTGTATCCAGACCTAGGAAAGATAGTGTTATCCTTACAACAATTAGTTAAAACCAAATGATTCGTGGAATCAATTGAAGTTTTTGAGTTTTCCTTTTGTGTATCGCATGAATTGGTTTCAAAATCTTTATTTTTTAGAGTATCAAGTGCCATCATTAAAGGATGGTGTAGAAGTTTTAAAGACTGGTTAGTCCACTAAGATATCTGTGGTGCGTGGACTATTGTAGTTTCTAGCTCTAAGATTATTAGTTAAAAGTTATCGAAAGGCCATCAATCGAAGGTCAATTGACCGTTAATTGAGTTCCTGTGTTTCGCATGAATGGGTTTCAAAATCTATATTTTTTAGATCAACAAGAGATTGAAATTCCTTGTGTTTTGCATGAAATGGTTTCAAAATCTTTACTAAATCATCAAGTGCCATCTAAAAAAGACAACAAAAAAGTTTAAAGACTGTCAGTCCACTTTCTCACCTTCATGAACTAGGTATTTTAGTTTTTGGACGGAGGATCATTCATTACAAGTCATTGGACTTAAACCGACTGATAATTTTAAATCAGTTTTTTAAAAAATATTATTTATTAACTTTTCCTTTATATTTCTTGAGTGTTCATCAGTTTTTAATTTTGCTTCTGAGGTATAGCATTATAACAATATCAGAGGTGCTACTTTTTCTTATTATTTTCTTTAATTAAATTGTACATATTTACTTGTTGCAATAATTAGATAAACTTTTGAGACTGCGATCTCATCTTATGTTACACTAACATAAACTGACCTAGCTGATTGTTAAAGGCAAAAATCTGTGAAAGAGTGTCCATGCATTAAAAGTGCGCTTTGCCTGAATATTGTTGTAATTGACATGGCATCCGAGGTAAAAAACATTTCAAAGTGTTTGTTCTTTATTCTGTATGCTGTTTTTTTCAAACAATCTTAGGAAGCAATATCTTTATTCCATTTAAATCAAACCGCAAAAACTTGGTCGATAGTAAAAAGTCTTCAAAAGACCTGAAGAAATTTTACACAAAAGCGTGGAATTTTAAAAATGGATTTAATTTCATGGATATTTTTTTGGATTGGGTTCATGGATGAGGAAATTAAATTACGAAGGCATGTAATTTAAATTAGCAGTTTCTGCGCAAGTGGCTCTTGACACTGTCGATATTTCACACTTGAATTAGAATTTCTTGCCAGTATTTGTTGAAAAATAATTTTATGAGGAGCCCCACCAGCGAACATTCAAACTCTATACAATTTTTCCTCTATGTGAAATTTCATTAGCAGTGTCTGAGAAATTTAACAAAGTGCAAACAAGATATTTTGTTTGACAGTATTCTCAGAGCAGCAAGGTTGAGATAAGTCAAGCAGCAACAAATAACTGTAACATTACAGGAACTTTAACTTTAGCCCACTCTCTTGTCACTGCAAAGCCAAGTCAAATCTCCTCAGAAGTGCCATTAATGTTATTGTTTGTTGCAGTTCCTAATATATTAAAAAATAACTTTGCATAATTTTCTTCTTTTTGAATATATCTGTAGCTGCCATGAACTGTCACTTCATTTTCATTGATTCAAGAACTTAGCAAAAAGCCACGTCACAGCCGCATTGCCTGCACTGGATTTTGCTCACAAAAAAAAAGAAGAAAAAAAGAAAACCTGTCCCCTCTTGGGCATGGTGTTAAATACGTATCTTCACTAACTATTTTATGTAAATCTTTTACCAAGTGCATCTGTCAAGAATGCAAATTATGTACTTGATTTCTCTAAAATGGTCTCTTATGCTTTTTTTTTCTCTCAATCATGGATGTATTTTCCAACTTGTAATACTCCTAAGGTGAATATTTTTTCTCAAATCTAATTAAGTTCTCATAAATGTGAGTAATCGATTTTTCCTCCATTTTTTTTTTTTTTTTTTGTGCTATAACCTCGAAAATGTATATAAAATGGAATAAACTTTAATTTTTTAACTATTTTTAAAACTGCTCAATCTTTCATGTCATTCCCTTGATAGTATTCTTTCTATGTTATTATTCTTAATTCACTTTTCTTTCAAATAAAGAGGTGAGGCGTGGTTCTGTAACAAAAAAAAAATGACAATGAAGAAACCTGTTCTTTTGTTGCTTTAAGGGTGTATGTAATTTTGACCCTAATTTTTGTACATCAACAAATTCATATGAATTCATATTATATTCATGTATAATCAGAGAGACATATGAATCAGTGAGAACGGAAACACACCAACTCAAAAAAATGAAAATTATCAAGACGCACACACAACTGCACAGTAGATAAAGAAGTTAGTCTCAGAAAAAGATTTTTGACGCCAAAAGACGAGTATTTGAGGAAACTCTAAAGGTCCGAGTTAAAACAAATGCGCTAACTTCAATGACCTGTATGAAAATTGACTGTTTTGAATGAAAATAAAGAATTTTTGAGTTACCGAATTGGTGTGTTTTCGTTCTCACTGATTCATATACTACTGGAAGTAGTGGCACAAACATTATTACACTGTAAGAATTTTTGTATAAACAGTTTTATTTAACAGAAACATCTAAAAAAATTACATATTCACAAATTGAAAGGAAAGTGAAGTACAAAGTTAATCCCTAAGTTCATTTCATGTCATTGAATAAAATGGTAGTTTATGTACAAGGTACAACAATATACAAGATGATTCTATGCACTTAAATGTCTACAATTTTCTTCCTAATGTCTGTACAAAAAAGTAGCCAGCTCTTTGCAAGCTTGATGTAATACTTTAATGCGAAAACCATACATATGCCTTTCATCCTGATATTTTTTAAGAAAAGCAATCAGTTTAAAGTAGACGACAACTTGAAATGATCCTCGTTTTGTACAAAATGGTTAACATAAAATGGAGATTTTGTAAAGAACCTGAGTAATCATGAAAACCTTCACTGTTGTCGATGAATGGTAAAAAACTAGCGAAAGATGCATTTGATTTACGTGAACCTAATAAATTAACTGAAAACTTTTTGTGTGCTCACCTTAGATATTTCCACCAAGCAAAATAAATTTTTCTGCCAAGAAGCTCTCAAGTACAGAGTTTAATGGGAAACCACTGATAAATAGCCCCGCTACTGATTTTTTGTCAGTGTCAAAAAACTAGTATCGGGTTCGAGTTCCTCGTGCTTTAAGAACCCCCCCCCCCCCCCCANAAAGGAATCAAGTTTCACACAAATTCACCAGTTAGTAATGCAATGTGGTGAGTATCCTTCAAAAAGTGTTGAGGGGGTGCTAGGCAAGAAGGGGTCAAAGTTGGAACCTTCGTACAATGTTTCATTAACAAAAAAAAATCCAGTAAAATTACCTACTTTAATATTTTAGAGTTTTTGGTTTATCATGCGTAGGTACTTAAATAAATGAAAAATAAAAACGCACTCATAGTAAAGCTCAACTTAACGCTTACTGTTAGTCAATAGCCGATATACAAATTTTGTATTCCGTGACCCTCCAAGTTCCTTCTGACAAAACAACGGTTTAAACTTGGTCATCTTATTATAAGGGATCTGAGGAGTACAAAAAAACACTTCACTAAGGGAGGTTCCACTGTGGGACTTCCTATCTCCGAACAAGGGTTCCACGAATTTTCTATTTTGCAGAGAATTTTGATAAATGGAATCGTCTCGGGACCAATTTTGAGGTGCTCTCACCGAAAGCTTGATCCAATTACTTCAGATAGAATCCCAATACCATGATAATTTTATTACAACGCCTGGATACAACAACTATTCGGTTCCAAAGATGTCCCTGTTGCATATGCACGGAAATTAAGGCGTTTTGACTTCGGACGCTCAGCGCCTCACCAGCAGCAGCGCTCACTGCGAGACAACGGGAGGAGTTGGACAAAATGTCGAAACATTTTCGGCTCATATCGATGTTCATACGGAACACAGAGGTTCAAGAGATGGTTTCGTTGATTTTCTCGACTATTTCCCTCAAGAAACACCCCATGCAATTCATAGTGTGAAGAAAGCATCATCATAATTTGCAGTTCCAATTGAAAATTTCATGTCAAACCTCTGGCTCGTTNGGGGGGGGGGGGGGGGGGGGGGGCACGGTGGGCTCTACTGTGAGGATCTACACTGTCGTGCTAAAGGAAAAACGCCGTATGAACCTTCATGCGTCGCCAAATTTCCTTTGGTAAAATACAAATCTCCTGATAGATTTAATTCTTCTAATTTTTCAGATAATTTTGCTCGCGATTTCAACTGAAGTAAAAAAGAGATACAATTTCGCGGACTCACTCGCGCTATTTAACAATTTAATGGGACGCGTTTTGGGGTTGAGATGACCCCATCATCAGCCAACTAAAGTTCTTGAAAATTTTAAGGAAAAATATCCATACGTTTCCTTAATACTAAACATTTCACCGAAGGAAATTTGGCAACTTCAGAATGTTTATACGGCGTTTTTCCTTGGCACGGCAGCACAATGGCAGAGTACCTTTGATCCTTTATTTATACTTCGAAGAAATCTCTAAGGCATGATTAGTTGCTCCACAAAGCATGCTCACAACATTGCGATATCAAAACTGAAGCACAAAGGATACTTACATCCTAGACGCTTAAAGTAAATATGTCAATTGGACCGCGTTAAACAGAAAGGAACAAGCCACATATCAGCTGTTGCCTTTTAATTGGGCAATTTAATTTTTTACATGAAAACGGTTCTGCGAATTTTCGTGCAAATTGCAGTGAAAATTCTCCATAGTTTGAAGCAAATTCCTCAAAAATTTCAAAGGAATCCGCACAAACGCTCTCTGGTAAAAAATTGTATTGCCCAGTTACATTTGGCAATAACTGATGTGGCTTGGTTCCTTTCTGTTAAACTCGGTCCAATTGTTGGAGGATAGGTGACTTGTCCGGATGTGGCTACCACCACTCATAAATCCTGCCTAGGAGATATATTTTTTAGTATAAACGAAGAACTAGAGGCGCGTTTGCTGTTGGCGCCGCGCCGTTTCGCGAGTGAAGTGGTAGGTAGGTAGGTGCCTGCACAGTCAAAACGCCTTCACTTTTGTGCGTATGCAACGCGGAAATCCAAGGAGCTCGAATAGTTGCATCCAGAAGTTGAAATGAAAGTACTGATGGTGTTCGTCGCATCTGACACTAAAGAGGGTACTTGAAATGTTTCTCTCGCACTGTAACTTTATTCCAGCGTTGCCTAATTTTTCGATGAGGTGAAATATGACTGATTTTTATCGCGACATGATCAATGTTCTGAATAATAATTTGATGCTTTAAAAATTCATCAAAGTTGCCGTCCTAAAATGTGGGCTACGGCTCCTACATCTTCTGATTTATGAACGACGGGTTCGGCTTAGTCGTTTCATGGTCACTCCAGGAAAACATGCTGTTAGTTTGGCATGATACTGCTAAAAATGGTAATTCTGAGCGGTTTCGTGGAAGAAGGATTCATCTGCCAAAATTTTAAAATTATTTTTATTTCTTATCCAATTTCTACGACCTTGTCATTTGAACGTGGTCTTCTTATGGATGGTGGATAGAATATTTGGACCGCGTCAAGCAGAAAGGAACCAAGCCACATCAGCTACTGCCAAAAACTGGGCAATTTAATTTTTTTCCATGAAAATGGTTGTGCGGATTTTTGTGCAAATTTCAGTGAATTTTCTGCATAGTAGGAAGAAAATTCCCTGAATTTTTCAAAGGAATCCGCACAGTCCTTCTTTTGTAAAAAATTAAATTGCCTCGTTAAATTTGGCAATAGCTGATGTGGCTTGGTTTCTTTCTGTTGAACTCGGTCCGTTTATTACTTACTTTTTTCGAACAGATATACATGAAGATTTGTCGGAGAAATCAAGTTTTTCCACGTTTCCTTGAAACTGACTCTTGGCGATTACGCCCTTCTCTAAATAGCCCGTTCAATTTTATCATTTCTCACGAATCTCTTTACATTTCGCCCTTATATGACGAGAGTATAACTGACTCTCTATGACGTTTCCGACAAAAACCTCTAGAAAATACTCGATATATAGGTGCTAATCTGCTGTCCCAAGGATGAACACCGTAAAACCTTCAGACGTTGCCATAGTTCCTTCAATAGAAGAGGATTTTACTGGAAAAATAGTGAATATTTCCCTCCAAACTTTGTAGACAACTACTATGTTGTCAACAACAATTTTATTTAAAATATCTAAAAATTTCAAGGAAAAATGTCATGAATTTCCTCAAAAATACACGTTTATCCGGGGAAATTTGGCAACTCTCGAATGTTCATACGGCGTTCTTCCTTAGCAAGGCAGTAATGTGGTTGAATGGGGTCGGGAAGGGGGGGGGGGACTATGTACATCCAATAATTCGTTAGTCAGCAATGACTACAAGATTACCACTCTTTCAGGGCCTATTTTACAGTTGATTTTTTCGAGATTTGGACACCAAGTGTCTCTATAGGTATCTACATTTACGTACAAAATATATACAGCTGAGTTAAAAAAACAACTATTCACGTATTCTCAAGTACAGGGGTGGATAAGTACTTATTTTACAAAAATGATATTGGTTATATCTCTATGTGAAGCCAGTACTTAACAGCTTTAAGTCTAAAATTCGTTTGACAAAAAAGATAAAAGTACAAAATTAGTGAGAAATTTACAATGACTTTCAATAATTTTATTTTACAATACTGAGAAAGACCGAGTGAACTTTCATCTCTATTACATGATAAAAAAAAAAAAAAAAAAAAAAAAAAAAAAAAAAAAAAAATTGTGTGGTGTTATCTCTCGAGTTTGATGCTTACGAACGCATGCATATGTCGTCACCCCTCTAACGTACCTAAGGGCGTATTTCAATTTTCATGTGAGCCCTGTTTTACATGTAAACGCATGCATTTTGGGGCTCATACGGAAGTAGAGCTGCGCCCTTATACCAGAGGAGCGACAATATAAAGATGCACTAAAAATGGAACTTTAGACAAGGAAATACAATGGCTTCAAGTTTTTATACTTGAGATTTGTCAAATCTTCAATGAAGTTACGGGTATGTTTAAAAAACTATTTTCAAAAAAGGGATGAGCAAAAGTTTCTGACCTCTAGTTATTCGACCCCCTAAATTGGATTCTTCAGAATGATAAATTAAAAAAACTGACACATTCTTAAAACGGAAGCATACGAGCAAAGCATCCAGAGTCGAGTGTTAATGTAAATGAAAATTTTAGAAAATACCATTGATTAAAAAAGGAAAGAGAAAATTGTGTATTGGTACTGTCTACAATCTTATTCAGAGAGGATGGCAAGCGATGGATCAGCAGGGTTGGGTAAGAGTCTATCTTTAAAAAACTGAAATTGTTATGGCAAATTCATTGCATTAAAGTGATTGAACTTTTAACTTTCTTTACCGCTAGTCTGTTTCTTTCGTGCTAGTGTACCTATAAAAGTACTTGAGTTCTCCGATCTGAGTCTATCAGACTGCAGTAGCCCCTCGTTATTCGCGATTTTTCTCGTTCCTCTTTTCCCATTCATCCTCTCCTTTATCCTCCTAATTTTTCTCTTCCTCTTTGTCTTCATGCCTCTTCTTCCTCCGCTTCGAAACCTCCTCCTCTTTCTCCTTCCTCTGATTTCTAATCAGTTCTCATCCGACAAACGCTATGAGTCCTCCGAACCAGTGGCGAAACGTGAACGATCGATTTTCGATTTTTCCCCATTTGAAGCTATGGTAAAGAATCGATTATTAGGTGTTCGTTGCGAAGACCCTGTCTATCGATCATTTTCCATAGGTTTAAATGGCAGATCAAACGATTCATCACAATTAACGTCACGCCCTTGCTCAGAACCGAGTCTACGAGACTACACTGACACGCTGAGGAAGAACGCCGTATGAGCATTCAAGATTTGCCAAGTTTCCCCGGATAAAATATGTATTTTTGAGGAATCTTTAGCATTTTTTACCTCAACATTTTCACATATTTTTAATTAAATTGCGCTCAAATTGGCTGAGAAAATCCGAAAAAAAAATATTCTCGATTTTCCTTGTAAATGCGAGTTTTATCGAAGGAAATGTGGCAACGTCTGATGTCTCATACGACGTTTTTCCTTGGCGCAGCACACGGTGGATCTAGTCAATAGAAGAGGTCGGACACATTTTTGGAAACTTCAAACGCTTAAAGCTCTGTTTATACAAAATTTTTGAGGTCTAAAAGTGAGTTCATTGGTTTCATCGTGAAATTTCCACCTAGAAGTAGAGTACCCATACGAGTATGTACAGATCGCTTCATGGAGGGCTCAGGGCCCAAAATTGTAGCCACCCTTCTAACCAACTTCTAACGCCCATTTCACTGCCAGTCTGCAGATTCCAATTCTAACCAAGATGGCCAATTGGCCAAGAATGTGCAGTAATGAGCGTTCTTCCGCAAAAATGAGTGAATTTATGCAAAAACTGAGTCAAATACGTGCTTAATAAACGACGGTGTGTAACGATAGTATTATTGAATCGTTCTGGATAATTGAAATTCATAGGTTGGCTGCATTTCTGGGCCCTAACTTTATTCGCAGAAGCATCGGTGAAGGCCTGATGAGTTTTCGGAGTTTCACATCCGTCCATACTCTCGCTATACAGGTACTCTACCAAGAAGCACCCCATAAAATTTAAAATGTAGCGAAATAGACGTCTAAATTTGCACTTTTAGCGAAAATTGTCATATCCGATCTCTCGAATTGAGTCGATCCACTGTGCGGCAGTAGAGGACTGACTTTGGTGGAGATTCAGGAAACGGCCCACCAGAAGCGTGAGAGGAGGACGACGAGGACAGTGCTGAGGGTCTCGACGAGGAAGTGGCTCCGCCAGGCGGACGAGCCGCCGCGGGAAAGGGCGCTGGCGTGGCAGCTGAGCCGGTGCGGGTAGAGCTCGATGAGGGGCGTCCGTTGGTTGGTGCGCGGGTCGAGGCAAGTGGCGCGGCGCACCACCTCCTGCAGCTGCTGGGCCGTCTCCAGGGACACCGTGTGGATCTGCAGCGCCTCCCTCAGCCACCGCCGGAGCCAGTGACCCAGCCAGACCAGCCCGCAGTCGCACGCCCAAGGGTTCTTCTCCAGCACCAGACCACCTTAACACACATACAGATTCCCAATCAAACAATCGATTTCCTTCAAGAATACAGAATTGAACATTTACGAGTTTTTGGTTACCTCGGATTTGGAGGGACAAGGACACAGGGAGCTGGAGGGACAAGGAAACACACGGAGAAAAAAACCTCGTGCGTGGGACCCGAAGTTTAGGTCTTATGGATCTCTGAAGTTTGTAAATTGACCATCTGAACACATAAGGTCTAGCTGTCGAGGTTTGGATCACACATCTGAAACTTCAGTTCTTACTTTTGAAGTTCTTCAGCTGGGAGAACCGAAGTTTTTCGGATGTGAAAACCGAAGTACTTCAGATGTAAGAATTGAAGTTTCAGATGTGTGATCCGAACCTCGACAACTAGACCTTAAGTGCTCAGATGCTGAATCTGAAAACTTCAGAGATCCATATGACCTAAACTTCGGGTCCCACGCACGAAGATTTTCTCCGCGCAGGGAGCTGGAGGGACAAGGAAAAAGGGAACTGCGGGTAGATCATTGAAATTGACAGACAAAGCTATAAACAAAGAGGACTTAGGGAGTATGTAGCGATCTTATTGGTTGAAACAGGTTTTTGTTATAGACTAAGAGGGAAAATGATGGACTAACTCCAGGGTCTCTCCTGGGTTGCTAGTAGTTAGTCTATTACTTACCTCCATTGTCCATTGCGACCACTCGCTTCCACCAATAGGATTGCTTCATTAACAGTTTTTTTTTTCTTTGTCTGTTGCTTTATCTATCAACTGCAATAATCAGCCCGCTGGAGGGGCACGAAGGAAAGGAACTGGAGGGAGAAGGCAAAAGGGGACTGGAGGGACGAGGACAAGGAAAAAAGAAACCAGAGGGATAAAGAAAAAGGAAACTGGAGGGACAATGAATGAAAAAGGAAACTGGATGGACAAGGACAAGGGGAACTGGAGGGATGGAAGTTTAGCACCTATAGACATGTGAATAGACGAACGAGGGAGCGTGTGTACCTAAATATGGGAGAAAAAACAATACATGAAGCGTAACTTGGGAGACATACAACGCATACAAGTGAAATCGCACAGGATTACTTTGAGTCACTTTTTTCCTGGTCAGATCAACCAAAAATATTGGTTGATTGACAAAATGTTTTGTTAAATCGAGCGGAAGCGTAGGTTAGAAGATCTAGGAATGAAGAAAGTGTCCTGCTGACTTGATGTACTCATGTTTCCCTCGATGTCACTCAGAAAATCACGACTTCCGGGTGGCCTGGGCAATAGACTATCGCCAATGCGATCTAAGTTTAATTTTGGCGACTCGCGCCTGATTTGTAGTTTTGGCTCGTTCTCCTTTAATTAAATAAAATGAGAGCGGAAATTTTGAAACACTGCAATCGAAATGCACGTCAATGCAGTGTCACCGTTTCCATTGTAAGTAAGTTATAAGATAAACGAAAACACACATAGTATGGAAATACAGCAAGGAGAAGGATGCGCGTTGATGACGGCGCAGAGATACCACTATTCGTGCTTGATGGATGTCCGTGTTGCGTCTGCAAAATTGAAGGCGCGATGGCGCGAGGCGTGAACTTGCTATGCTCCGCTCTATGCTACCGATGGGGTGTAGGGACTCGGATACAGCAGAAAAGTTAAAAAACGAGGCCCAAGTACATTTCTCCTACATTCGACTGTGTTGACACTCGATTTTTTCTTTTTCAATTTGATGTCTGATTTTTTTCTACGATATAATTCGATGCGACGGCGTCAGTCGGCAATCACATAACTCGTTTGCGGTGTCTGAAAATCTCCGTCTCTACGTTATTTTTTTAAAGGAGAACAAATTGACATGATTCCTTGAAATATTTGCAGAATTTTCTTCGCACAGAGAAGAAAAATCACGGCAGTTTTTAAGAATTGCCGTTGAGTAGTTTTCCGTTTAAAAAATAAAGTATGATAGGAAGTCTGCGACGTCGCAAACCGAGTTATGTGATTGCCGACTTACACCGTCGGATGGCTAAAGAACACTAGGGTGGTTTCACGATAACTAGGATAGTTTTGTCGCCGTAAAATACAACACATTTTTCAGTCATATTTTTTCGCATTAATCTTCAAATAAGGGTTGCGTATTATAACGCTTTCTAATGATTTATTGCTCTACTTCTCAATTAATATTATGTAAATTCCGAAAATGTGCTGTCTGTTACGAGGTAAAAAGTTAGCGTAACAGACATTTTTGCCCATTTATTTATTTAAATTTAAAACTAGAGCGATAAATTTTTGAAAAGCGTTATGACACGTAACCATGTGTAGATTAATGCAAAAAAAATTCGAGTGATTATCATTACTACTAAAAATATGACCGAAAAATGTGTTGTCTGTTACGGCGATAAAACTATTCCGGTTATCGTGAAACCATGGTACTTCATGGTGCCAGAGGAAACTTAGCCATTTTTGTAGTTTGGAGGTTAGATTTTTCATTTTTTTATACACTACATCGTCATCATAGCGCTCCCCCGTTCATCAGCTCGCGTGGTTTATATTGTGAAATGCGGTAAAGCCGCTAACCAATTTTCGTCAAAATTGTCAATTAGGTGGTATTGTTCCCAAGCCCTCGAATTACAGACCTAAATCTAAAGCTAGCAAGATTAATGCTAAAAGAAGTATTTAAGACCATTGCAGTTGTGTCAATTTTTTAAAAAAAAACGCACTCACGTTCCATCTTATTTCCGACAGTTATCGGCACTCAAGATCCAAGCAAGTTTTCAGACTTGACGGGAGCCTCGATTTTAAACCGAAATACTCGGGCGCTTTTACTTGAATTAACAAGGAGGCAACACTCAATTCGCCAGTAAACTGACACAATGGCGTAACTCAATTTCAACATGAGCTCTATAAAGCGAGCAGTCGTTTGAACGACAAGGTTTATCCAGAGGGGTATTCGCGCCCTTACACGAACGGAGCGCGGAATTCACTCCCTCGGCAGTTGTCGCCGAAAAGGGGTTGGGGTGAAAGTAAAGAGGGGAGGGGAGAGGGAGGGAGAAAGCAAGGACCGATCGACATCTTAATTGATGTATTACTCCCCATGGAGCACGAAACGCGACGCGGCGAACGCTAAATCTTGAAAATATGAAAGAGTCAAACCTGAGATACGAACCTGTTGCCAATTCGGAATCGCCAAATCAGCATTTCTCAAAGGACCACTTGACGAAATGCGAGTATTAGCACTGTAATAAATATTTGTTTACCAAAAGAAGAAGTTTTCGTCACGCACAGTGGGAAAAAAAACATATTGGATCTAGAGTCCAGACTCTTGAAAACATTGACAAGAAAAAATACTCTTGATTCAATCAGATTTTTGCTTAAATCAAAAAGAAATCCGCTCAAATTAAGAGGCTTGGTTCCCGATTTAAGCAAAAATCCGATTGAATCAAAAGTATTTTTTCTTGTCGATGTTTTTAAGAGTCTGGACTCTAGATTCAATGTGTTTTTTTTCCAGTATAGAATTTGTGAAACGCAAATTACTGATAGTAACTCCTAACCAGGATATTAACCCTTAAATGTTTAAATGGGCCTTGTTTTTTAAACTATCCTTCCGAATTTCGACATCTCTTTGGTAGTATAAATCGGCGCATTGCGGGGTTCACACCTTGCGCCATAGCGCCTTCAATGTTTTAGCTGCAACACGGACATCCATCAAGTACGAATACTTGTATCTCTGCGCCGCGTCGTCATCAACGCTTGTCCTTATCTCTGCTCCATTTCCATATTGTGTTTGTTTCCGCTTGTCTTATGATTGACTTAAAAACACGTTGCCCGTGGGTTGTGTGGGGCCGGTGCATACGAGTTTTAGATACAGGCCGGCAAATACATTGTAAAAAACGCAATAGTGTATTTTTCCTTCGGAAAATTCACTAAAAAGAATCAAACGTCAATACACGTAAGAAGGAAAAGAAAAATCAAGTGTCGGATTTTTTTTTTTTTTTTTTTTTTGAAAACTACCCCTCAAAATCTCTTACCTGGTCAACTTGATTCGACTAAATCTCTGGGTGCATAATGGTGCCGGGACTTACGAGAAATGAATTTGGGTCTAAAAATACATCCTAAGAAAGAATCGGACGTTAAATTGGGAAAAAAGAAAACATCGAGTGTGAACACAGCCGAAGATAGGAGAGACGTAACTGGGTCTTGTTTTTTTAACTTTTCTCTCGAATCTCGATATCTCATTGGTGGTATAGAGCGGCGCATTGCGGAGTTCACGCTGCGCATCATGGCGCCTTCAATTTTTCTGCTGCAACACGGACATCCATCAAGTTCGAATAGTTGTATCTCTGCGCCGTTATCAATGCTCACGCGCTAGCGACGACGGCAATAACGTGCATTCCAATTGCGGTGTTTTAACAGCTCCACTCTTATTTTATTTCTTCGATGGAGCACAAGCCAAAACTAATGCTTTGAAGTTTCATAGAGTATTTTTCGAGCAGAGAAGAATGATTAACTGAGGAATGAAGAGTGATAACTGTTCCTCCCTTATGATTGTCCACAAGGAAGTGTTGAATTCCCGAATGTAATACTACCCTGCTAAGGAAGAACGCCGTATGAACATTCGAAAGTTGCCAAATTTCCCTAGATAAAACTTGTATTTTTGACAACATTATCATGCATACCTTTCTTTGAAATGATCAGATATTATAGATTAAATTACGTACCAAATTGTCTGAAAATATTGAAAAAAAATATTCACAATTTTCCCAGTAAATTCGGTTTTTACCGAGGAAACTTGGCAACGTCTGAAGATTCATACGGCGTTCTTCCTTAGCACGGCAGAAAATATTTCACCGGTCGCCAAGAGGCCAGTGGAGGGTCCCTGGGTCCCGCACGTGGTTTCGCACTTTGGCCATCAACATGGGGCTTCCTAAGCAGGGTGTTCCTAAGCAGGGGTGGTAAATCTAAGCAGCATTTTTTAATTTTGAAAAATCCTTATATTTTCCTGATATTTTATAGAAATTCCTGATTTTTTCATTTTGAAAATTCCTGATATTTTCCTGATTTTTGACGAAAAGCAGTAACACTTCTCCGTTGAGGAGATTCGCGTAAGAAAAATTCCTGATAAAACGTCCGATTTTTCCGATCTTTCTGATATTTTCCTGATCGGCCAAAATCCCTGATATTTTCCGGTTTTTCCTGATGCTAGACACCCTGCTAAGGGAAGGAACTGTTTAAGGAACGACTACGAATACATCCCTTAAAATCAGATAAAACAGGGAGGGGGGGGAGCGGCGTCAACAAAGGGGAGGAGGCGCGGAGCCTAAAGCCGCGATGCGGTCTTGTCAAAAAATATGAACTTGGTCCTAAGTTTGGGAGCGATTACCCGGGGCGCGGGGGACGCTTGTAATTCACGCCTGCGGCGCCCTCGCCAAACAGATGCCGGCCGGAATAAATGTAAATTAATTTAACTTCCCGGCAAGAAAATGCGCCAACAATGCCCGTTCCTGAATATATTAAATCTTCTCCGTCGGTTGACCAAACAATGTGTTGGCGACGCCCCCGCTTGTCCTGGTTTCCGTCCCCCTCCCCCGCCCCCCGCCCCGCGGCGGAAATGCATGTGTTTCCTCCTTCGGCTCGAGTTCGATGCTTTTGCTAATTCTGCCTTGCTAAGGAAGAACGCCGTATGAACACTTGAGAGTTGCCGAATTTCCTTAGATAAAATGTTCACTTTTGAGGAAAGTTATGAATATTTTTCCTTGAAATTTTCGAGAACTTTAGGTGAAATTGCGAACTGATTTATCTGAGAAATTGACAGAAAAACATTTAAAATTTTCCTGAAAATGAGTGATTTGCTAGAGAAAATTTGGCAACGCCTTAAGGTTCGTACGGCGTTCTTCCCTAGCACGGCAGTCTTGCTCAGCGACGAATTAGTTACGCGTGATACAATATCGTGTTCCGATTAAGAGCCAACCAACTCTGCCATGCTAAGGAAGAAGCGCACTAGCGCCTACAAACCTAACAGGAATACTTTACGCATTGCGCAATGCGTGAAGTATCCCTGTTAGGTTCGTAGGCGCCAATGCGCGTGTCGCGCTTGTCTAAATATTCGAGAGTTGCCGAATTTCCTCGGATAAAACGTTTATTTTGAGGAAAATTATGAATATTTTTCCTTGAAATTGTAAGATACTTAAGATCAAATTACAAAGAAAATTATCTGACAAATTGGCGGGCAAATATTCAAAAAATTTCCTGAAAATTTGCGATTTGTCAGAGGAGATTTGGTAACGCCTGAAGGCTCATACGGCATTTTTCCTTAGCAAGGCAGAATGAACCTCGGCCTCTCTTGCTCAGCGACGAAGTGGTTACGCGTGATACAGGATCGTGATACGATTAAGAGCCAACCAACTCTGCCGTGCTAAGGAAGAACGCCGTAGGGACATTCGAGAGTTGCCAAATGTTCTTCGATAAAATGTTTATTTTTGAGAAAAGTTATGAATATTTTTCCTTGAAATTTCCAACAGCTTAAGGTGAAATTGCGAACAAAATTATCTGAGAAAATGGGAGGAATGATCTTCTTAAGTTTACCAGGAAATTCTTGTTTTATTACAGGAAATTTGGCAACGCCTTAAGGTTCATACGGCGTTTTTCCTCAGCACGGCAACTTAACAGCTTGTACTAGAAGGACTTTTTGCTCCTCCGATGGGATCATTGTGAACAGCGTGTCAAATGCTGCGACATTTAAGTCGAGCGACGGTCGAGTAGTGGTTTACTACAAAATGCTGAAATCGTTGATTTTTGCATTTTGAGAGCTAAGAACAAGGGATTTCTGAGCTTCGTGGGTCCAAACTGTTATTTTTCTCTTAAAATATAGTATCAGAAGTCTCCTTATCCGCATTTGCGACTTTCTAGCTCGATTGCATTTGCCGAAAATAAATCTGAAAAATTGTCAAGATCGCTAAGATGAGAAATCGGTAAAACCACTTAAGTGACTTGCGGGACCACTTAACCTTGAGCTACGACCCTGAGATTGTTTGGGGATTTTTTTTCTAACCATGAGACAACTTTTTGGCAAGTATCTCTGTTGGATTGCGCAATTTTTTTTTTAACGCCCAAAATGGGACACCCTAGTGCGCATGTGTGTGTGCTTCTCCCTCAATATTCTCAGGAAAATGGATTTTACAAGGGAATTTTCGGGAATGGGAGAGTTCCCACTTGGATCCCTACTTCGCATTCAAGGGTCACTTTCCCATCAGACAATCGATTTGATCAAGAACTTCAGTTGGAATGAATTTTGCCATTCGGAACTACAACTCCTGGCTCAGTTTAGAAACAACGTGTGCACCATTAGTTTCCCTGCGCACGAGAGTATTTTTACGCATGAGTCAGCAATTATAGTTCATAATTGCAAAATTTAATCCAGTTGAACTACATCTTGAATTAAAGAGCTACTTTTTCTGGCTCGTTTGTGAAAAAAACTTACCTGCTTGGCGAATCTAACAGCACAAATGCTGTTTCTAAAGTGAGCCAGAAGTAGTAGTTTCTCAATTCCAAATGCGGTCCACTCGAAGAAATGCTCGTTTTGGCTAATCTAGCAACAGTGCTTAAGCTCCTTAGCTGGCACACGATATTTTTTGCCACCGCGGTCTCCAATATCCGAGTGTCCCGATCTTAACAGCTTTCAATATTATCTCTCCCTATAAACTGTATTTTTCTGCTCGTTTTTCTTCCCTTTTTTTCATTTGCTCACTTCATTTCGACCCGTTTTGGCGTCCAACACCCTTTCCGTCTGAAGCCAATCTGTAGCCAGACATACGCTGCCGCCTTCATCCCCCCCCTCCCTTACGCACGCGTATGTCCGACTCAAGATTTATGAAAGTATCCGATGTTATCAATGGCCGAACGATTTCGAATACCTCAAGCGAAATTCGGGAAGGGGATGACGACATGCTCGGAATTAGAGTTATGAGTGTCATTTTGTATCGGAGAGAAGTATCTCGTGACATACTATCATAATGTAAAATCAGTTTTATGCATGCTGAGATATCACTGGAGAGGTAAATACCTTTTAATATGTATTCTAATCGAAAGGTGTATCCGGATATTTTTCAATTCGAGCTGAAATTAACTTTTCTTAATTTAAGTCCAAGATTTAGGGGTGCCGAAATTTGCGTGTTTTGCGGAAAATTGCGGTGAAAATGGCATACATTTGCGTGGCTTAGGGTGAACCATGGCAATGTTAAGCCAGAGAGCATGACAAGAAAAGAAGATAGTATTTATTACTTGAAAAAGTTTAGGAAAGAGGATTTTAAAATAAGAAGGTCGATTTGAAAAATAGGATGGAGAGGAAATCTTTGCATCTCTGTAAGACTTATGACTTCGAACTCCCTGTAGATTAGGATTTTAGAGATATCGTATATTCAGACTGAATATTGACGTGAAAATCATAAAGTGAACTTCCGTTTTTACATTTTTTCAGTTGCACTTTCTTTAAAAATCTAAATTTTTTTAAATTTTTAATAATTTATCTCTACCCTACATTTTATTCATCAGTGCTCTTTGAAGTCCCATTTTTAATTGTATTTTTTTGTAGCCGAAGTTTGCAGCAGGCCTACTTCGTCATGAGAGCATTTTCCAAACACCCATGTCAATTGAATATAATTTAAATAATTATTGAGAGATGAGGTGAGGGTAAATCCACGGGCAGCCAGCGCGAATCGCGCATTGGCGCCTTCAAACCTAACAGGGATACTTCACGCATTGCGCAATGCGTGAAGTATCCCTGTTAGGTTTGAAGGCGCCAGTGCGCCGCCGCGCCGCTACGCTTTGTGTTGGGCTCTAATATTTACCTAATCTCGTGGAGTCAGCGTTTTTCAACTCATGACTTTGAAATGTTTGCACCCTCTGTATGGATTATTCTCATTTTCATTGATGAAAAAAAAAATATGTAGTAAAGGAAAATATAATGTGCGTTTTGTAAATATTAAGGTGATTCCGTACAAACTTAAGGATTTCCAAAGCACACGCATTTCTACAGAATGTCTTATAGCCTTTTATAGCCGATGGCGAAAAAGCAATAGCCAGGCGATAAAGTGTAAAGCCCGGCGATAGGAACTATAGCCCGGCTGTATAATTTTTTATCGCTTCGTGTAGCCCGGCCGTATAATTTTTTCCACTTTCTACAGCCAGCTATATGATTTCCTATCGCCTTCTTCAGTCGGCTATAAGAACTCCCATGGTATTTTGAAACGCAACTCCTATCGCCAATTTTTACCAGGGTCCTTTATTAGTCGAGCGTCGTGCGGGAAAATAATCAAATGCCTGATGCGACTATTCTAACTCCTACGTGACTAAAATTGCATAGCCACAAAATTGAAGGAACTTTTTATTTCATACTATTGCAGGAAATTCCTCTCGCTCTCACTCGTTCCGGCTCAAAAGCGACTGTTTCTTTAAAGTTCGTGTGCAGTCATTTTTGATCGAATTATTGGAGATTACAACCAACATGTTGATATTAGATGATAGAACTACAAAAACCTGCATTGCGATTTGTGACGTTGCAGATTTTCACTAATAATTCAAGGAATTTTTTTTGTTGGTTCAAAGGTATTCTCAGGGTATTTCGTTCGGATAACCTGGAAAACATTTCTTATCTTCACAAGATCTTAAGGTCGTTTCGGATATTGTGAGTCATCATCTTTAAGATCTGTAGAATAGCTCTAAAAGTCCTTTTAGAGCTTTGGAGGACCTTCAATTTTGTGTGATACTGTGCAACACCTCTGTTGCGAAATAGTTGCTTGAAGCAAGCGGTGTGGCGCGGTGGGCGAGGGCGACCGGCGCGACACGGGCATTGGCGCCTACGAATCTAACAGGGATACTTCACGCATTGCGCAATGCGTGAAGTATTCCTGTTAAGTTTGTAGGCGCCAGTGCGCGTGTCGCGCTGACAGCACGCCGCGCGACGCTCCACTCTTTATTTTGGCTCTAATATTTAAACTCGCGAAGTCAGCGGTTTTCGACTCATGATTTTGAAATGTGAGCACATTCTACATGAATTATTCTTATTTAAATGTATATGTATTAAAGGAAAATATAATGTGTGATTTGTAAATATTAAGGTGCTTCCGTGTCAAACTTAATGATCTCCCAAGCATTTATATTTTTCTCTATTGCCTCTTTTACGTGTGGACGTAAACTACAAGACAAAACAGGTGCGCGGACAAAAAAGCGTTGACTTAATGTCCTGAAACCTAAAAAAGGAGAGAAAAAAAACTTCATAAAGTGAAAGAGAATTTCTTTCACTAAAAAAGAAGAAAAAAATCGGAAAAATTTTAAACAAAATTTTGAGGCAAATTAGGAAAAAAATCAATTTTTAATCCTTTTCTCCCCATGTAACCGATCTGACAACGGCGCGGCTCGCATGAGGATGAATAATGCACCGCTTTCATAAGCCACACTCAACACAATCATACGCCCGGCAATTCGGCGCTGTTAGCACCGCGCACGGATACCTCCTATATCAGCGTTCGGATATCTTTAAACAGTTTTGAGCAAACGCTATTCTCGCTGCGACGGCATTTCTGCCGTGCCGATTCAGAACCGCACAACTCAAACGAAAAACCAACGTCCATGCGCGGTTTTTCTACTCGAGGTAGTTGCATGGGATTGCAGCTCCACACACACCCTTGAATAATTGATGCTCCGTCGCGCCTGTCGAGTCAATTAAAGCTTTTAATACACCTGTCTTTGGATTCCTGTCTCGCACGGTGTTTCCCGCGTCGATGAACGAGTCATACCTCCTTCGAAGGGCTGATTATTTAACTTGGTAGACAAAGCGATAGACAAAGAAGACGGAGGGAAAATAGAGCGATCCTATTGGTTGGGTGGCTGTCACAGACTCAGAGGGAAAGATGGACTAACTTTGGGTTGCCGTTGAGGTCTCGATAGACGATCAAATTCCCGAACCAATTACCATCAAAGTGTCGGGAGTCATCAGTCTTAAACTCATTAATTTGCTTAATTTTAAAATGAAAACTTGGCAGAAATGTTTCCTGAGGCAGGAAATGATGAATGGTGACACTCCATTCTGATCTTACTTTGAACAAAATAGTGCGGCCCGTCAAAATTTGATGGTAGATGGTGACCATCAGTCATCAGCATGTCTACTTTGATCGGAATTGGTTCGGAATTTGATCGTTTATCGGGCTTTGGTTAGTTGGACGTATTTCTGTTAAACGGAACTAAGCGCCAAATTGAGTTCCTTTTGAGGATTTTAGAATACCGGATAGCGCGTTCTGTCAAACGGAACTAAGCGCCTTGGAAAAGCATTGCGAGTATAGAACGGAACGAGCATCGCGTTCCGCAATTCCGCCAATCCAAGCCCCCCTTTTCTTTCCTCACCCTAGGGCGCTGAGTTCCGTTTGATAGAAATACGTCCAATTTTATTACTCACCTTGTCTGTCCATTACTGCCTCGATAGCGAAGAGTCGTAAGAGCAAAAATGAAGTTTGAGAAAGTGGGCTCGGTAACCCCTGCGGGCCGATTATTGAAATTGATAGACAAAGCTAGACAAAGAAGACGAAAGAGATATGGAGGGATCTTATTGATAAAGGCGGGTGGTTGCAATGGACAAAGGAGGTAGGGAATAGACTAAGTAACGGCAACCCACGAGGGACCCGATAGTTAGTCGATCATTTTCTCCTTTAGTCTAAAGAAACCACCCATTTCAACCAATAGGATAGCTTCATACTCCCTATGTATTCTTTGTCTATAGCTTTGTCTATCAATTTCAATAATCGGCCCGCTGAACGGGAAATAATATGGAAAGAAGCCTTTGTTCTCTGTTGAATTGCCACCAATCGTCCGAAAAACTCTTAGAGATCGTTCGGATGATTAAACATCGGCGAATTTTATTCTCAACACATAAAAAAGAGCACTAAATTTTTCTGTTGTGTTGGTGTTCAGCAATCCAGCCGGGAGTGCTATTTTCTGCATGCTATGCATGGTAAGTCCGGCCCAGGGTAGAGTTGCACAAAAGAAATGAAAAATATGAAAGATTGGAAATTTCCGTGGAGTATTTCATGAAATTTTACAAAATTTTGAAAAGTACAAAAGCCATGAATTCAGGGGCTGGGTATGTAATACGCACTAAAACACATCAAAAGCGATTTGCCATTCATTGAATTAAATCAGTGAGAACGAAAACACACCAACTCGGTAACTCAAAAATGCTCAATTTCCATCAAAGACAGTTAATTTACATAAAGATCATTGCAGTTAGCGTATCTGTTCCAACTTGGACTTTTAAAGTGTCTATGAATACTTGTATTTCAGCAGCAAAAATATTTTCCTTAAAATAACTTGTTCACCTACTGTGCAGTTTTGTACGTGTCTTGAAATTTTCATTTTTCTGAGTTGGTGTGTTTTCGTTCTCACTGATTCAATTTAGCATTTAATTTCGAAAAATATTTTTCAATACCTGTAATATTTTTCTGAAATTTCACGAGACATTTCACACGAAATTTCAAGATTTTATTTTTCATGGAAAATTGCAACCCCAATTCGACCCTGCTCGACCGGTAGAGAAGACATAAAAATAAAATCTCGAGAGAGTAGATTACCTGTTAGCAGTTTGGTCCCGATGCTTTCCCAACTCGTCGCATTTGAGTAGAGCGAGGCGGGACTGAGTGAGCTGAGCCGATTATTGACTAAATCTAAGGAAAGGACGGGAATTTGTACTAAGGAGGCGAAGAGTCCTGGCGGCAAGTCTTCGATCTGCGTTTCGTGTATTCGTATTGTCAGCGCACGACTTCTACCGAGTCCAGCTGGAAAGTAAGCAGACAATCGTACGATCAACCACCCGAAATATTAATCGCTAACAGAGTTTGCTTAAGGACAATTATAAATAAAACATTAGTCCTTCTCGGATTCCTACGCGAGTCCTTTTCCCGACAAACTTTTCTGGGGGAAGGTTTACATTGTGACAAGGGACGTGAAAAATCTTGAATATTCTTGCTTCAAAGGTAGATGCTCCAGTAAAAGAATAAATACAAATTCCTTTCCACTCCTGAAATAGATAGCCTTCAAGTGGGATAAACATAGAGTCTCATTAAATCTGAAAGTCCACAACGTCTTCAAATATCTGTTGGTTCGCCCACATCAAAATATTTTTTCCCTCGTTTGAACTCGTTACCTGGCACAGGTAGCTTTTATTGTTCTTTAAACAGTTTGTACTTCAGACTTTCATTGTCTCTTTACGAGAAACGATTTAGGGCTGAAGATTCTGTGACTGCGGGGACGGGAACAACAAGAGCAGTTAATTTAATGTCACCCTTATTCGCCAGAGGTAATTTCTGAAATTGGTTAAAAATTGAATTAATAAAATAAGTTGTGGACGAAAAGAATTTAGGATAGGAAAACAAGGAATATTTAGGCAATAGAAAATTTTTTTCGTGCGCATTTTTTAGTAGTGAAAACATGGGTTTTGTAAGATTTATTCCATTTTCAGGAAATTCTTTGCTGTAAAATAACTTAATACGTATCAGCATCAAACTTCCATAAATATTCAATGTGAAAAAATCATTGGATTTTTAGTGTTGTCTCTTATGATTATTATTAGTCTCTTGTGATTTTCATGATCAACTGAAAAATATAATACTTTATTGGATTCTTTTAGATATTTCCGTAAGATTCAATAATTCTTATACTTGAATGATTGAATATGTGTGTTTAAAATTGAGCTAAACTTACTGAGGGCTCTTGGTTCCAATTTCTTCAAGGAAGACCCGGTAATTTTTAGTTCCGTCAAGAAGGACGGAGATGACCCCAATAACTGATCGTTCAGATGAGCCTCTAACACTTTCACCGAGAGAGACCTGAGCGAGGGCACACTTGAAATAATGAGCCCCAATCGAAACCTGAAAAATTTGGAAATGTGGAAATACACAATTAGATTAATTAAAATTTGGAATTACACAATTAGATCCATAAATTTGACATCAATAAACTGATTGACTCATTGCTATTAAAATTTACAGACGAGACTTTCGAACATTTTGGAGGCGACGCAACATCTTATTTGCGGCATAATAGCCAAGAGCGGAGCATTGCGAGTTTACGCCTCGCGCCATAGCGCCTTCAATTTTGCAGACGCAACACAGACATCCATCAAGTACGAATAGTTGTATTTCTGCGCCGTCATCAACGCGCATCCTTTTTCTTTCTCAATCTCTATATTGTTTTTGTTGTGTGACACCCCGACTCGAGACTTTGCGTATAAAAAAGTCTTCGGCTTCCAAGGGTGAGGGTCAAGTACCCTAGTGTTTCTGTAAATACCGACTGAATATCATTTCACGAAAGAAATTCGACATCTTTGGCTCATTTCACAGACAAAACGAGTACCCTTAATTTCTCTGCACAGATTGGCTCTTTTATACGTGAGCAAAAAAAAATTTCTTCCGGAAATATCATCCGATCACTTTGAAGTTCAAATTTGTACCAAAGGTGAAATGTGAAAAATCGCAATATACCTGTATTTTTCGATGTGAGGCCATGTTTGTACGCTGATGGACCGCAAGACGTAGTTGCGGGCGAGGGCATCTGAGTCGAATCGTTCCAAGCGCGGCAGGTCCTGGATATCGAGCGATTCTAATTTGTGTAAGCTCGAAAAGCTATCCTTACTCAAAATCTGGAACAGAATTCAGATCAGTCACACTCGGAATCTAGGAGCAAGAATCGGAAGTTTTGTCATCCGTGATCAAAATGAATCTTCATTTCTGTTTCTGATTGGTAGGGCAAATTGGATCGCATTTAGCAAAACGGAACCGGGGCGATCACAGTGTTGTAAAAATGTTGTTTCCTCATAATTATCTAAAAACTTCCGAGAGTATCGAATAGTTTTGGCTCCCTACCAAGAAATGGTTAATTTTCAAGGAAAATAATTGTGTAAATTTTAATACTGTTCATAAACTGAGTATTTTTAAAAGAAAATGAGAAGCTGCATAGTTTTGAAAACACTGCAATTGCGCTGGTTCCTTTTTGCTAAATGCGATCCACTTGTTGTGCGACGACTTGACAAACTACGGACCACCAGTGGCAATTCTCATTTTTTTCGTTTCAAATGCACAAAAACAATCGATTCTTGGTGCAGCAGCTTGGTTCTCCTTAAATCGATATTTTTAATGGATTTAAATGGAAGAATCCTCATTCACATTTAATTCCAAAATCTCCACTTCCACTTTGCTCTTTCTGTCAACATTCTCCTCTTACAATCGACCATATTTTACTATGTTGCCCAAAACCAATATGCTGCATACATCAAAATTCAAAATTATCTACCGAAATGAACTCCGATAACCCAAAAGTGACTACCGTTATAAATCTTTTTAAGCAACAACATCTCTAAAGTTGATATGTTCTCCTAGACTTTGACGTGAATATAGCCATACTTGCTGATCGTCGTATTGAATAAACTACCTATCCATCTCCACACCCAAATTTATACTTAGACCGCGTTAAGCAGAAAGGAACCAAGCCACATCAGCTATTGCCAAATTTAACGGAGCAATTTAATTTTTTACAAGAGAACGTTTGTGCGGAATTTTTTTTTAAAGTTTCAATGAATTTGCTTCGTGTTTGGCAGGAAACTCGCTGAAATTTGCACAAAAATCCGCACAATCGTTTTCACGTAGAAAATTGAATTGTCCAATTAAATTTAGCAATAGCTGATGTGGCTTGGTTCCTTTCCACCTAACGCGGTCAACTCAGCAACCATTCCCAAAGCCGCTATCCGTCGCAGCTGCGATAGAGTTCCCATCTTGTTTCAGGATTCGTTTGGAGACCCGCACAAGATAAATGATCAATAAAATGTTTAAACTCAGGAGAACATATCAACTTTTGAGATGTTGTTGCTTAAAAAGTTACATAACGGTAGTCACTTTTGGGTTATTTTAGTTCAAAGGTTGGCTGTATTTCGGGAGATAATTTTGAATTTTGATGCGTGTGGTATATTGGTTTTGGGAAATATAGTAAAATATGGTCGATTGTAAGGGGAGAATGTTGAAATGTTTAGTGCTTTTACGTGCAAGTGAGTTTAAAAATGTTATTGACCCATCTTGTTTACCGTTGGTTCAGTGGTATATTTTTTAATTTGACCGATGACTGAGCTTAATAGCTGAGAGGAGGTGAAAATGTAAATTTACACTCTACGAACGAGCGGCAGAGGGGGCATTGGGGGCATCCATCGCAAAACGGCCAACACTCAATCAGCGTGCTCTTGGCGTTTGTTGTGCATTTCAATCGAACTATTTGCCCGCCAACATAAATAAACCTCCCGACTAAATGACCGACGAATTAATGAGATGGCTCCGTCCATTAATTATGTAGGCAGATACCAGCTTTCAAGTCAAAAATCCGTCCGGGTGGTCGGCGTTGATCTCCTAATTTATTTCTACCATTTCTGCCGTGCTAAGGAAAAACGCCGTATGGTCATTCGAGAGTTGCCAAATCTCCTAAGATAAAATGCTTATTTTTGAGGAAAGTTATGAATATTTTTCCTTGATATTTTCATAAACTTTAGGTGAAATTGCGTTCAAAATAATCTGAAAAATGGGGAGAAATGCATTAATAAGTTTACCAGGAAATTCGTGTTTTATTAAAGGAAATTTGGCAACGCCTGAAGGTTCATATGGCGTTTTTCCTTAGCACGGCTTTAGTCGGCCAACGTCGGCGAAAACAGACAAAACTCTCCGGGAATAACTTCTTCCGTCCGGGCTTTCTGGACTTGAATTTTCTAAAATCAATTATTGTTTCTACGGATCTTTCAGAGGATAACTTCAACAATGAAATCCGCCGCAACGATTCCTTTTCACGCTTTACCCTAAGCTCATTTTTTCCCCTAAAAAAATGAATTAATCATTTTCCACGTACTTTATTTTCCGACCACTGCACGGAAAAAATCTTAAATTTCCCACCAAGAAATATTTTTTCTTGAAACAAGAATGATATCGCTTAATTTAAGAATTTTTTCGCTTAGGCCGATTTTTTTTCTTTGTAAAGGGAGAAATTCAGCCTAAATTAAGATTTAAAAAAAAATCTTGGCGGCAATTTCATTTATCATGCTTGAGCCTCGCATTTTTGTTTTCCAGTGGGGGTTTCAAAATTTTTACTCAAATTTTATTTAACCGAGAGACAACTAAGTTATTTTCTTCAAAAGAAGAGGGAGAAAAATTCTGAAATACCGCACCCAGGGAGGAAAAATTTCATGAAAAATAAAATCTTGAAATTTCACGTGAAATATTGATGTTGAAAAATACCGGTTCCTTTTCATGTTTCACACAATGTAAAAATGACTTTCTACTATTTTTGTGTGTTCGAGTGCGGGTTGCATACTCTAGCCCCTGAAAAATATGAAATATTTCACAGACTCGTGAAATGTCTCAAAATATTTCACTGGAATTTCCAATCTTTCATTTCTTTCTTACATTTCATGCCACCCTGGGTTCGCTACCAACATGCTGGTACATATGAGGCCTTGAATGTAACAATGGCGGATGTGAAAAAGTACCTTTTAGAAATACGCTTAAAAAACTGTTTTCTTCACACAAAAATTTAATATGTTTGGCTGTGGCATAATGTACAGATCTCGAAGATCACATCGAAAGTATTTTCTCAAAATTTTCTCGATGCCAAAACAGTTTTTTGAATGTGTTTCGAAAAGTTAATTTTTCACATCCGCTATTGTTACAGATAAGTCCTCATATTCTATGTAAAATACAAATTTCTCACCTTGATGGGATTAGATGAGATGTTGAGGAATTTGAGCCTGGGCAAGGCAGGCCACACGTGCGAGGGAACGGAGACGAATTGATTCCTATCGAAATGCAGGTACCTGAGTTGTTGCAAGTTCTCGACGTTCGAGCTGGGGACGCTGTTGATCAGGTTATCCGACAAACAAAGCACTTTCAAATCGGGCAATGGGAGGGGCGGCACCTGCTTCAGCCCCGTCGAAGACAAGTCCAGCTTCCTGAGCTTCCGCACGTAGTGGAAAAGCTCCTTGTAGTTCGACCTCAACAAATTCCCGCCCAAGTTCAAATCCAGGAGATTCCCCACGGAGGCAAGAACATTATCAGGCAGGATGGTGAGCCGGTTGAACGCCACATTCAAGCGAGTCAAAAGCGGAACATCCAAGAACATGCTCATGTCCAGGTGCTCGATAGCGTTGTGCGACATGTCCAACTGACGAAGAGTCAGACCGACGGCCGCCAACGCCCCGCTAGGTAGCGCCACCATCGAGTTATAAGACATATCCAACACCTCCAACTGGGAATCCTGGAAGGTATCGCGAGCTAGCGACCTTATCATGTTGTTGCTGAGTCTCAACACGCGTAACGAACGGAGTTTGAACTGACACGACTGGAGCCTCGAGATTTTATTGTGCGAGAGATCCAGAATCTGCAGTTTATCGAGTCCTAAAAAAGCATCGCTGGCAACGTTCGCGATCTGGTTCCGATCGAGACTCAGGGAGGCTAGATGTTTCAGGTCCACGAAACCTGATGATTCCAACTCGCTGATGCTGTTGTGACTCAGGTGGATCACCCGCAGGGAGTTGGCGAGGGCGCCGAAGAACTGGACAGGCGCGTACATCAAGGCGTTGTAGCTCATGTCGAGGGTCCCGATGTGGACGGAGAGGTCGGAGGTTTTCTGGTGCGTCAGGAAGGAGATCTGGTTGCGCGAGACGTTGAGGCTCATCGAGACGACCGGGTTGCTCACGTTGCGGAAGGCGGACAGCGAGAACTCTTTGATGGCGTTGTTCTGCAAGTCGAGTTTAAGCAAATTCGGGAGGTTCGCGAACGACTCCGATTGTAGAACCGCGATCGCGTTGTTGGAAAGCACTAGGTTCATGAGCACGGTCAAGTTGCGGAAAGCACCCGTCCTGATCGTCTGGATACGGTTTCCGGACAGAACTATCGTTTCCACCGAGGGTAATCCGCTGAAGGTCTCCGAGTCGACGGTCTGGAGGAGGTTGTAAGCGAGACGGATATCCCGCAGGTTGCCGTGGACTCCCGGATGGAACAGTCCACTCGGGAGAGCGGATATCCGGTTCGAGTCCAAGTTCAAATACTGCAACAGAGAGAATGTTCGTAGCGAGTGCGAGTTGATGGTGTGGAAGTTGTTATTATCAAGCGCCAGCCACAAGAGAGAGGTGAGTGGTTTAAGGAAGAGATCAGGGAACTCTTCCTGGAAGAGCCCGAAGCTGATCTCTAAACTCTGAAGACACTCTGCGAGGTCGACGAAAGCGTCTATGTCGACATCTACGATTTTATTGAACGACAGGCTAAGTTCCCGAAGTCGCGGGGTGTTGCGGAAAGTGTGCGGTGGTATGTGGACGATCTTGTTGTTGCGCAGCACCAACGTGTCTAGGTGCCCGGCCCAGACCTCGAAGTTGGTCTCGTTGAGGTCTGTGATCTGGTTGTAACCTAGGTTCAGGTGTAGGAGCTTCCTACAAGGCCTCAAGGCCCCGCTGGGGATGCTCGTTAGTTGGTTGCCCGACAGCGAGATGGCTTTCAACGACGGCGCGAAGCTGTCGAAAGCGCTGTCGTCCACGCTGGGTATCCTGTTCGACGACATGTAAAGGAACTTGAGCTTCTTCAGGTGCGTCACCGCCTTCGGGATTGAGGTTAGGAAGTTGTGCTCCAGGTCTAGGTGTTCTAGGGTGTGGCCGATACCTACGAAGGCGCGATCGTCGAGGTTTTCCAGCTGGTTGCGCGGGAGGTACAGCCGAGACACGCTTAGACCGCGAAACGTCTGCGGGAGTAAGGTCTTCAGATTGTTGAAGGCTAGGTTCAGGTCGCGGATCGTGATGGATCCGTTGAATAGGTTGTTGGGTAGCTCTTCGATGGCGTTCTCGCTTAGGTCCAGTTTCTCGAGGTTCTTCCGGGTTTTGAACGTGTGTTGAGGGATGTCTTTGATGCTGTTTCCCTGCAGCGAGACCCAGACGAGGTCCTTCATCGTTTCGATCAGTCGGAGCGGGGCTTTCTTGAGCTGGTTGTAGGCCACGGAGAGGGTTTGGAGGTTGGCCGGGAGGGCTGTGGCGTCGAGTGACGTCAACTCGTTGTAATCGAGATTCAGTGACGTCAGGCTCTTCAGTCGGGCCAGGGATTCGTCCGGGGTAGTTGAGAGGGTGTCGATGTTGTTTTCGCCTACGAATAGATTCCTCAAAGTCCTTGACATGTGCGACCAGTCGTCTTTGTCTAAACCTGTGATTTCGTTCCTGTAACAGAAATTGATGTCTAGCTTCGAAAAACTCGGAAAAAATGTAAATCGATGGTGAAACTGCTGAAATGCGTAGCTCAGTTTGCGGCGTCACAGAATTCATGTTTCCTAAAAAAGAAATCTACTGGACGTTACTTTTTGAAAATCTCAGTGATTTTTCTCTTCCTATGAAAAATATTCCGTGAAAACCTCAAGACATGATGCTCGTTTGGTCTCCTTTTAAAAATAGATTGGTAGTGGAGATTTCGAAACACCGCGACTGAGATACGCATTTTTTCAGAATCAACGTCTAAATTAAGGTGTAATGTAAAAATGTTTTTTAAGTCACCTGCATCTTTCATCTTTTTCAGCCAAAAATTTTATTTTTCATTTTACGCTAAAAGAATGGGCACAATTTTGGTTTTGTTTCAAACAGTACCCAACTCCAAGGTTTAAGAATGCTCAAATTGAATAATTGAAAAACTGCAGGGTTTTACCTTTGGTATTCGGAGCTCAATTCTACCTAGCTAAGAAAAAACGCCGTATGCACATTCAAGTTTTGCCACCTTTTCCTAGATAGAACACTTTTTATTTATTTTCTTTCTTTTAAAGAAAAGTTATGCATGTTTTCCTTTAATTTCTTAGATATTTCAGGTTAAAACTACGGACAAAAATTGTGTGAGGAATTTTATGGAAAATATTCACACTTTCCCTGGAAATTTGTTGCTTACTGAAGGAAATAGGGCAACGTCTGTTGGCGCATATGACGTTCTAGTACAATTACTTAAGTGTAAAGGTTTCAGGGCATTCCGTCAACGATTTTTTGTCCGCACACCTGTTTTGTCCAGTAGTTTACGTCCGCGCGTGGAATAAGCGACAGTGACTTGGTCCAAATGTCATATTTTAGTCCGTATGTAAAATTATATTGACAATAATGAAATGAGAAAATTGAGAGAGACGGAAGAGTTGTTGAGGTAACTCATTTTTTAAATGAAATGTTATTTCCCTTTTTTGATCAATCTTTTTAAATTGTCAGGGGTGGATATTTGGTTTTATTTCCATCCTTAAAATTTTCGATGAAAAATAAACCTTATAAATACTTTTTTTTAAATGAAAATATTACTTTATTTTTAAAACATTTACATTTTAAAAACGTGGCAAATATTTGTAAAACCTTTTCCAAGCGATGGTATCGATATTAATAAGCCAATGAGCAGAAGTTGTGTCGAAATAAACTATGCACAAATGAATAAAAGAGGAAAAAAACCGAGAAGCACGCAATCTTCGGTTTTAGCCCATTTGTACATCGATCTTTCAGAGTCAAATACGTCCTATTTTGAGCGTTTGGTTGCGCTCACACCACGCTGCAGCACAGTAAAAACACAACATATAAACGAAAAAATTAATGTGCTTTGAAAATCATAAAATATGACAAGGAAACACCTTAATATTTACAAAACACACATTAAATTTTCCTTTCATACATATATATTTTTTGTATCAATTTATATTAAAGTAATCCATGCAGAGTGTGCAAACAAATAAAAATCATGAGTTGAAAAACGCTGACTCCGCGAGTTTAAATAATAGGCCCTAGCAGAAAGCGGAGTGATGCGACGCGACGTGCTGCCAGCACGAAACACGCACTGGCGCCTACAAACCTAAGCAGATACTTCACGCATTGCGCAATGTTTGAGGTATCCCTTAGGTTTGTAGGCGCCAATGCGAGTTCCGTGCTGGCTGGCTGGCCGCGCCGCAGCGTGCCCCGTGCCACGGCGCTTCACTATTTTACAATAGAGGTGTTGTACAGTATTATACGAAATTGAAAGCACTCCAACATACCAACAATAAGAATGACAGGCATCCTGTGAGAGTACGGAACTTTTCTTGCAAAATAAGTCGAGATAAGAGAGATAAAGGAATATTCTTGAGTATGCCGTCAAGATTTTATTTTGAATCAAGAATAAACTAGGTAAACAAAAGCGGGTTTCTGCTTGATGTAAGTGACTCTCCTTTTTATAAAAGCATCTTTTCTTCCTTAAGAAAACATTGTTTTCTTTATTAACTCATAAGGAAATCTTCTCGGCGGTAAATTTGAGGATATTTCTCCTTCGATTAGGTCACAAGTTCCTCTAATGGAGTTAAAAATCATACTAAACGTTATTAAATACAGATACTAGGACAGTAAGTTTTCGACTACCGCTCTCTTTTTGTTGTCGTCACTCGATTTAATTTGCGAGGGAACTTCGTACTTTTCAAAGATGCCATCAATCATGATACATTGGGGTGCCTCCGATCTCACATGATACTGTGCAACACCTCCGTGGCGAAATAGTAGCTTGAAGCGCTGCGGCAAACCAGTGCCGAAGCGAAGTTATCATCCACGGGAAAAATATGAGATCCTTTACCTGAGGCAAATCAAAAGGTTTTCCAGTTCAGGTATAAAAATATGGGATTTTCTTGAAAGATAATTAAGTCCTGTTGCACCGAAGAGGAGTAGAGTGTTTTAGTGAATTTTCTCTCATGGAAATGACGCTCCCTCATTTTTACCAAAAATCTCAATTATATATTTTTCTCCGTTAGAGCAAAAAAACAAAACAAAAACAAACAAAAAAACAAACAAACAAACAAGCAAACCCTCATGCTTCCAGACATAAAACATTTTCATCCAAAAACGTCGTGAGCAATTGTCGTTTGTATTTACATGTGGACCAATTAACTTGGGGCCTCAAGTGGTGAGTGGACCAAAACTCCCCTTTCGAAAAAACGCGTGAACGTAAACTACTGGAAAAAACAGATGCGCGGACAAAGAATCGTTGACGAAATGTCCTATCACCAGTGTAAAATTTCGGGGATTTCACCGAAGAGCCATTTGAATAGCTAGTGCAACGCAAATGGATAACATTAAGTAAAAAATTCCTTGCATGTAAAAAGAGGCAACATTTCGACACATTATATCCTTCCCGATGTCAGGAGTAACACATACATTTCTGGTTTATTGCATAGTTAGGAGTTTTTGCAAAAGAGTCGTAAACAGTCACCCCTTTTCTACGCGATACAGCCAAACCTGAAAAATTAATTCGAAAGTGATCCTGAAGAAATAATCCCTGCGTGTTAAAATTTAATTTTTCTGTCCCCGCGCGCGGAGACAGGGCGAAAAACGCGTGGAAATTAAATGTACCTGTCTCAGCTTTCCTCTCGTACTACGTGTAAAAATAATAAAAAGGGGACGCCGGGACTTGAGAGAATTATGAGATATTTGTTCGGCCATGATTGATAAAGCCGAATGTTATCAGCCTTTGTTTGAATAAAAGGTACAATTTACACTGTAAAGGGGCTTGAATAATTTAAAGAGTTATCAAGAGAAAGGACGCGGCGCGGCGGGCTTTTCATGCAAATGAGACTCTGCGCCGCTTTAGGACGATTCCGAACTCTGTCATGTATGAAATTGTGCTGGCTCAGAGCTTCATATTTGACCAAGTATGTAGACGCCGGCCAGGGCCGGGTTAAAAAAGATTACATATTTCATCGGAGCTGTAAAAAGCTGAATTAGCTGGAAAGCTCATTTAAAGCGTCTCTGACGCGACGGCAAGCGGCGCTGCTTTCGGCTTACGCAGATACAGAGTAATAAAGTGTCCTCGCACACACCCATAAATTTTCAAATTACGCACATTAAAATCCCGGCGTAATTTAAATTTGAAAAATGAATAAAATGGTAAATGCCGACAGTAAAGTATGTATCAGTCTTCAGTCTGAGACTGCTTTCGTCCGGCAATTTGGAGTCGTCTTTTATGTATAGACTTTACAATTAGATCGCGTTTAGTAAAAATGAACCAGCGCGATTATAATGTTGTGAAAATGTTGCTTCTCTTCTTAATCAGCTACAAAAATTCCTAGAATAGCAAATAGTGTTTGCTTCCCACCGGAAAATTTTTAATTATAACCTAAAATAATTGTGTAAATTTCAACACTGTGTGCATATTAGGTATCCTTGAAATAAAAGGAGAAGTCGTACAATTTAGCAAACACTGTAATCGCGCTGCTGGTTTCTTTTTTCTAAATGCGATCCAATCATCCTTTCATTTGAGGACCTAATGTGTGCTACCGTCACAGCTCGGCAGATCCAGTAAGATGGCAGCATTATTTGATCTCCATTTAAATCTATGTAGAATAATCGATTCTTGTTGGAGCAGCTGCCCACTCAAAGAATCGATTCATTTCTATAGGTTTAAATGGAGAGAGAACAATGTATTAGAAGAAATGTGAGCGAGCGTACAGGAGTAATAACTGCGCGGAACAAATATTCGCCTTCAATTAGGAGGTTATACAAAATGACTGTCGTGACGTTCGAATAGTGGTATCACAAAATTGTATCGAAACTGAGTAAATTGAGAGATGCACTGAAAAAAAAAACACATTGCACCTAGAGTCCAGACTCTTTAAAACATCGACAAGAAAAAGTAATCTTGATTCAATCAGAATCTATCTTAAATCAAGAACCAAGCCTCTTTATTTAAGCGAATTTCGTTTTGATTCAAGCAAAAATCCGATTGAATCAAGAGTATTTTTTCTTGTCAATGTTTTCAAGAGTCTGGACTCAAGATCCTATGTATTTTTTCCCAGTGTGGAGGTAAATGGAGAGAGAACAATCCCGCAAACTTCCTGAATCCGCCTCTGCGACCTGTGGTTGATTTTGCGGTTAGGATTTTTTCAGTGGCGTGACGTACTTTGCGATAAATCGATTTACCTGTCATTTAAACCTATGAGAAAGGATCGATTATCAGGGTGTTCGCAGCGAACACCTTAATAATCGATTCTTTACCACGGATTCAAATGGGGGAAACATCGATAATCGATCATTCACGCCACGCCACTGGATTTTTTGGAATATTTGTGGTGTAATTTAATTGCTGACAGATTAATACTAAAATAGCGCCATTCGTGTCTTCTTTAAACATAAGGCTAATGGTCAAATGGACTTACCCTTGTAAGTTCAACCAATCCAAAGCCTTCAACCGTTTCAATGCGTCGATTGGAATTCTATCGAGTTTATTGTAACTCAAGTCTAAAAATCTGAGTGAATTGGCCAAAGATCTGTAACAAATAAGAGAAAAGAAATATTTATAATATTTTGATTCAATTTATTATTGGCAACATAAGGGATGAACATGCACATTGCCTCTCTGAGACACAATTTGCAAGCGGAAATTTTGCAACGTTGAAATGTAGTTACGTTCTATTCTCTGGGAAACAACGGATTCTCAACTATTATTACATAAAGAAGAATAAGTAAGACGAACAACTAAGTTATTTGACATTCCTTGGAACTCACGATAAGGTAGCAAAAATAATAGTCCACTCCTCCAAACGGTCCCTAGTAAAAATTGGCGATAGGAGCTGCGTTTCAAAACACCATAGGAATTCTTATAGCAGGCTAAAGAAGGCAATAGAAAATCATATAGCTGGCTGTAGAAAGCGGAGCGAATCATTTAGCCGGGCTATACGAAGCGATAAAAAAGTATACAGTCGGGCTATAGTTCCTATCGCCGGACTGTACAGTTTATCGCCTGGCTGTTGCCTTTCGGCCATCAGCTAAAAAAGGCTATAAGAAATTGTGTAGAAATTCGTGTGCTTTGTAAATCCTTAAGTTCGTTCGGAATCACCTTAATATTTACACAACAAACATTATATTTTCCTTCAATACATATTTTTTTCCATCAATTAAAGTGAGAATAATCCATTCAGAGTGTGCAAACTTTTCAAAATCATGAGTTGAAAATGCTGATCCGCGAGATTAAATAATACAGGCTGACACAAAGCGGAGCGGCGACGCACTGGCGCCTACAAACCTAACAGGGATACTTCACGCATTGCGCAATGCGTGAAGTATCCTTGTTAGGTTTGCAGGCGCCAGTGCGCTCATTGCGCAATGCGTGAAGTATCCCTGTTAGGTTTGTAGGCGCCAATGCGCGCTTCGTGCTGGCTGTCCGCCCGCCGCCGCGCCGCACCGCAGCGTGCCACGGCGCTTGAAGCAACTATTTCACACACTGTATCATACGAAATTGAAAGCGCTCCAACACATTAGGAATGGCAGGCATCCATCAAAAGTACGGAGCTTTCCTCGCAAAATAAATCAAGATACTACGGCCCAAAAAGAGAGTGGTAGTCCAAAAACTCACTTAGTCCTGGCATCCGTAATTAGTAACGTTCAGCATACTCTTAATTGTCTGGTTGTTGCTTAATCGCCATCGGCTATAAAAAGCTATTGTGTAGCCGGCTATGGAAGCTATTGGAAATCTTACAGCCGGCTGTAGGTCTATGGTATTTTGGAACACAGATTCTACTGTCAATTTTTACCAGGGGTTGTAAAAGAAATAAGTAGATACCGTAAAATTTAGGGATGTATTCCGGTGGTTTCGTAGAATTCCTCAAATTTTGAGGATGCTCGAAGACTTTTAAGGTGGGAAAGAAAATGCAAGAATAATATTCAAAGCCATTTCGAAGGCGCTTTAAAGGTTCCATGCGGCATTTCTGTGTTTCTTTACTCAAGATAGAGACTTTAAATCATGGGTAAATTAAAGCTAAACATTTGAAAAATGATAAAAAGTGGGACGTTTCAAACAGATATTGGTAAAAAAAACCAGCAGCAAGAAAAGAGAAATTTTTTTTAAAAAAATCAGGGTCGGTCTGACCGCAGTTGTTATAAAACTGCCTTTCAGTGTTCATAGAATGTTCAACCTTATTTTATCAATGTTTTCCGTTACTCTTTCCCGTGATCCTACATTCGATTTATAAAATCTGTGCATTCCTGCCTCCTGGAATAATCCGTTCAATATATCGTCGTTTCCCCACGAAAGAACGTAACTAACTTTCAGTGTTGCCAGATTTCCTCTTGCAAATCGCAATTTGAAGTATAGATTCTTGGCAGGGTGTCTACTATAACAGGCTGACCAAAAATCAGTGCTTTTACAGTACTTTTTCAGTACATTCCCTAGAAATTCAGTACCTCCTCAATAGAAAAATTCGGTACTTTTTCGGTACCTCCAATCGACGAAATTCGATAGATTTCACTAATTTGAATTTCTCGCTCAGAATGCGACAAAAATTACAAAAAATGGAAAAATTCCGGACCATCTTACAGAATTTCAGCACTTTTCCAGTACTTCCGGACCGCTCTCAAAAAATCAGTACTATTTCCGGACTTTCCGTAAATTCCGGACTCGTAGACACCCTGCTTGGGCGTTTCATACTGAAAATTTCACTGAATTTCCATCTGATCTCATGCAAAAATCAGAAAAATTTCTGGAGAAAATTGCACAGTCACACTTTTGTAAAAAATTGAATTATTTTGGTCAATTTTGCAACCTTGGAATGGAGTTACGTTCTACGTGCAGGAAACGACGGTATCTCACATGGCCTCGAATGTTCAGTGGCTTTGTGGGCTACCTTGACAGAGGAGAGACGATAACTCGCTCGGAGGGTGTTGAGGCGGAAACCCGGCGACAGAGACGAAAAGGGAGGCATTTAAACAGGAGGGTGAAAGGGATGAAATCACCGGAGAATACCAGCAATTAAAGGCAACAATCTCTGGCGAGAACGTCATTGGCAGATGTTCAATCGTTTAATGAAAACGCACAAAATAAATGTTGCTCAATTCCGACACATATCCCTTCCTTCCGGAGATCCCGCGGCCGTATAGGGCCGCATTTATGACGTAAAGAGCGTAAACCTATTTCTACTCGATCTCTGGAATACATGGGTTTATATGGACGGTAGGGTTCAACTCAAAAAGCTGATATACCTTTACATCATTGTAGCAACAAACTGGGCTTCTGTGCTGAGCAGGATGAATGCCATATAGAAGTTCGAACGTTGCCAAATTTGTGTCGGTAAAAATCGAGTATTCTTGATAATTAGTTGGTTAGTTAATTTTTTATAGACATTCAGCACCTCGGGGTATTATGTCTTTGCAAAAAGTATGAGGGGTGGGTGCACACACAGAAATTTAGATTCTTAATTTAATGGAACCAAAAAAATTCAATATTTTGGTTGTGACATTGGGATCATCGCAGATTAGGGGGTTTGTATCCCTATTGACTGTTGGAAGTAGTCTTGATACAATTGTTTTAATTTTCTTCTGCAGATTTATAATTTCAAAATTGTATCTAATGTGTCAGAGAAAATTGGAGGGAATATCCATCACTTTCCTAGAAAATAAAAATGTTGTTAACAACAATACGACAACCTTCGAATGTTCATACGGGGTTTTCACTTAGCAAGACAAAATTGTACTGCCATGTTCAGGAGCCAAATAAGCATTTTTAGTTTGGAGAACTACCCTTGATATCAAATTTATTATTAGGAAATTTTAAGATTATTTCTCCTTAAAATGTTTAGATACACTAGATGGTATTGCGAATACAATTTTCTGAGAAAAAAAGAGAAAAACGCCCCAGGGTTTTGGAAAAAGATTGATTTTGGTCATAGGAAATTTGGCAATGTACAACGTCTTTCTGAATTTTTATAACAATTTATGCATGTGTTCCTTTGCATTTTTCACAGAGTTTGACTCATAATTTAGTTTAATTTATCTAAAAATACCTAAATACTGTTCATACCTTTAAAAAAATGGGCATTTGTCCGCTAAAATTTAGCAACATTTGAATTACACGCTTCGCTTGCCCCATTCCCTGCAGATTTGACAACATGCCAAGGCTGCTGAAATTGCCGGTGACATACAGACTTTAAAATCACTGCTCATCTCCTGATATTTCACGGCTCAAAAATCGAGGACGTACGAGATTTGCAGTGCAAATAAATTAGGGAATCATTTCTGGAGTGAGTTTAATATCAAGTCAAAGCCAAATTAATACGCGACTAAAATAAACTCCACCGTGGCTCTCAATACGACACTGAAACTGCGAAACCGCGTATCGCACTTACATTGTTTCAAAATCTCCGCTGCGATTTTATCTTATCCAAAAATGATGAGCCAGCGATAGTGCTTGAAATTCTCACGATTTATTCTTCACTATGAGAGGTATAATTGTGGAATTTTTAAAGAAATAACGTTGGGTATCTTTCCGTTTATAAAAATAGATTATGTTAAGAAGCCGGGAGCCGTCGCAAAGGGAGATACGCGCTTTTGCAGTTTCGGTGGTTGAGCGAGGACGAGCTGGGGAGTTTTTATTTCCCCATCTGAGGATGCCTCGAGAATGGAGACGGGATACGAATAAAGGGACCGCGAGATCGGATTCATTTTAAAATTAAGTGAAAGCAAGCAGAACGCTCGGGCTACGTAAGGATGGAAGCTAAGAGAGAAGGTGGCGGAGGATGAAAACAAAGCGGGCGCAGGGAGCGAGATGCAGAAATTATCGCGATGGAGTTGAATTTTTCGCCACGCCGCGCCTTAGACTGACAATGCTCCGAAACGCTTTAGGTGTGAAAAGTGCAAATAACTTCCTTCACGGCTTTTGACAGGGTTGCCGAGGTAGGGGTTCCGTAAATAAAAGGTTCATGAGTGCACTGTGATATTAAAGCCTCCTGATCTGACTAGCTCGGGTCTCATACAGGGTTATTCAAAAGTCACGCACCACTGGCCATAACTTTAGATCTGATTGAATCCGTGAGTTCGAAAACGCACCAACTCGGAAAAAAAAAAATTGTTCAGGAAACACCTAAAACTGTGCAGCGGGCGAAGAAGTTGGTTTAGAAAAACCTTTATGGTGCCGAAGGACAAGTACTTAGAGAATTTGTAAAGCACCAAGTTGAAATCGATACACCATGTTTGATGACAGAGAATTAAACGTTTAAAAATTTCCGAGTTGGTGTGTTTTCGTTCTCACCGACTTTCAGATACTGATTTTTCATAGTGTGCCCCCAAAAATTTATATTTTTCGACCTGAATAACGCTTGAATATTTATAAAACTTTGTTTTTACAAGGTGTACTGAACCGAAAAAAGAAAACCGCAAAATGGGATGGTCGCCCGTTTCCCTTGAAATGGCCAAAAATTGGTATTTCCGATGAAATAATTCGATTTTCCCCTTTTCCCGTCGCTGTTTCGAGCACTTCCGATTGCAATTTCGAAATTTCCTTTTGCGTGCAGATGCTTCTATCCATAAGTGTTACTAAACCGTAAAAAAGTGAAAATCGAAAAAAACTCGAGTTGGTGTGTTTTCGAACTCACTGATTTAAATATGATATCGATTTACGGTTAAAGACGTTTTTCCTCATATCGAAAGGGAAACTTTTTTAGGTACTTTCAAGTTTTTGATCCCCTCGAGGGGAGGGAGGGGGGGCAACTCAAAAATTTCAAATAGCCACCCCCCTTATGGTCAGTGGTGCGTGACTTTGGAATAACCCTGTATCTCCTAACATATCGATGGCCATGCTACAAAACAACGTATCTCCATTTGAGCAGATTTCCTACCATACTTTATTTTTTCTTTGAAAACTGGACTTCATTTTGCAATCAGGGACTGAAATTTCTGGCTCATCCGTAAAAACACTTATGTGCATGGAGAATTTGATGGTACATACGTTGTTTCTAAATTGAACCAGAGATTGTAGTTTCTATTTGCAAAAAGTAGTCCACCTATAGTCGACGTAATTTCCTTCGGAATACTTCCTTTACTTTTCTTTTCTGTAGGTAGAATATTCTGTTAAAATTTCAAGCTATAAAGGCTATCTTGGAAAAAATAAAATAGGAGCAAAACATTTGAGAAACTACGACGGATAGACGCAGTTTATCACTTTGGCTACCACTAGGAACATTTTGCAAAAAGAAATGATTACTACTTCTAGCTCATGCATAAAAGCACCAATCTGCATAGCGTGAATTTGGTACTCATCGATCGACAGAATGCAAAACCACGTTTAGCTCCATAGTGCTGTTTCAAGGTTCTCCTTCATTTTTTCGAGGAGAAACAAGCCATCCTTGTAGTTTGAAATACATACGGAATATTCTGCTAAAAGAGAGGAGCAGTCAAACAAGTTTTCAAGAAATTTCGTCGACCAGTTTTCCACAGACGAAATAAAGTATGACAGAAAGTCTGCGATGTCGCGAATGGACATACATGGTTTCAGTCTTAAACGTTGATTATTTCCTTCCATTTGATCAGGGCCTACCCCTGTAGAGAGGTCCGAAACAAAGAGGCCGTCAAGCCCCAGGTGTATCCACAATTCCATAAAGAGGGCTAATTTCTACGGATTCGATCCAAAGATATTCCGGCCTAAGACGTCACTCGAAGGGATTTGAGTGTCCATGCAAAAATCTGGGTTGTAACATTTCATGAAAATTACAATTATCTAATTTTACAAAATACTTTCTTCGAAATTTCCCGATAAACGCAAAAAAGGGTGAAAACATTAAATTAATTATTACTAGTGAAAATAAGAGGCGGTTCATAACGAAACGCAGCGCCTTCCGTAACGCTTTGGGGAAGGGGGGGGGGTCGAAAAGAGCGTTCGGCCATTTTGTTTTTACGTACTTAAGGATAGGGACCTACGTCACAAAAATTCTACGAGGGGAAGGGGGGGGGGGTAAAATGCCGAAAAAGTGCTTTACGTAATATAGGGGCAGTCCCTCATTGCCACTTATAGTCTTACTTTTTAGAGGTGTAGAGTACAAAATTCTCGAATTTGCTCATCAACAAAAACGGAAAGTACTCCAAATTCACTCAAATTTAGACACCCTTGAATTCCTTTGAAATTGTGTGGTCATACCAGAAACGTTGGCAGATCACATTTTATAAATTGTCATATACATTGTTACAGAATGAAACGGTCGAACTATCAAAGGACCTATTTAATCCTCACTAATGATTACGTTAAAAAGTATACTTTAATATCGTATTTAAATTGAAATTCGACAACTTAGAATGGAAATAATAACATCACGCCTAACAAAATAAATGAAAATTCCACTGATAAAAATGGCAGCCAACTTACAAACAAACTTCGCCGCTCAGCCTCGAAAAATACATAAAAGCGAATCGATGGCTGAACACTAGTATCGATGGCTGGACACTAAATACCATCAGAATTTCCCCCAGGGTCTATTTCAAATTATGTTTATTTTTTAATTTTTGTGCGTCAACAAAATTTCATCTACGGAGCTAGGCGTGCCGTCGGAAATATTGAGACGATTTGGTGATTTAAAAAGGAGGAAAAGAAGGGGGGAAAATGAACAGTATGAGAGAACCTCTTCTAAAATCCAAGCGTTTGTCGTGAAAATTGACTATTTTTTTTTAAAAAGTATATACTTAGGTAGGTTATAGAAGGTACGCGAGATAATGGGCGTGGAGAAGGACATCGTGCACGATATCAGGTCCAAGCAGTTGGTCTGGTATAGACATGTGCGAAGGATGGCAGATGATCGGTTGCCCAAGCAGGTCTTCGATTGGGTTCCTCCCGGAAGGCAACGGCGTGGACGTCCTGTGAAAGGTTGGTGACAAGGGGTGGAGGAGGAGATCAGAAGGTGCCAATTGCCTGATGATCTCTGGGAGGATAGGGGACAATGGCGATTGGGCGTCGCAGAGCGCGAGGCGGCGCTATAAAAGCGGCTTTATGTATGTATATACTTAGAAAAGAGATGGATTTTTAAAGATTCGCAAGATTTATTATTGACATATTGTTCAGGGCTTGAAATTTCAATTCTCACTGGCAGCCGAACAGGTTGACCAAGTGGTCAGCGCGTCTGACTTTAAGTTAAGGTCTGAGGTTCAAATCCCAATAATAGTAACACATTTTCACGTCACTGAATGCTGAATCTACTGAATACCTAAACCTAGGGCGATAGGGCGTTGGTACGTTCATCCCTTGATCTCTGTGGACAAAGAACAGCATCTATAGCTGGCTGTATGTTTCAAAAACGGCACATGAAGCATAAAACTAGCCGCAAAAAATTCTCGTCCACACCACCTACACCCGTTTGTCCCGTAGCGACCAGCAAAACACCACAGGAAAAGTGGATTACATTTTGCAATAAGGAACTACTATTTCTGACTCGTTATAGCAACAACGTATGCGCCATTAGTTTCCCTATGCAGACACGCGCTTCTGTGAATGAGCCAAAACTTGCAGTGTCGAATTGCAAAATGTGGTCCAAGCGTAACTCATTGCATTCCTTAGTAGTCCACCTAAATTTTTTTCCTGTGCAGTTTTGTTTCTTCGCGAGACAAACAAAAAGTTGAAAAATTAAAAAACAACTAAAAATAATTGAAAATTGAAATAACAAATAAAAAATAAAAAAAAAAAAAAACCAATAAAAAACCTTTAAAAATTAAAAAATTGAAAAACCAAGTAAAAAGTTTAAAAAAATTGAAAAATTAAAAAACAAATAAGAAAAATTGAAAAATAAATAAAAAAAAAAAAAATAAAAAAATAAGAAGCAACGCACAATCCGACGCCGACGCGTGGCGTCGCGACGCCTCCGGCTCATCGCCATCATCGCCTTCGTTTCAGAGCGTCACAATCAATCACGATCCTGGTTTTTATTTATATTTTGACACCTTTCACCGTCTCTCTCACTTCCTCTCCCTCTCCGTCATATCTGCCGACTTTTTTTCCCCTTTTCGGGTACCTGGTGTCGAAGCATGGGATAGAATTCGATTATTTTTTAAGAGGAGGGCTCAACGCCACGTCATGCGGGGCCGCTGACTCTAATTCAAGAGAACGTCGCCCGCTAACCGGGAAGCGAATGCTCAGCGTTTAGCGGAATGGAGTTTTTATGACGGGACGCTGCCTAAACTGTAAAACCACGTATGACGGGATGTTGTAGAGTCCCTTTATACTGAGAGTCCAGACAACACCCCCTCATGGAGTCACAAACGGGAATAAAGATTATAGAAATTGAACGTTTTTCGTAATCTTTGATCGGCCCATTCTCAAATTCCGTTCTCCGTTCCTTCTCTCATTCCGTTTGTTCCTTGCCGAACCCGTAATTCCCTGGTCCATTCCAGAATATAATATTTGCAGTCGGTGAAAATGTAATCTTTATTTCCGTTTGTGACACTGTGAAGGCCTAAAATACGGGAACCAATCAGAAATGGATTCACATTCTCTTGACTCTTAGTATAAAGGGACTCAAGGATGTTGGAGTTTTTTGTTTGTGTAAAACCACGTATCTTCATCGCTTTAGTTCAAAATCTCCGCACATACTTTGTTTACTACAAGGGAGACGAATCGAAGTTCAGAGAAATGGACCGCGTTAAACAGAAGGAACCAGTCGGACCAATATAAAACCCCTTCAAATGCGTATGATACTGTGCAACACACCGAAGTTCAAATAGTTGTATTCTTAGGTTGGAACCTAACTCAAGTGAATTGCATTACCGAATGGACCGCGTTTGACAGAAAGGAACCAAACCATATCAGCTATTGCCAAATTTAATTGGGCAATTTAATTTTTTACATGAAAACGGTTGTGCGGATTTTTGTGCAAATTTCAATGAATTTTCTCCATAATACAAAGCAAATTCCTTAAAAATTTCAAAGGAATCCGCACCAACGCTCTCTCTTAAAAAATCAAATTTCCCTGTTAAATTTGGCAATAGCTGATGTGGCTTTGTTCTTTTCTGTTAAACGCGGTCCAAATGGAATGAGGAAAAATGACCTTTAAGGTCGAGAAATATAAGATAAAGTAACTGATTTACAGCTGAAGGGAGTTAGTTATGTCATTTTTGGAGTAGCCAGTGCTATGAAACTTACGTCAAAACTTATATTGAAGTTTCTTTATTAGTTAAACGATTCAAAGCTATCCGATCAGGCCATCGTTAGGAGTTAACAGAAAAATAACATATGATCAACATTGGATTTTACAGGAACTACAGTTGTGGTGTTGTGTGATCGTAAACAGTTGTATCTCTGTTATCACTTATCTTACCTCATGATAAGAGATTAAACTGTTTATGGAAAGAGATCACCTTGACTGTAGTTTACTGTAAATCTAATGTTAGTCATATCATTTTTCTGTTACGTCCTGACTATAGCGCCTGACCGAATAGATTTGACGGAAGCAAACACAATGTGGAAATAGAGTAGGGGAAAAGTCGCGCGTTGATGACGGCGCAGAGATACAACTATTCGTCCTTGATGGATGTCCGTGTTGCGTGTGCAAAATTGAAGGCGCTATGCGCGAGGCGTGAACTTTCAATGCTCCGCTCTATGCTGCCGATGAGTTGTCGCTCAGATTTGGGGATCACGTTAAAAAACGAGACCCAATTACCTACGTCTTTCCTATCTTCGGCTGTGTTGACACTCGATATTATTCTTTTCTTTCCAATATAATGTCTGGTTTTTTTAGGATGTATTTGTAAACTTATATCTAAAGCTCATATGGATTGCATTTTGCAAAAAGGAACCAGGATCATTGCAATGTTGCTAAGATTGTGCAACTTCTTTTGTCTAGGAAGGAAAATCTGATTATCCATTATCAGTTTCTATGTTACTGGCTAAAACTAAAAATTAAAACAAAAATTACCATGTAAATTTCATATTTTTTCATGATTTCAGTAATTTTATTGCCAAGGATAAAGTTGCACAATTTTAGCAACATTTCAATGCTTCTGGTTCCTTTTTGCAAAATGCAATCCATATGTGCGTACCGTACCGGCCCCATACAACCCTTAGGGCACGTGTTTCAGGAAGTTCCGGTTTGGGCATCTAAGAGTTGACAAATAAACTCATTTCAGTGTAAGGTTTGACTTGATTATTTTAACCAAAACTACAAATTAACGAAGTGCTACTACCAACACGTAATACCTTAACAACTGCACAAGTAAAGACTTATGCTTCATTCGGCTTGACATTATTAATAAAATTGACCCCTTGAAAGTAAGTCGCGAATTAATATATGAAAAACACAGATGAAGTAAATAGTATTTTTTTTATCGCAGAAATTTTGAGGCGCTTAAACCGCTATAGATGGTTTTGAAATTTCCCATTCATACATTTTATTACAATTCATGGGCCACTTTGTGTGACTAAACAGTTAAACAGTTTTTTTTTTTTTTAATATTTACTAAGCACATCTTTGAATACACAAATTTAGTAGTATTACTTTAAAAATAAATTAAAAGTTGTGCGGACTAAAAACTCAAACAATGGGAAAATGTCAACAAAGACCAGATATTATTTTTTCCATTACCTCCGTGAGTGGAAAGTGATACAACTTGTCGTCGCAACTGAATATTAAAGATAGAACCGATGAAGTTCTTTGTACTCGTTTTACATTTTATACATTAATAAATAAATATCAAACTTACGAAAAAGATGTATCAGAAATATCGACGATTTCATTGTTCATCAGTCTTAATGATTCTGTTTCGATTCCAGTCAAAGTCTCGGAATCTATGCTATCCATCCCCGCTTTCACAACGTCTATGTGCGATAATTTCCCGGATAGTGTTTCTGTAGGCAGAGGTAAAAGTCTCAATTAGCATTTTCACATTCATCATAATTAATAAGGAACGTTACAACTTCCATACGTGAAAAATAAAAATAATTCAGTGGCGTGCACTGAGAAAAAACTATGGCTTATAAACCTATTAGAGGTAAATATGGAACACCACTAATAGTAGTACCTCTACATATAATAATAGCACATATACCTTAGTTATGGTCTCTGTACCTTAATTAGGTACAGAGACCTTAGTATGGTTCACAGACCGAGAATCATTAGTTTATTTACGACTATTATAGGTGTTCCATATTTACCACTAATAGGTTTATAAACCATAGCTTTTTCTCAGTGTGGCGTACTTCACAATATATCGATTGATTTGGCATTTGAACCTATGCAAAAGGATCGATAAACTGCAGGGTGTTCGCAACGGACACCTTAATAATCGACTCTTTACCGTAGCTTCAAAGGAGGAAATATTGATAATCGATCATTCACGCCTTCCACTGAAAGAATTATTATTTTCGATCCAGGTGATTCTTTCAAACAGGAAACCATAGGTTTCGGTCATCAAAATATACATAAAAAACGATCTAGACATTTTCCTAAGCAGGCTGTTTCTCATAGAATCGATCTTAATCTAATTTCTTTGACCTTAAACGTTAAAAAAGTACGAGGAGGAGGCAATATTCATGTAATTCCTTCAGTATGGAGCAAGTCCCTTTAACAGCTTAGTTTAGAATTTTAATTTTATATACATTTTCTGGAGTTGATTTGGACTATCATCAACTCTTTTTTCGTCTTCTTAAGTAACTTATTAAACTGCGACATATTGATCAAAAGGAAACCACCGAGAAAAGAGAGAATAGCCAAGAAAGAATATAAAATTGTTCTAAGTGTCATTCTCTGAAAATTAAATTCGTGACCCTATCTGATACGTGCCGGGCTGGGCCGAAAATTCTGCTTCGCCGACGAAAAGTCGACCAGTTGACAGAAAAGGAACCAAAGCCTGTCTCAAGGTCGTGGCGAGGGGCTCAGATTGTGTAGAAACGATCCTGTACATAAATGAAAAATCCCATCCAGCAATAAAGAAAAAAAAATAAAAAAAAAAATAAATAAATAAATAAAAAAATTCAAAATCTTTCAATTTCTCATGAAGATAATGCAGAACTTTGTGGGTTGAAAAGTTTGGCTGCCTCGCAAAGCACTTATCAACATGTCGACTGAGGACATAGTCTGTGGATCTTACCAGGTAATTTGAAGAACGGTACATTGACACAGCTGACATCTTTTGGGGGTCTGCGGAGTATAATATCGTAATATTTGCAGGTACATAGAGAGTTGAAATTGCAAGGCGCAACGTATTGACCAAAGCAGCACATTCCGGTTAAGACGAGAACTGTCCACCACCAGCATAGGCGCATCTGTAAACAGAGAACGAATCACTTGATAAGCACACTGAAGTAACCCTATTATCCGTAGACCTCTGAAATTAAGACATATACATATAAAAAACTCAATATCAGCAAGCACTTTGATTTTAAAATCATCGTAAAGCCTGTCATTTTTTATGAGTATCCCAATAAGATAGCGTGTGAAGTTTTTTGCGATTTCGGTAAAAACGAGAATAATTACAAAAAAAATTGTAAAAAACCTATGGACAAAATTAGACGCAGGTATTGAGAAAAAGGAAAGCTGATTTCAACGTTGAAAATACAAAACCAGTCTCGAATATGAAAAGATGAACTTTCAAATACTTATTTCTATTACCTAGATTTTGGAACTGTGAACTTTAAACAGTCTTAATTCTGATTCGATACGACATTTTTGTTCGTCTTTTATTCAAATTCCTTCGCTTTAGAAATAGATCGATGTCCAGGTGTATATTTTTTTTAACTCCCTTTTTAAAGTCCCGGTTTTCCTTGAACGCTAACATTTCGATATTCTACATAGTTGAGCTTAAAATCCAATGCTCTGCCGGTCAAAAAAACTTTCATTGAAAGTTAGAGCTCATTTTAGCAAAACATATAAACTAGTAAATTGTTTCTTGACAATACTTAAATTTTCTCAATATATTTTCCGGTTTACGGTACAGCCCTAAACATTGCGAGCATTAGTGCTCCCGCACTTATGACCCAAGTAGGTTTTATTTCTAGCTCTTCTCGCTAAAATACAGTCATATCAAGAGGGATATTTCTATCTGTTTTCGCCTTTTCTCATTCTTCTCTCTGCCCTGAATGGAATAAAGCATGGGGTGGGATTTTTTAGGGGTGGCGTGGGCCCTGGCTTGGCAGGCTGTATCTCCATTCGTCGCGGTAGAGGATTCATAAGCTGGCCAGACGAGGCAAATGCAACACACCTAGTTGTCATAATTCTGTAGAAAATGTTGTTTTGAACAAGCTCACATTAGAGTCAACCGCCCTGCTAAACAGAAATTACGGAACTACCCTGTGAAATTTATTGAATGATGGGAATGGTAGTGTCGCCAGTTTCATTTTCAAGTATTTTCAAGGCAACGAGACACATTAATCTTGGAAGAACATTGGAACATTGGAACATTTGGAAGAACAACAGCCATTGGAAATGGTCTAATTTGCGCACTTGCATAAGATTCACGCAAAAAATTATAAGTAATTACCATCACTGTAAAATGGGACGACGGTTATGCATAACCGACAGAATGTTTCATCGGCTGAAAATCTCAGTAACGATAATTTCTCATACTTTAGTGCAAGAATCAATGCAGGGTCACAACTTCAAAAAGTTTTCAACAACAGTTGTATTCTTCTTCAATCAAATTGCTTTATATCTTTGGAAACTCTATAAGAACAAAAATGGCGACAATATTATTCCCGTCATCGTCAAATCAACCAATTCATATTGTGTCATTATTATGTTTGTATTAATCCATCTATCTTCCAACTTTAATTCTAGAATTGCGGTTATTTCCAGCTAGCGTTTCTTTGCAGTAAAATTCCACCTAAAAACCTGTTTTCCGCTATCATAAAGATACGGCCAGCTCTATGGGTCAGTATTTAGATAAGTGTAGCCAGTTTAATTTCAAGTCCAAGAGTTTTACAGGTACTCCTCTGAGGTACGATTAGATGCATCCTCACATGGTTTTGGAACTAGAGGAGACAACGATGGATGTAGAATTGGGATGGAAAGTGGATCTTCGTTACCGGGTCCAATACAGCCAGCTTTGTTACAAAACTCACTCAATTTAGAAGTGCGACGGTTTTTGAACCTCGTTCCTTCAGAGCCTTCTTGACTAATATCCCCTCAATGTACACCAATTTAAGTTATAAGTATGCAGGTGTTAATGCTTTTTATACTTGCCGAATTCACAAAAATTGATCTCCTTGATTTTTTTCGGTAAATTTCCAAGGGTTTGCGAAGTCTCTTGAAATTGAACAAATGCAATGCTTTGGATAAAGACAAAATTTCAAGATTCCGCGGTAAAATTTCTCGACTTTTCTGGGTCACGTATTACGAGTAATAATGTTGTACATGTGCAGCGACCTGTAAACCAGTGCGACAGTACGAGGCAAGCCGGTTCAAAGCGGAACGTGCGGTTCATAATCGTCGCGCATATGTTCGTCCTTCAACATTTTTCAGAAGTTCTTTAAAAATTTGACGAGTTTCGCGAAATCGGGATGACACTCGAAATTTTGTACCACCGAGAATGAGGTCCTGAACCTCAAAATGCATCTGGAATAACTAAAAATTGGTAAACATTCCAGTCACAAATATATAACCTCAATCTAATATCAAAGAGTGCAAAATGCAAATCAAACTATATGAACATGGTAATTGATTAAAAAATCGAGCTACGAGCCAAAATGAACAGGTAATATTTCAAACTACGTAGAAGTTAGAATACCATCGTTTGATTTGCATTTTGCACTCTTTGATAGGTATTTGATTAAGGTTACATATTTATGACAGGAGTATTACCAATATTTAGTCATTCCAGATGCATTTCGAGGTTCAGAATTTTATTCTCAGTGGTATAAATTTTCGTGTGTCGTCCCGATTTTGCATAACTGCAAGAAGAATTTACATTCTTGTAAGTATTATATTATTTCTCATCTACATATAGTTTGAAATATTACTTGTTCATTTCGGCTTGTAGCTCGATTTTTCAATCAATTATCATGTTCATGGTAGAAAATTTCGTGTGTCGTCCCGATTTCGCAAAACTACAAGAAGAATTTACATTCTTGTAAGTTTTATATTATTTCTCATCTACATATAGTTTGAAATGTGCAAATCAAACGATATGAACATGGTAATTGATTAAAAAATCGAGCTACAAGCCAAAATGAACAGGTAATATTTCAAACTACGTAGAAGTTAGAAGACTATCGTTTAATTTAAATTTTGCTCTCTTTGATATTTGATTGAGGTTACATATTTGTGACTGGAGTGTTTACCAATTTTTAGTTAGGTATTCCAGATGCACTTCGAGGTTCAGGACCTTATTCTCAGTGGTATAAAATTTCGTGTGTCGTCCCGATTTCGCAAAACTACAAGAAGAATTTCCATTCTTGTAAGTTTTATATTGTTTCTCATTTACATATAGTTTGAAATATTACTTGTTCATTTCGGCGTGTAACTCGAATTTTTAATCAATTATCATGTTCTATACAGCTTAGCCAGCCAAATTTGACAATAAAATGTATCAGAAGATACACTGGAAAAAAAAAAAACCACATTGGATCTAGAGTCCAGACTCTTGAAAACATTGACCAGAAAAAGGACTCTTGATTCAATCAGATTTAAGCTTAAATCAAAAGGAAATCCGCTCAAATTAAGAGGCTTGATTCTTGATTTAAGCTTAATCTGATCGAATCAAGAGTATTTTTTCTTGTCGATGATTTTAAGAGTCTGGACTCTAGATCCAATGTGTTTTTTTTCCAGTGTATGTTTATAGTAAATTTTCAGAAACTCAGCATCCTGGAGGAATCACGGTATTTTTGCTCCGGGCGGGAATAAATCAAATAATTTCCATAAATCTGACAACACGGTCCTCGTCTGAAGGGTCCAGGGCGGGATGGATGCGCAAGCCGGCTGTCACGGCGCATACTCCCTTCGAGGCTGGAGCCGGAATTGAAGCCCATGAATTATGCAAACGATAACCTATGCCTTTGTGATTCTTGAAATTCTCACATGCGTGGCCGTAGCGCAAGGGACAACACCTACTAAATAATAAACCGCGCCCGTCCCGGCTCCCGCCAACTTCACTCGGATTCTCCTGCCCCTTCAAACCAAAACCCCGCAACCCCCAAGACAGCTCCGCGGAAATACGTGGTTCTTCCTCCGGGTCTCTGCACTGTCTCCTCCGGGGGCCCGATGCCACTTCCCAACCAGTTCAAGTTCTAGCAGCGAAACGAGAATCATCCGCTATCGATATTTTCCCATCTAAATCTATGGTAAAGAATCGATTTCTCGATAATCGATTCTTTTCCATGGGTTTAAATGGCAGATCGATCGATGCATCGCAATGCAAGACACGTTATTGATGCAGGGAGCTCGTCAATCCACGTCGCGCGCCGGAATGGACGCCCGTAGGATCAATAATTGATGACCCCGACCCGACTTGCGGCAAAAACCCCCTAACTCCGCTTTAAAGTCTATTTAGATAGGTGGTTGTTGCCTAGCGCGGTAGACTTGCAACACGCTGAGGCTCGTTGGTTCCGAGTCCGTCAATCTGAATGAACTCGAGGGCCGATCGACGGGTAGAATGTGACTGAAGAAAAAGTATGGGGGTTGGCGTGGCGTGCTTTGCGATATATCGATCGATCTGCCATTCAAACCTATGGAAAAGGATCGATTAACAGGGTGTTCGCAACGGACACCTTAATAATCGATTCTTTACCGTAGCTTCAAATGGGGAAAAATCGATAATCGTTCATTCAAGCCTCGCTTCTGATGGGGGTGTTCTTGCGAGGGACCCCACCAAAGCACACGTGAGAATTCAGCGGATCCTTGAATATTGATGGGGCCCCTAGGGTGGTTGAATCCCGAAGATTTTCAAAAATCCAATAAGCTCCGAAATGCCCAATTTTCACGGTTAGCGTCAGGCATTTTCAAATCTACTGCGTCCGTGGGCATTATTTTTACGAATGTAGGTACTTCCTCCATATCGACGGCGTCAGTCCGTAACCACGTATCTCGTTTGCGATGTTTGAAAATCTCCGGCTCAATATTATTTTTTTACAGGAGAACAAATTGACATCATTCCTTCAAGTTTTTGCAGAGTTTTCTTCGTATCGAGAAGAAAAGTCACGGCAGTTTTGAAGAATTGCCGTTGTATAGTTTTCCGTTTAATAAATGGACGTAATTATGCTAAAAGGAACAATGTTGCACTCAAACTTTGTGCACATAGTTCCTTTCAGCATAAATACGTTCAAATAAAGTATGACAGGAAGTCTGCGACGTCACAAACCGAGATACATGGTTGCGAACTTACACTGCTGTCGAATAGTCTCAAGAATACTGAAGTTTTCGACTGGAGTCTTACAGCATTACAAAATTAGAAGATTGAATACAACTACTCATACTAGGGAGTCATTCATAAAATACGTAAAACTAATTTTCGGATTTTTTTATTCCTCCGCCAGTCCGCACCCGTAACGCTTTTGTACGAGAGGTACCTATATATTATATATCCTTTAACATGTAAAAACAAAATTAAGTTACGCTCTCTTGGACCTTCCTCCCCCTAGAATGTTACATATTTTATGAACGAACCCCTATCATAAAAGGGATTTGGCGCGTTTAAATCGCACCCTCACCCAGTGGAAAATTAAAATTTTCCAGGGGAGAACCTCGAAATGAGTAATCGATTCCAATATTGGCGATCAGATTGAGCGAACAAAGCAGCACTGACCTCATCGGGAAATTCGGTAGCATCTTAAGGGGCCCCCGCAAGGGGAGCAGGGACCGAACTCACCGGAGCCGTAAGCGTGCTATTGACAAAGGTTCATTCACGCGAGGAGAATATTTGTCACTGCTTATGTAAACGTCCTTTGAACAATCTCGCGTTCCATGCCTCATGCGTTTATGCCGCGTTGCCAAATCGGCACCTTTCCCTCGACGTGCAGAAGTTGAAGGGCTCACTGGCAAAAAAACACATTGGATCTAGAGCCCAGACTCTTGAAAACGTTGACAAGAAACAATGCTCTTGATTCAATCAGATTTTTGCTTAAATCAAAAGGAAATCCGCTCAAATTAAGACGCTTGGTTCTTGATTTAAGCAAAAATCCGATTGAATCAAGAGTATTTTTTCTTGTCGATGTTTTTAAGAGTCTGGACTCTAGATCTAATGTGCTTCTTTCCAGTGCTTGGAGGACAATGCGCTTGTGGGCAGTTTTTTCTATTTTGAAAAAGACGTTTTCAAAGTTTCTAAGTGACTGATCGAGATGGAAGAGACGTAATCAGGCTCATTTTTTAAATTTTTCTCCCAAATCCAAGCGACACCTCATTGGCAGCATAGAACGGAGCATTGCAAGTTAATGCCTCGCGCCATAGCGCCTTCAATTTTGCAGACGCAACGCGGACATCCGTCAAGTACGAATAGTTGTATCTCTGCGCCGTCGTCAACGCGCATCCTTTTCTTTGCTATATTTTCTATATTGTGTTTATTATTGTTGGCTTATTTGTAATGGTCCGTAAAAAGAGTGCGTGAGAAACACGGGCGAAGATAGAAAAGACGAAATGAGCCTTAGCTTTTTAACCTTTCTCCCAAATCTGAGCGACACTTCATTGGCAGCATAGAACGATTGCGAGCTAACGCCTTGTGCCATCGCGCCTTCAATTTTGCAGATGCAACACGGGCATCCATCAAGCACGAATAGTTGTATCTCTGCGCCGTTATCAATGCTCATCCGCTCCAATGGTCTATTTTCACGGTGTGTCTGTTTTCGTTTGTCTTATTGTAGCTAAGCACGACTGGCTCCAACTAAATCAAATACAAAATTACGCAAGTCTTAAAATTGCTGAAAGTCGCTTCCGATGTCAATTTATGGCAAAGTTAATTTTGAAATAAGTTTTATTCGAGGTGGCCGATACCCAACATTTCTCAACAGGACCATTTACATCCAGTATTCGCTGGATCCTCCGAAAATTTTCGTTTAGTTTCGAAACCACCCGGCTCCAAAAATTTTAAAAACTCGTTTCATCCCAGAAAATTTTTCAGAGAGTTTGACGAAACTTTAATTTTTCTCGACCTCTCGTGATCTTTGGATTGATAGATGTCGCTCGATTCAAAACTGAGCCACCTCCGTCGTTATTAATCGCTTATACTTTCTAAAGGAAAAAAGCTACAACTTTCGGATCACTGCTTATTAGTTTTTTAATGATAGGCAATGACAGTATGTAACAAAACTGTGATGACAATATGCGCCAAATACAATTTCAAACCATTAATGAGCCAAAACCATCGCTCTGATCAGTTCAGTTTGTTTATGCGCTCTATATTTTTCAAAGAACTGTGTGGTTTTTGCACCGACCGATTCATTTCATTTTACATAGGTGTTTTATCGTATTTCTGCTTTGTACCTGACACCTTTTGATACGACGTCATGAGTACTTTCTAGGGTGAGCCATCTTGTTCACAAAACTTCTCGCTCTCTAAGACTCACGTGAAAATTCGGTTCCGCACCCACGTCAGAAAAGCACCGAGATGATGGATCTACAACACCGACATCTTGCGCGAAACGTGGCAACGAAGAGACAAAGCTCCTCTATTGTTATTTGTTCATTTCATCGGATGACCGATTGTTTCTCTGTTTGTCTTCGGCCGCATTGCGATGCTCGGGAAAAACACCGTATGAGCATTCAAATGTTATCAAAGTTTCTCCGATGAAATATTTATTTTTCAGAAACGTCATGTCCTTATGTTCATTGAAATGTCAAGAAACGTCGCATTAAATTGTACATACAATTCTGTGGAAAATTCAAAGTATTAAATTCATGAGTTTGCCAGTTAATGCGCGCTTTTGTGGATTAAATTCGGCAACATGTGAAAGTCCATAGAGCGTTTTTTCTTAGGAAGACAGTGTTGATCTAAAATCTGGTTTGATGTGACGCAGTTAGCTGCACCACGCCGTGTGGTGTTTTGTTGGTGGGAGGGTTTTAGGGATTCGTTGGGGCAAAATACGAGGAGGATTCAACGGCGCTTAGCCTGTATTTGGGTCGAACCGGTGATCTATATATTTTACGTATTTGATTGAAAAATCGTCGAATGTTATTATTTTTATAAAAATGTGCTGCACGATTGTATACATGAGCTTCAGAGGCGTTTTTAACGAAAATTTTAAAATATCTGGATAACCGATACTGTGCGGTTAAATTTTAGAAACACTGGAAAAAAAAACACATTGATGGATCTAGAGTCTAGACTCTTGAAAACATTGACAAGAAAAATACTCTTGATTCAATTAGATTTAAGCTTAAATCAAAAGGAAATCCGCTAAAAATTAAGAGGCTTGGTTTTTGATTTAAGCTTAAATCTGATTGAATCAAGAGTATTTTTTCCTGTCGATGTTTTTAAGTCTGGACTCTAGATCCAATGTGTTTTTTTCCAGTGAACCTGACATATCAGGATGAAATTGTACGGACCACTTAAAAGCTCGTCGCTTCTTTGGCATAAGGGCGTAACTACGTTTTTAGATGAGCCTTGAGATCCGAATAGCTCTATGCCTTCCAAGGCTCACGCGGGAATAAAGATATGCTCCCACATCAGAGGCAGGACTAAGTACGAGCCCTGAATAGGGCGAAATGATATTTCAGATAGTTTTTTCTTGAAATCACATTTGGATAATGTTTAAGGCAGTCTGATACAAACCGGCGCAGTGACGCACTGGCGCCTACAAACCTAACAGGGATACCTCACGCATTGCGCAATGCGTGAAGTATCCCTGTTAGGTTTGTAGGCGCCAGTGCGTCGCCGCCGCTCCGCTTTGTGTCAGGCTGTAATATAGTCAGGCGTATTCGTGAAAAGGGTCCTTATCTTCCGGAAGACAATTTTCAAAAAACTTTTTGCAAATGCAAGGAATAAGAAAATATGGAAATTTGGTCGCAAGTTTGACCCTAAAATTTTCAGTATTGAAGGAGTTTTTAGTCCTGAAGCTCAAAGACGAACACTTTCAAGCTGGAGAGTTTGGAGCATGGAGAATTTGACACTGCAAATGGAGATAGACTTTCAACGTAGCGTGGGATTATCCTTCTTTTACAGCCTCAACTTTGATATTTTTTTTTAAGCTCGGATGTTTTCTTGTTTTTCGCGAAAAATTACATACTTAACTCGCAAATTCCCGACACATGCAAGAGCTCCATTTTCGTTATCAAATCGTATTCTACGTGAAATATTGGTTACTATAACATGTACCGTGATGTTTACATTCGCACCTTGTTCAGAGTTGCCAGGGTATTCTTGGAAAATGAAATCTTGAAATCTCATGTGAAATACCTCATGAAATTTCAGAAAAATAAGAAAAATATTTTTTCAAAATAAAATGCAAAATTAAACGAAAGGCGACTGGTTTTTGCTTTTTGCTGTTTTTTAGTGCGTGTTGCATAATGCATACCCAGCCTCTAAAAAGATGTTTCATATTTTTCTCAGCTTGTTGAAATTTCACGAAAATGTTCAATATTTCATATTTTTCATTTCATCCGTTCAACCCTGACTTTGTCTGCACTGGAAAAAAAACACATTGGATCTAGAGTCCAGATCTTAAAAACTTCGACAAGAAAAAGTACTATTGATTTAATCAGAATCTGGCTTAAATCAAGAACCAAGCCTCTTAATTTAAGCGGATTTCGTTTTGATTCAAGCAAAAATCCGATTGAATCAAGAGTATTTTTCCTTGTCAATGTTTTCAAGAGTCTGGAATCGAGATCCAATGTGTTTTTTTTCCAGTGTGGTGGTCGTTTCCACAACTGTCAGGGAGAATAAGCACCTGCCCGATCCGACAACGAGGTACCGGTCATTCCCTTCCTCGCCGATAGAGGGCTGATATTAGATTTCGGCCGTGTTTTCAAATTTGCGCGAGGGAGGAAGTTACGCGGGAGGCGGGGGGAGGGAGCGAGGGCGGCGAGTGGGGAGGGGGGGAGGCAGGGATAAGCGCATCCAACTTGAATTGTGAACCCTCCAATTTATCTTCGGCTGTCCATGTTGAAATTATTCCCAAACGTCACGTTCAGGGAGCGCGGACCACTAATGTTCCGCGTCCTGCGAGTGAAAAGTCAAACGCTTCAACAAGAGCCGGTATTAATTATTCCGCCACCGGAGAGTTCGATCGCTTCCGATCCGATCACGCATGTCAGTCGCAACTCCGTGTCTCTGCGTCCGCGGTCCAGGATTCAAGGTGCAGCCGCGAGGCGTCAATCATCGATAATCGATTATTCCCCATTTGAATTTATGGTAAAATATCGATTATTAAGGCGTTCGTTGCGAACACCGTGTGTATCGATCCTTTTACATAGGTTTATATGGCAGATCAATCGATATACATATTGCAAAGCACGCCACGCCACTGCGTCAAGGTGGTTCTCCGGCATCGGCTCCGGATAATCGATTATTCCCCATTTGAATTTATAGTGAAATATCGATTATTAAGGTGTTCGTTGCAAACACCCTGTTTATCGATCATTTACCATAGATTTAAACGACAGATCAATCGATATATCGCAAAGTACGCCACGCCACTGTCAAGGTGGTTCTCCGGCATCGGCTCCGGAAAAAAACACAGCTCAGCGCTGCTGAAAACTTTAGAGTGCCTATACTGCCGTGCTAAGGAAAAACGCCGTATGAGCCATCAGACGTTGCCAAATTTCTTCAGATTGACCACGAATTTTCGGGGAATTTTACAAATGTTTTCCGTCCAGTTTCAAAGAGAATTTTGTTCCTAATTTTATCTTAAGTATCCGAAAAATCCAGGGAAAAGTATTCGGAACTTTCCTTAAAAATTCATTTTTTTCGAGAGGAAATCTGGCAACTCTCGGATGTACATACGGTGTTCTTCCTCAGCACGGCAGTATACGGGAAGGGCACGAACATTTCGATAATTTTGAGGCTAGATCATGTCACTCCTCGGGCCCAAAAAGGACGCCACACCGAGAAAAAGGGAAGTTGATTTAATATTCTGGAGGTAAACAAAGTGTGCGAAAAATTAAAAAATACTGAATTACCCACTACAATATTTAATATAGCAATGCCAAGATGTAAAACTAACTGCTGTAGAGGGTAGTTCAGCATTTTATAAGTTCTCGCACAGTTTTTTTACATCCAGAGTGTTAAATCAACTTCATTTTTTTTCGATGTAACCTATGGATCTAAATTATCCAGAGTAGTTTTTCATTACAACGGACCTATTGTATACTATGACTACGGCAAAAATGGACGTGTTTCTGCGGAACGGAACTAAGCGCCAATTTCAGTTCCTTTTGAGGATTTTAGAATCTCGAATAACACGTTCTGTCAAACGGAACTGAGCGTCATCAAAAACCTTTGTGAGCATAAAACGGAATAAGCGCATCATGCGGCTGCCCGCTGCACTCGCCACTTCAACCCACTTCCCTTTCTTCCCCCCTATGGTGCTTAACTCCGTTCAGCAGTAATAGTCCAAATAAAAGAATTGATTCTCATAAAGAATGGTTCAAAAATCACGATGAACGCATTGGCAAAGTGTGAAATATACTCCTTACGTCACAATCAGCGTAAGAAATATGCGCTACAATGTTTCTCAACGTAAATTATTCAGTTGTTTTTCATGCGCCTTCAATTGCGTCTGCAGCAATTGTTGTTCCGAATATGTTGTACGTGCTGATTTCAACTCATTACATACATTACTCTCTGAAGGCGTTTTATGTGCCAAAGTAGCGCGTTCTATTAGAGAACGAACAAAGTAGGGATAGAGCGATTCATTCAATCTCTAACAGAGGGCGCTACTTAGGAACATAAAACGCCTTTAGAGTGTCAATTATGTAATGAGCTGAAGTCATCACGCATAACATATTCATAACAACAATTGCTGCAGACGCCATTGAAGGCGAATAAAAAATAATGAATAATTTACGTTGAGAATCATTTTAGCGCATATTTCACACGCAGATTGTGAAGTTAAGAGTATATTTCAAACTTAATTAATGCATTCATCGTGATTTTTTGACAATTTTTTATAAGAATCAACTTTTATTCGGACGGATTACTCCTGAACTGAACTAAGCGCCAAAGGGGGAAGAAGGGGAAAGTGGTCGAATTGGCGGTTGTAGCGGGCAGCCGCAGCTTATTACGTTTTATGCTCACAATATTACATTGTTATATTGTTGCAATGTTACAACTTTACAATGTTACATTGTTTACATATGTAACATTTGACCAATGTTCATAAAAAACACTTACATACGTTCAAAAGTTGACTTTCAGACTTCCTGTTGTGTGACGGGATTCGTTTTCCGTGTGGAATTGTGTAGACAAAACACAGATGGCATTGGGCTTTAATTCATACCTTATTTAGAAGCCCATTCGTTTTTTTATCAGAGGATATTTGGCAACGCCTGAATGCTCATACGATGTTCTTGCTTAGCGCGACGGGAGCATAGCCGCGAGGGCATAAAAGTTCCTTAGCCGCGTCACTTGACTAGACGCAAAAAGTATAAAAAACCGGGGGGAATGCGAACGGTAAAAAGATAAGAGTGCTCAAGGAACGGCGGTGCACAATGCACGTGGAGCGTAAAAAATTAGCTCTCGTTTCGATTTTCCCCGAGCGTGATTCCGGAAAATTGAGTTCTCCAAATGCCCCCGCTAGCAAGCGGGACGACTTTAAAGTATTAATTCCATGAATTGATAAACATCGCGGGGGAAGACACAGATATTGCATACCCACCGAGAGGAGTTTATTTGACAAGTTCACCGTGAGGAGGAGGAGGGAAAAAAACCTACTTCAATTCCTCGAGTGAAACTGCACCGAGCAAGGAGTCCCCCTTAGCCCCCTTCCTAGTCCCCCTTTTGCCCCCACTCCGCCTCGCTCTATCTTTTCCTGTGCACCTATCTATATCTGTTTATCTCCGCCCGGGTCTTTCTGAAGTACGCCCAACATTACTTCTCGGAAACCATTGCTGGAACGAAAGAATTACATACGTTCAGTGCCACCCGGCTCAGATAAGTTCGCCCGTTTTATGCCTCCCAACTTTCTATTCCTCTCGTGGTTCCTCTTTCCTAACGGAATCTTCTCCTCGTCTCCCTTACACCTGGGTCATCCAAACTTATAGAATCTCTGTTTTTTTTCTCCATGTCTTTGTTTGCTTCGTTCCTGAAAATACTGATTTCAAATCGGATGCAAAATAGACTACTTGGTTTTTTCCAGTGCACGGAAAAAATTTAAATTGCTGATTCAACGATTCAATTGCTAAAAACAGAGAGTGCAATGTTTCAATGTAGATTTTACAACAAAAAAATGCTACTTTGACCACCCCCGTGGTTAAATTACTTTACAATGTGGTTAAAGTAGCATTTTTTTCTTGTGAAATCTGCGTTGAAACATTGCACTTACTGTTTTTAGCAATTGAATTGTTGAATCAAATTTTTTTTTCCGTGTGGTTTTATATTATAATTCGTTACACTGTTAAAAATCGAGGAGTGAGACTCGGTGCCAGAGCTATAGCTCCCAAAAACCTCCGAGTGATATGAATGCGAAGTGAAATAAGCACCATAAAAGCGTATGACACTCCGCAAAAAGAGTGGGTTCCGCTCTGTGATGGTGTAAGTCACTCCTTAAGGATAAGAAATTCCACTCCGCATTCATATTACTCGGGATTTTTGGGCGATATATAGACTCCAGCACCGATATTCACTCTAAGGATTTTAACAGCATAGAAAGGGTAAAAATTAAGCACAGCATCAGTGCATGCTATTGTATTCAAATTTCTCGTAGAATTCAAGAGGTCAACAGTCTCCGGAAGACATCAACCACCTTGATGTTGGAGAATCGGAAAAATAATTGCTGCATTTTGCTATAAATTTTAAGTGTCTTGTGGCTAAACTAGAACAATTGGACAACATTCTTGAATAGGGAACAACTATTTCTGGCTCATCCAAAAGAGCACCTTTCTGCATAGGGAAATAACTAGCACAAATCGATGGTCAAAGTGTGAGATCACATATCTGTTTGGAACATTGCGGACTTCTTGTCATACCTAATTTTTTTCTTCGGAAAACTAGTCAACTTGATATTTTGAAAACTTCCTTTATTTATCTTTTCTGACGGCAGAGTATTCATGTATGAATTTCAAGCAATAAATTTGGCTGGATTCTCTTCGGAGAAATTAAATAGTAGCGGAAATTTTGAAACATCGAATCGGAGATACGGTGTTTCATACTTTGGCCGTTGATATGTGGTTTTTAAAATGAGTCAGACATATTGGTCCCATGTTATAAATTGTACCCCAATTTGAAGGTAAATTTATAAATCTAGAAAGACCAGCCACAATATCCGAAACTATTGGGTGATTGGACTATACATTTTGCCATAATGAACTGTAGTTTCTAGTTCATCTATAAAATCACGTATCTGCATACAGAAACTGATAACCGTACTTAGTTTCTGAAACGAGCACAACCCAATGGCACAATATGGTCCAATTAATCTCTGAAATTGATTTTCAAATAGATGGTGCCCAGTGGCGAGGCGTGTTTTGCGATACATTGTCTACCGTTTAAACCTTTGGAAAAGGATCGATAAACACGGTATTCGTGACGAACGCCTTAATAATCGATTCTTTACCACAGCTTCAAACGGGAAAATATTGATAATTGATCATTCACGCCTCCCTAATCATGGTGCTTCTACTTCAGCAAGGTAATATTTTTGCATTTCATTGATCGTTTTCTCGGAAAACTCACGCGTGTTTTTAGAGATAGTTTTAATTATGGAAGAACTTCAAAACAGTATATTGAAACAGAGGGAAATCAGAGGGCGGAAGAAAGCGGTGAATTATAATTAAGGATTGACAAAAGGGTGAACGACCGCTCGCGTTGCGCGGAAATTCGCATTGCCTTTAATTAAAAATAGCCGGTGTTCGATTCCACTTAACAATTTTCACCGCGGGCTCCAGCTTGTTCGGGTGAGCCACGAGCAGGTAGAAAAAAAATGCGTCAAGTGAACTTTGCCGGAAAGTTGAGCCGAGTGCTTCCGTGCTAGGGGAAAACCCAGTTCGAACATTACAATTTTGCCAACTTAGCCCAGATAAAAAGTTTGTTTTTGAGAAAATATACGAATATATTTCCTTGAAATTTTCAAATGATTCACATTATATCGGGAATAAAATTCGCTGAAAAATTCGAAGAAATATATTCGCATGGTTCCCTAAAAATTTGTATTTTATCAGAGGAAATGAGGCAACAGCGATATTCTAATACGCCGGTTTTTCTTGGCAAAGCAAAGTAGCTCTTGTTCGGTACTCGATTTGATACTGTTATCACAGCAGAAAAAATAGAAGAGGATAAAAAGCCCAGACAAAAAGTTTATTTTTGAGAATATATATGAATATATTTCCTTGAAATTTTCAGATGATTCACATTATATCGGGAGTAAAATTCGCTGAAAAATTGTAAGAAAAATACTCGTAAGTTTCTTTAAAAGTTTCTTAGTTTTCTAAAGTTTTCTTAAGTTTTCGTGTATTTCATCAGAGGAAATTAGCCAACATCGCTGAACTGATAAGGCGTTTTTCCTTGGCACAACAAAGTAGCTCTTGTTCGGTACTCGATTTGATACTGTTATCACAGCAGAAAAAATAGAAAAGGATAAAAAGCCCGGACAAATAGTTTATTTTTGAGAATATATATGAATATATTTCCTTGAAATTTTCAGATGATTCACATTATATCGGGAGTAAAATTCGCTGAAAAATTCGAAGAAACATACTCTTAAGTTTCTTTAAACAGGTGTGTTTTATCAGAAAATATTAGCCAACATCGCTGAACTGATACGACGTTTTTTCTTGGCACAACAAAGTACCTCTTGCTCGGTGCTCGATTTGATATTGTTATCAGAGCAGGAAGAAGGGGAGAGGAAATGAGGCGTCCAGAACAAAAAACGACAATCTCCCGAGCCCTGTCTCAAAATTGTGGAATCAATATAATTTTAATAATGAAAGAACGAGAAAGCTTCCACGTTCATGTTTTCTTGTGAATTTTCTGTTATCAAGCGAGACAATTTTGTAAAATTTTAAAAATAGCCAAAGATTTTGGTTGCTCCTCGCAGAAAGTTAATACGATTGCACAATTTCTAGACAAGGCAATGGAGATTGCCAGTTTTGGTTCTACGTAGACACCTGAAGTCTTTTACGAATAAATCTGGGTCAATATTCGTAGTCGCTCTACAACCATTAGATCCCAAGACTTTGTTATATACGCGAAAGTTCTAATTCGGGTTGTCCCCAGTTGGTAACATACTGGGCTTTCTTATCCCCCTCCTCATCCGTCATATACGGAACCAATCCAACGTGGAGAAAGAGTAAAGGAGAGGACGCACATTGATGACGGCGCAGAGATACAACTATTCGTACTTGATGGATGTCCGTGTTGTATCTGCAAAATTGAAGGCGCTACGGGGCGAGGCGTGAACTCGGAGTGCTTCTTTGCTCCCAATAAGGCGCCGCTTCGACACGGTAGAAAAGTTGATCAATGAGGGTTGAATACGTCTCACGTATCCTCCGCTGTGCTCACACTCGATTTATTCTCTTTTTTCAATTTGATGCTTGAATCTTTTTTTTCCAATTTAATGCGTGAATCTTTTTTTTTTCTTTTTTCAGGATGTACTTGTGGATCCATGTCTAAATCTCGTATGGAACGGCCGGCCCCATTCATCCTGCGGGGCACGTGTTTTTTGCGAGCCACGGGGCCATTTGACCCGGTTTGAGCATCCAAGGGTTAAACAGTTCTTTTCCTTGGAAGGTCCTATTGTTTAGTTTACTCTCTGATTTAGGAAGGATTCAGGAGCCTTGAACATCGCATCATAAAACTGGCTATTTTTCAAAAACTCGAGTAACATTTAGTGTCGTAGCTGTGGAAATAGATCCTTACGAGGGAATCGATGATTTGCCGACAAAAAAAAAAAAAAATACAAAATACCGAACAAAATGTTTTGCGATTTTTGTAAAAAAGTAGGTTAGCACCCCATTGAAAGTTTGTCAAAATTATAATAATTTTCTCGACGAAAAATGAAAGTGTATTTCTTTTAAACGGGAATTTTCTCGATATAATTGATTAAAACTAAAAAACCTGGATTGTATTTCAAAAATTTAATGAGAGCAACCTTATGTGGACGTATTTATGCTAAAAGGACCTATGTCTTACCTAAACCCTATGCCTATAGATCCTTTTAGCATAGGTACGTTCATCTGGAGGTCAAGAGCTGAAAAAATCGTGTAAATCGGGCTGCTTAAATATGTAGAGTAAACTAGACAAAAACGGACATTTGGAGCGTCCGAGAGCTTGACGAGAGCTACAGTTCCGTAAAAGAGTCACATCAAACCTTTAATGCGGAGAATAACTGGAGCCCCTTCTTTTTGTGAAAAGCAACACGCACATCCATTGAGCACAAATAGTTTCATTCATACATTCTACCAATGCCGCTTTCGCTCCCTCGAGTTCGTGCGTTCTAAGGCGCGTTGTCTCCTTTCATATTTTGATCGCGTGACAAGAATCGTATGCGCCGTTGTCCCGGGATGCCTGCGACTGAAGCAATTTGTTGATTTTCGCTAAGAACTTACGTCTCATTATGCGGGACCAAACCGAGGCGGGGAGACGAAAGCCTCGCAAGAAGGGGGAATAAGGGGGGCGGGTGGTTCAAGCCGGAGCGACGTAAAAAGATGCGCGACTCACAAATGGTCGCAGGCAGAGTACATAAATAAATATAAGGAAAATTTAATGATGCATTGGCGTCAACATTTTGAAAAAAACCTCATTAAAAGCGCCCCAGTCTTTTCCACATCATTTTTCCTTACCTTGATTCTTTTCCGCTCTCCTTCTATTCGCATCGGACCTGCGTTCCCGTGGACGGAGAAAGAAAAGTTTTGATTACTCTCCTTCAATTTATGCGTATTTTCCTCCTCCTCCTCCCCCCCCTCCTTCCCCTCCTCTGTCCTCACTATGCCTTATTTAGACCGACCGAAGCCGGGCGCCCCGGCTGCATTGAGCCAGAAATCACATGCTTTAATGCCAGCTCTTACCTGTTCTTTATGTCGGGGGCTTTAATATTTTAATGATATATTTTTGGGGTCGAGTGGTTGCATTCAATCGAATGCCCCCGCGCCTTTTCACTGCTGATCTCTACTCGAATCTGGAGCATGCATGAGCGAGCGATGCTTCAAGAGGAATAATATCAACGCTTGTCTATCGATATGGACAACTATTCGGACGGATTTACAAGAATCAGCCTTGAATTTAACGTTGCCTAATTTCTTATAATGTTTCATTGTTTTAGAGTCCACGCCAAAAAAGTTCACGCACTTTTAGACCGCGACAGTAGATACGCCATTTTGATTCTTGAATCTACTATACTTAATCATGTTAAAATCTATTGAATTTTTAGATGTTTCCCTCTCGTTTGATTTCTTTCTGATACCATAGTAAAAATGGTCATTTAGAACGTTGCAACTGAATAACGCTTGACCATATACTCCTCTGAGCAGGGCACCGGGTGTAATGAAAGGTCATTCGCAGATTTTTGACATTAAGAAAGTTTGCCGGTGCAAAGAAAGTTGTCGAAGAAGAAGGTCAATATAATAAAGTATTTATAATCTTTTTTTCGGTGCTCGTCCTCATATATTTCTGCCTGCCCTTTCTAGGTGTTGAGCAGTTATTTTTGCGTGAGCGCATTTAGCGACCGTTTCATGTTCGGGCAAACACCACCCGTTCTTTTTCAGACTTTCCTATGCCAGATAAGAATTGACCTTTAAAAAAAGTTGTGAATCAGGGGCTTATCCGTTATTCTTTAGCTATTCATTGACATTAAGGTTCTTCATTTAACCAATTTTTGAAAGCAAACAAGCTGGACATGTAACGCACGTTAAGAAAGAAAGCAACTACGAAAAAAAGACAGGAAAACTGGTGAAATTGACGATTTCTCTGGTCATTTTTGCACATCTCTCAGTGATTTTTCTGAATATGTCTATTTTATATCTGATAACTTCTATCAAATGTTATCGGTAACTTTTACGAACCTTTGCAGATGATTCATAAGACCTTTTACTAAGTTTGATGAAAAACATAAATTGAAATTACGGGAGACACAATGAAATAACCTGGAATACCAATGATCAGATGCTACTATGGATTCCTGGCGGATTATTTTTTTTTTTTTTTTTTTTTTTTTTTTTTTTTTTTTTTTTTTTTTAATAACAAAATTGATTTACTGATTTTTCTTTTTCCGTTTCTCACTTCCCCTTTCCTCTATTTTCCTGTCTTTCCATTAATTCTACAAAAATAAGTGCAACATTTATGACCTTAAACCGTGTTTGGTGAAAAAAGATCCATGAAATCAAGAAGTACACGAGGAAATTACGAGGGCATTGATAATCAATAGCTTATAAGGATTCCTAGGGTTTTTTTAAAAGCTTTTTTATAATTTATTGATTTTTTCTTTATCCTCCTCGCTTCCCCCCATCTCACTCTCGCCCTTTCTCTCTCTCTCTCTTCATTTTTTTCCCCTATAAGAATGGATACAAAACTTTTGAAACGAACCAATCTAAAAGTCGGTACATCCTAGTTAGACACGGCCCCGAGACTAGACAGTCAAACATTGGCGTGGCGTGAATTGCGATATATCGATTGTTCTGCCATTTAAAGTTATGGTAAAGAATCGATTATTAAGGTGTTCGCTGCGAACACCCTGTTTATCGATCCTTTTCCATAGGTTTAAATGGCATGACAATCGATGTATCGCAAAGCACGTCACGCCACTGCAGTCAAAACAAGCGACGCCGACGGTCAGGGACAGTTTGAAACAAAGCAAAACTGGAACAAGACTCATTCGGAGGGATGACAGGGAAAGTTGTCAGACTGCGAAAATTCGTGCTCGCTCAAGTAGGTTTAAGCTTCGCGATTCTATAATTTGGCGCCAAGAATATTTCTCATCAGGGCGTTTCTTGCAGAAGTCTGTACCTTGATCATTAGTAGTTGTCAGTGGTTGTTCCCATTCGGTGGATACTTTCGGCTTCACCATTCATTCCTTATATTTCGGAGCTCCATCGACTTTGCCTCACTAGCATTTGCGAGCAGGAAATGCTGTTTTTCCTCTATATAAATCAATTAAAAATATCGATTTTAAGTTTTCGATTAGGTTATATATTTTTTTTTTATTTTTTTTTTGGTGATGCAAATTGCCTCACCAATAATTGAGAGCTTTACTTATTTTTACAAAGATTTTTCGGTTTTCGGCTACTCATAATATGAAAACAAAAGTTGAGTTATTAGCAGAGTTTACAAATATATGCAATGATTGCGACTCAGGATATGCTTTAATAAAAAAAACAATGTGCAACTGGGCTAATAGCTCAACTTTTGTTTTCGTTTCATTTTTAAATGGAGAAAAATAGTCCAAAAATTTAAATGAAACTTATTTGCAATAGAGTTAAAAACCACCGATCATCTTTTCCATTTCATTGAGTCTCAAGAATATTTCGCCTCGTTTTTTTGGCTCTTTCAATTCAGAACGCATCCCTATCTAATAAAGTTACCAGTTCTAAAATAATGTACGTGTTTATTTCTCCTTCTCCTTGTTTTCTTTTCGATTCTTAATTCAGGTAGACTACGTTTGCATTCAAACGTCGAAATGATGGTGAAAAACGGTGATCCGTTTCTAGTGTCTCGTGCTGCAGATGAACGTAATGGTTGCTCCCATCTGAATACGTATTTTTTTATCAACCGCGGATTTCAAAACACAAAGGCTCATGTAAAATTCTTCATGTAGTCATTGACGTAGCCGAAATGGGTTGTCCAGATGGTGTTCTCTGGGTCCCTTTTTTGACCAGAAAAGTCCCCCTCTCAAAAAACCCGTCATTTTTCGTGAGTTTCATGATTTTTTGGCTTTGGACATCCCCCAATCGAGATGTTTTGTGACACCTCCACCAAAAATTTCTAGGACGCCACTGAATATCGAAGAGCCTTTAACATTGAGAAAAATAAAAATCAAAGGCTCCGTTCAGTTTTGAGGAAACTTGCCGAATTTTTCAGGGATTTTTCGCATTATGGTAGAGGGCCAAAATATGTCTACAAATAATTTAAAATAGGGGAAAGGGTGGTTGCTGTTACAATATCTTGCATGAGTGATTGCAAATTCTAAAGCCACCCCTTTTCCCCTGCTCCAGCTTGAAATTTACTCAAATATGAAAAACGATGTTAGAATGAAATCTGACAGCGCCGCCTATGACCAATAACTCGGATAGGCACTCAAATGAGTAATGAACTAATTCAAAGGTAACGTTTAAATTTTTATTCTTTGGACTTTTTCCGTTCCCCCTCCCCTCTCCATCGCGCCACCAGATGGAAAGTAACTCCACCCGGGGAAATCATTCTCTGAAAACGAGAAAAATGAAAATATGACGTGATAAATTAAAATGCGATCGCCCTCCCGTTTTTTTTATCGTTTCAAAGCTCCAAATAGCTCATTCAAGCTGTCGAATCTCAAGTATCAGTTAAATCACCTGAGTATATCAAACTTCTACCACGCTGCTTTTGTCGCGCTCGCTTCATTTTCGTTTTTCACGCTCCGGCTTTTGACCTTTTAATTTATCGTCCTTTCCAGAAGCAGCACTCCCTCCCGCGTACCCTTTCGATATTGAATATTTTCCAACATCAGAGAGTAACATCCTCCATGCAAATGCGCCGTTGATCAAGTTTCAGACCCTCGATTAAATAACTTCACCTTGGTTAGACGCGGATTTCAATCCTGGGATATATCTTCTCACAATAGAGAAACTAAACATGCGGTAAAATTGCAAAAACGTTTGTCTCGTCTCGGTTTTCTTCAAAATCTAAACTCTTTTTCTATTTTTTAAGGAAAACGAGCTAACATCATGTAAGGAAAAAGTAGTCTACCTGGATTGAGACTTTAAAAGAAAAAAAACGAGAAGGATGAATAAATATCCACATCATACGGAAAAAAGCACGAGGTTGTTGGGTGATATGGAAATTTCCAATTAATCATGGTAATACCTCAAATAATTATGGTAGCACCCCAATTAATTATGGTAGTACCCCGATAAATTAGGTGACTAACCCAAATGTTGCGGTACTACCCTAACTTGAGTTGCGGTACTAATACAATTAATTAGAAATGTCCATATCATCCAACAAATTGGGGTGGTACCACAATTTTAGGGGATAACCCCCTAAAATGTGAAAAAAAGTGTCCCCTGCAGAGGGGACACTTTTTTTTCCCGTGCAGTTTAGGACTGGTAGCTTTGTCAGATAGGAATGCTTACTGAATTAGAAGAAGATGAGCCAGACAAACGAGATGAATTCACGGAAACTTCTTGAAACTCAATTTAATGCAAGAGATGATCATAGGTTTTTAACTCTATTACAAAAAGATTTCATTTTGGGAAGTTGGATACATTTATTGAAATAAAAACAGTCCACAAGTATACGTATACGCGAAAAGATTTGTTTTGCATTGAATAGGTTTCATTCTCACTCCATATAGAGAATCAGGCGAAGTGAGTCCATATCTATAAAATCTTAAAAAGAAATCCAGTATCTGTTCCAGGTCAAGTAATGTCTTTCTGTCGATGACCCCTATTGTGTCTTACAACCCTGGAACACTTACAGATGCTTGAGTCCTAAAGTCGATAGACTTCTTTACATTCCTGTGTGGATGTGCTGCTGAATAAGAAGTGTTTCATTCAATAAGAGCAAAAAAAAAAAAAAAAAAAAAAAAAAAAAAAAAAAAAAAAAAGCAAACAAACTTAGGTTAACGGGGGCAACATTCATGCAAATGTCTGGATGCAACTATTCGAACTTGATGGATATGCGTGTTGCTTTCCAAAATTTGAAGGCGCTCTAATTATTCCAAGGCACTCACTTGAATCTGACATTCTTCCTTAGAGTGATCCTAGGTTGAATCATCAGACAACAGTAACGTATTCTATGGGTTAAAATAATATTTCATTTTTCCATGAACTTTATGACTACAGCCTCCGCCAAAGTTCTGGGAAATGCATATAGTTTTTCCTGCATTTCGGCAAAAAATATGCATTGAATCTCATGAAAATTGGTGTGCGCCCATAAATTAATTCGCTGAATTCATTAGAGACGCTAGAAAATTCGAAACCTTAGTTGAAGTTGGGATCTCGAGGAAATCCCCTCAGGAAGCAATTTTGGAGACAAATTCATAGCAGAGGAAAGTCTTATTTTGACCCATGAAACACGCTTCTACAGTCTAGCGGTTCAGCCGATGATCGCCCTGTATATGGTCAAACATTGATCGACTTAAACCGATTTTACGGAAGAATGTAAAAAAATATAAGAGAAAACTCATATAGGATTCCAGCCTGTAATTCAGTGCAGAGTTTTTACCGAATTACCTGAAAAATCTCTCAGTTAAAAGCTATGGATACTGAGCTAGCACTGAAAAAAAAAACACAATGTATGTAGAGTCCAGACTCTTAAAAACATCGACAAGAAAAAATACTCTTGATTCAATCAGATTTAAGCTTAAATCAAGAACCAAGCCTCTTAATTTGAGCGGATTTCCTTTTGATTTAAGCTTGAATCTGATTGAATCAAGAGTCTTTTTCTTGTCAATATGTTTTCAAGAGTCTGAACTCTAGATCCCATGTGTTTTTTTCCAGTGAGGGGCAAATTAAATACATCAGCGATTATAAAACACCGCGATGAAGATACAAGGTTTTGAAATTCGACCGCTGATATGCTGTAAGCAGTAAGACTTAGAACACGAGCCATGACGATGTTGTATGATCTCTAGAGTCTCGGGAGCGATGTCTTACTAAGGCGTGTAAATTGCTCCCCCGCCCACCCACCCTCCCAGACGAGGCGAGCGACGGAAAAAAAACACCGGAGGCGAGATGCACGTAACGAGGGGGACTTTCTAAAACCGCCCAAGTAAAAGGGATACCCGATTAGACTTGCGCGGTTTTGAGTGTGCGGGGGAGCCATCGAGATAAACGTCCCTTCTCCTGGAGTCATTCTATCCCGATAAACTCGACACAGCGGCTAGCGGTCAACGGCGCACAGTGGAGCTCCATTTTTAGAGTCCCGTTATACTTTCGAGTTATACCTTTAGTGCTATGGTACTTTATACTTTCGTGTTTTCAGAGACCTTAATACTGAGAGTTAAGATGTACCCAATCCATTTCTGATTGACTCTTGTACTTTACGCCTCTACAGTGTCACAAACTGGAGTAAAGATTACATTTCCACCAATGGACTACTAGACAAGGCACGAATTTCAGCATTCTGCTACATTTTTCTTAACCGGAATTTCACGTGAAACACGCTGCACACAACAAAAATTACCGAAATTGACTCCTTGCGAAGATATTTAATGATTCTTGATGCGTGAATTCAAGCCACCCGCTCATGAAAACTCAATTGAGTTTTGAGACAACTTTATTGAGACAATTTTTGTGAGATAAAGACGAAAAAAAGTGTTCTCGAAAAAATTGTGCATTGCTTAGATTAGGTTAGGTAAGGTTAGATTAGGTTAGGTCAGGTCAGGTCAGGTCAGGTTAGGCTTAGGTTAGGTTAGATTAGATAAGCGAAGTATACGATTTTCTAGCATGATGAACTTTAAAACTAAGGGAGGTCCACTTTCATTTGGACTCCATGCTCAAGCAAAGAAGAGAGAAGTTTAGCGATGATCATGGAGTCCAAGATTTTGGACGAGATGAGCAGGCAAGTATATCAAGGGTGAGCATGGAGTCCAATATCTTGGACGCGATGCTACATAATCAAGAAAACGACTTTTGGGACCCCCCAAAATTTTAAAGGGGTTACCCTGAAAAGGAGTAATATCAGGGGTTATAGGGATCTCGCGGAACTTTTGGATCTCTCTGTACATTGTCGCTGTTTCCGCATCGGATCCGACTTCTCCGATGCTTGTTCCACTGTGCGGCGGTTTGGACGGAAGTAATTGCTGTAAAAATGTCGCCATCAAGAGGGGTCACAAATCAATATAAGAGGAACCTCTCGATGAGCTCCCGTCGAAAAATCACTCTCGGCTCTGTTCCGGGCACAAACTTGTAGTTGTATGTTCTTCTTTCTCCGTAAACCTTCTTCTCAACCCCCCTCCTCCTCCGTTTTTCCTGCCCTGCTTCTCCAATCGGCTCATCCATGGCTCTCTAACCGCTCTAGTGACCCTCGGTCCCCTCGTTCGTGCTCGAGGTCATATCTTAAAAAAGATTCTGTCTTTTTACAGAAGAGACAATATAGATGAATTTGATCGTTTTCCTCTGCTGGGTTTGTTTTTTGAGGGAAATCTGCCAAGCAAGAAAGTATGAAGAAAGTATGGTTTATTATTAATTACGCTGACTATATTAACTTTAGGTGTAGGTCTATACATACACTGGAAAAAAAAAACAATGGATCTAGAGTCCAGACTCTTGAAAACATTGACAAGAAAAAATACTCTTGATTCAATCAGATTTTTGCTTTAATCAAAAGAAAATCCGCTCAAATTAAGAGGTTTGGTTCTTGATTTAAGCAAAAATCCGATTGAATCGAGAGTATTTTTTCTTGTCGATGTTTTTAAGAGTCTGGACTCTATATCCAATGTGTTTTTTTCCAGTGTACATAATAAAAAAGAATCAGATATCAAATTGAAAAAAAAATCGAGAGTCAACACAGCCGAAGATAGAAGAGACTTAATCAGGCTTAGTTTTTAAAGTTTTATCTCGAATCCGAGCGACACCTCATTGACAGCATAGAGCGGAGCGTGCCAAGTTCACGCCTCGCGCCATAGCGCCTGCAATTTTTCGGACGCAACACGGGCATCCATTAAGCACGAATAGTTGTATCTCTGCGCCGTCATCTACGCGCGTCCTTTCCTGTGCTCTATTTCCGTAATGATATTATGGTTGTTATTGTTGGCTTATTTGTAATGGTCCGTTAAGGAGTACGTGAGCAACACAGCCGAGGATAGAGGAGACGTAATAGGGCCTTGTTTTTTGAACTTTTCTTCCGAATATAAGCGACACCGTATTGGCAGCATAGAGCGGAATCTTGAAATACAGTCATGCACCTAGCAAGAATAAATATATCTCTGCGCCGTTACTGTAGAGGTGTCTCATATTTTTTTAAATCGAGTGAAGTTAAGTTTAAATTTGCCCAAAATCTGCTACGATGTGTGTAAATCCAAATTCATTTTGGAAAAAAAAAAAAAAAAAAAAAAGTTTAGAGGCCTCCCAATCGCTCTGAAGAGCGTACGTCTAAAAATTGGTGTTGTGGCGAGAGTCGCGTCTTGCCAGGAAATTTTCCTCGACGGCTTCTCCTGAAAATCCCAAGCCAGGTTAAACTGACTCGACTGTCTCCTCTGACAGTTACATATGGCAGGTGAGAAGGGGGAAGAAAGCGCAAGTTCGTTTATAAAAAGGTTAAATTTAAAAAAAAAAAAGTATTTGTTTCCTTCAAAAACATAGAAATAATATAGATATTACTTTAAAAACCCCAAAACACACAAAACAAGTCATTTGGTATGGTCATGTCTAGAGAATGGCAGGAGACAGGTTGCCGAAGAAGGCCCTTGATTGGGTTCCTCCTGGGAGAAGACGCAGAGGGCGCCCAATGAAAGGTTGGAGGGAGGGGATTGAAGCGGAATTGTTAAGGTGCTCAATGCCACAAGACTAGTGATTTGAAAGAGAGCAGTGGAGGTTAGGAGTCGTAGAGCGCGAGGGAGTGCTGTGAAGCGACTTATATGTATGTATGTACTTCAAAAATGATCAAAATCAAAGTATTTAAATACGGATCAATTAGACCCGATTTGAGTATCTGCGTATAAAAAGTTTTGGGCAAAGTTTTGAGACTCAGCGTTTAAAAACAGTTTTGGGCATCTAGGGGTTAATCTGCTCGCATTTTGACGGTGAAAACCGAGCTGAACACGAGTGCTCAGCTAGCGCGGACGGAAATCGATGGAGTCTGGCTGGCAACATAGACGGCGAGTACATAAAGCCACGGTTTTCTATCCGTTACGCGTAGCTCGTTTCTAAAGGCTCAGCGCCGAGCGGGAGCTGTTGAAATGGGAATTAATAAACGCCGCGATGGGGCCTGCGCTTTTATTGTCGGGCTAAATACGCGTGTATCCCGCAATAAATAACTTGATCGACCCTCTAATCACACATATTTTTGCAATCAATAACCATTCAATGGGCTCTGCTCAAGTAATCGGGAGCCGTCTGATTTATCGTCTCTCATCTGATGTAAGGGCGTAACTCAATTTCCGCACGTGACTCCTGTTTTTCGTGTTAGTTTAGGCTTCCTGGGGTTCATGTGAGGATGAAGATACGCCCTTACGACGAAAGAGCGACGTTTTGTGAGCTTCTACGTTGCCAGCGAGTGGGTTCGAGTGCGAATTCGCGCCAAATACTATGACGATCGTTTACAATCAAGGATTAAAATCCAAAGAATTTTAAGAGTTGACCAAATATACTGGAACAAACAAGAAGTCGAGGTGTGATACTCCGCCACCCACACTGGAATTATAATATTTGTATCAAAATTATTCTGCATTTTAGTAACTACTCATAGGGTGTTTCAGTCGCTAACTTAACATTCATGAAGTATTGTTTCGCATTCAATCGGAAGAAAAAACCTTGGTGGAAATTGTCGGTTTCATTTGAAAGCATGTATCTTGTGCAAATCTGACTTAAGTCTTCAAAGATGCGTCTTTGTTTGATCCTTATGCGCCTAACGCTTTGTGAGCGATGACAAACTCTTGTCACCAGTCGAAAACGCCTACAGCCTCGTGTGATACTTTACCGCCCACACCAGAGTTAAAATATTTGTATCAAAGCTCATTGTGCATCTGGTACGAACTCGTAGGATCTTCCAATCGCTTGTTGAACATTCATAAAGTATAGTCTCAGATTCGATCGGAAAAAAACCTTAATGGAACCTGTCGATATAATTTGTAAACATATCTTATCTTTGGAAGAATATGACTAAAGTCTTCAAAGAAATGAATGGAGGATGCGGGTGTATTAGATCCATTTACACAATACGCGTTGTTGTGAGCAAGACAAACTGTTGTCACCAGTCGCAAACGCCTTCAGTTTCGTGTGATACTTCACTCCCAACTCTAGAGTTAAAATATCCATCCAATAGTCCGAAGCATTAGTGTGTAAAATGATTTTTTGGAAAAAAAATTGAGGTATTTACCATTTTAAGTGAGATCGGCTACGAGCTTGCACCGAAAAAAAGTGAAGTTGCTTTAACATTCCAGATGTAAAAAAAGTGTGCGAAAACTTATAAAATATTGAATTACCCACTATAACAGTTACTTTAGAAATGCCAGGATGTAACACTAGATGATGTGGCGGGTAATGCAGCATTTTATTTGTTCTCGCACACTTTTTCAACATTCAGAATGTTATATCAACCACACGGTTTTTTTGGTGTGGCCTTCGAAGTACTATCAATAAGTGTAAAAAAATTTTAAGTCATGACTAAATCTCCGGTCTCTCTTCAATTCTGTCCAGATAAAGCGTACATGCTCAATATATTTTGTGGGTACATGTGGGCAAGCATGTTCATTCATTTGCCGAAACAGAATCGCTAAAATATCTTGTCTCTGAACGTAGTGATTGACCATCTACCCCTCTCTACTCTGCATACAAATAGTTTTAAATTTAATCTTTTCTCGGTACGGACTGTATCAATACCGCACAGTTTTTACCCCTCGCCTACCAGCCAGATCTCATTTTTGCGCGTGCATGCAAGTAAATTGAATTGGTGCATTGGATTTTATGTTTAGTAATGCCAACGGATAATCCGGAAATCTGAATCACTGAAATTATTTTCATCCTCTTTCCGCTGAAAAGGAATTCATGCAAGCATTCGCGGATCCTCATCATTCAACACATGAACCTTTCCAATCCTCTTTAATTTACTTCAAAAGATATCATTTGGATTTTTATTTTTATAGGTCTTCCTGTAAACTCTCATCCTAGGATTCATCTCCGGGAACGGCCTTTAACTGCTCGAGACCTGTTTTGCATTTTTGCGTCCGATATTACTCATACTGCAGGGATACGGGAAAACGCCGTGAGAACCTTTAGACGTTATAAAAACTCCACCACATAAAATATTTATTTTTTAGGAAATATGTATGTGTTATATGAGTTATATTGTTATATGTGTATGTTTTATTGTAATATGAGTCAGCTGATGATGGTGGCCCGGGTAGCCGCCGAAACGCGTCCGAAAAATAACAAATTAGTGAAAGCGTGAGTTTTCCAAAAAATTTCAAAAGTTTTAATATATGTGTGTTGTTATTTCCTGTAATTTTCAGATATTTTAGATTAAACAGACCAGTGGATAATTCACGAATGTAAACATTCCTATACAGGTTTCTTAATTAAAACATGTAGAACACGATTGCTGCATCGAAATTACTGAAATCAACTTCTAACTAAAGATATTAACGTCTTTATTTCACACTGGTTACGGGAATTTGGAATTTCCCGGTCACAAGAGATGCAATTCTCTACGTGAGTCAAATCACGCCTCACGACAGTTTTGGCAGGCTTCTCAATCGAGCATTGTTCCTTTTCTACCCTTTATCGTTCAAAGTGTGAACCATTTGCTATAACTGAGCCAAAGAGTCAAGATTGAGGTTTTCAGATTTTCAAATAGCAGAGATTGTCATGGTAAAGTTTAGTGAGCGGTTTGACTCACGTAGACCATAGAGTTTTCATGAGCGGGAAGCTTGAATTCACGCGTCAAGAAACATTAAATATCATGGCTAGGAGTTAGTTTCAGTCATTTTTGTTGTGCAAATCGTGTTTTAAGTGAAATTTTGGTTAGGAAACATGTATCAGAATGCTTAACTTCGTACCTTGTCTAGTGGTCCATTGCGGACTTCGAGTTCCAGAAATTTATCAGCGATTGATCGATGGAATCTCCAGTGGTTTTCGAAAATGCCACCTTTGTATTACAAGTATCTCGGGGCGAAATTTGAGCAGCACCGAGCTGTTTTTCCGATGAAACTTCTGTGTAGTGGTTTAAGTTTGTTTTACCGGGCAGTGCGACTGGCCCACGGGGACCCGAGAGGATTCTGCGAGACACTTATTAAGACGGCGACCAACAAGAGTGGCTCATTCAAACCTTCCTGAATGTCAAAACGTCGAATCTAACAAAAGCGATGGTGACAGGGATTGCCGGTTTAGCGAGAAAATGCTCTAAGGATACACCTTGTGAAGAAGATATCATTCAAACTGATTGCGGTAGACGCACGGGTCATAAGACATAAACTTGGAATTTTTCAGCCAACGAGCGTTAAAAATCAGCATATAGCTGAAAATCTCGATACAGAGGGAAAATGCTCACAAGAGCACAATTTTCCCTCAAAGAGATACGCTGTTCGTTACTAGTGTTGCGCCAAAACAGCGCATCTCTTTGAGGGAAAATTGTGCTCATAAGAGCATTTTCCCTCTGTATCGAGATTTCCAGCTTTATGCAGATTTTTAACGCACGTTGGCTAAAAAGATATTATTCTTAATTTTCTTTGTTTCTCCTTGTTTGAAGTCATTGTGACTTTCGTGGAGGATCGATTTACAACACAAAATGATCTCGTTTGATCTAAAAAAATATTTTTTGCACAGATGAGACAGCAATTTATGAAAATGCATCAAAGTGCTAAAATACTGCTAAAATAATGCAATTTCATTTTTCTAAGCTAAAATAACAGAGACCAGGCTGAAACATGAAAAGTATGAACTTCAGAACTGATGACTATTTTTTTTAGGAGGAAGGAGAAGGGAGGTTATAAATTCGATGAATTCAAGAGTTTTGGATTATCTGCGTCATCAGCGCCCGCACCCACCTCCACATCGGTTTCAGATGAAATTCGTCATAACTCTTCAGTCCCACATCGCGTTTTGAAGAAAGAAAGGCGCGAAGAAAAGGTGAGCTGCCGGGAAGACAAATTTTAAGAAAATCTCCAGAACGTTTCTAAAATTGATCTCAATTGACCAAAACTGTCGAAAAAACGAGTCAAATATCCAATGCAGTAGGAGCAACAGTCTCCTCACTCATCTCAAATGACGCTTGTCACGCTGCCGTACTAAGGAAAAACGCCGCATGGACCTTCAGGCGTTGCCAAATTTCCTTTGGTAAATCATAAACTTTTGGGAAAAATTGTACATATTTTTCCTTCAATTTTTCAGATAATTTTGTTCGCAATTTCAACTAAAGTTCCGAAAAATTTCAAGGAGAAATACTCATACCTTTCCTTAAAAATAAAAATTTTATCGGAGGAAATTCGGCAACTCTTGAATGTTCATACGGCGTTTTTCCTTTATGTGCTGGTTACACGCTCAAATTCCCATCAATTTCCGATCAAATGGCGACTGGTGCGCACCATCTACCATCAAATTTCTGCGGCCTGCAAAAATGTGATGGTAGATGATGGAACTGTGGGGCTCATCCTTCATCTGATTTCCACACGACCGTGCTTATTTCATGCTTATTTCAATCAACACGCTGTTTTAATTAATTTTACTCATCAATCTAGATAACTCTCGACCGCCATCTTGGTCATCATTTTGATCGGAATTTGACGGAAATTTGAGCGTGTAACCAGGCCATTAGCATGGCAGTGTAAGTCTACGAGAAAGATAAGGGCGAAGAGGTGGTTAGCGGCCGGGAGATAGGGGCGCAAATTTTATAAAAATCCTCCAAATTGTTCTAAAATTGATCAAAGTTGACCAGGACGGTCCAAAATCCGGGTCAAGCAAACAATGCTGTGAGAGCAACAGCCCCTTTTCTCATCCCAAACGACGACGCTTGTTAGGGCGTCTTGAGTCGCACGTCACGAGCTCCTCAAGAAGGGGAAGGGCGAAGGCGAGGGGGGGGGGGAGGTGAGGAAGGGGAGGATTCGCGATTAACATGCGGATTCGCGCGAATGCACTCGCGCTGGCACTCGCCACTCGGAGCCGCACTCCGCGGGCCACAGATCAAAACAGAGCGGCGATTCATTTGCATACGAGGCGCCAGCGCGGACCCTTTATTTGTTAACTCGGCCCCAGGGACCTTTTTTTGATACCTCCTTCGGCCCCGAAAACGAGCTCTCCGCGCTCATATTTCATCGCATCGTCTTGTTATCAACTCCCACGCCTCGTTGTCACGTCGTCGGGAAAACACCTGGCGCAGAGGAGGCGTATTTGGACTGCATTTTGCAATTTGGAACTATTAATTCTGGCTCTTCTGGAAAAACACTTACGTGCATATGGAAACTAACGGCACATATGTTTTTTTTAACCGGGTTAGAATTTATGGTTCTAAATTGCAAAATGTAGTCTATTTGTAGGATCACGTGACAGGGCTGCCGCAGAATTTAGAAAATAAAATTCCCTGGCATTTCCCTGATTTCCCGGACGCATTTTGGTGAAATTCCCTGACACTTGAAGGTATGCCAAATGATTAATACAGGGTGTCTACTAAAACAGGCTGGTCAAAAATAAGTACTTTTACAGCACTTTTTCAGTACGTTCTCAAGAAATTCAGTACCTCCTCTGACAGAAAAATTCCGTACTTTTCCAGTGCCTCCATTTGACGAAAATCGAAAAATTTCAAAAATTTGAAATTGCGCCAAAAATGACAAAAAATAAAAAAAAATTCCGGACCTTTTCCCGGAATTTCTGCTTTTTTTCAGTATTTCCAGACCGCCCTTGAATAATCCGTACGATTTCCGGACTTTCCATAAATTCCGGACTTGTAGACACCCTGTTAATAAGACATTATTAGGAATACTTTTCAGACAAAATAAGTTGTTCGAAACAGTTAAACCAATTCCAGACAGCAAATAAAGGTGACCTAACAATTTTCCTTGACATTTTTGTTATTTTTCCTGACGTTTCCCAATTTTCCCTGACTTTGTAAGATTCCCTGACATTTCCCGGTTTTCCCGCCATTGTGGCAACCCTGATGCGACTTAACCATTACATGCCCGGGCTAAGTTAAATAGGTCCCTGAACCATGAACGAATTTTCACTCGCGAAAACATTTTTCTTCGAGAAAGAGAAATCTGATGAGAAACTTACAAACAGAAAAATTGAACCGATTATTTTCCAAACTACGTAAGCGCCAAAATTGCGAATGCGAGAAAAACAAGAAAAACCCTTTTGTTCGCTTTGTTGACAATATTCAAATTCCAAAAAATGTATATTATTTTATAAGGCTATTTTGAAATCAGACATGATTGATTATGCCAGAGAAAACAAAGAGAAAACAACCCTTCTACAACAAAAATAGAGATTGGTGCTTACGTGATTTGGAGAACAATTGGTTCAATTTTTCTCCATATGGCTACACCCACGGGTGTTTTGAAGATGTAAATTCCAACTTTACGTATCAATTTCGTGATCTTTGAGGTGACTTACCTTTAGAACACGCTGTCTGCAAGTGGAAACTGTGATCCCTGTGAACAAAAATTAACGTGTATTAGGAATTCATCTCCACATCAGATTCTGTTTCTTATTGTGAGGAAAGGTGTACTGTTTGACACATCTGCTACATTACAGTTAGTCATTTTTCCTAAATCACGTTTTCCTAATACTTTTTTTACTCTCAGGATATGATGATTCCCAAATTCCTATTGTATCCGAAGAACTGCTCGATGAAAATCATTGAAAACCTCATCACCTGAGCCCTTCGATAAAGAAACAGCTGACGGGATAGGAGAATCGACACCGAGAAGCGTTCAAATCAATCGGACGTATTTATGCTGAAAGGAACTATGTTCATAAGGTGCGCGTGAGACATAGTCCCTTTTGTCACAAATACGTTCAATTGAACGGCGCCCTCAATCCCCGACACGATCGGTCGAGGGGCGGTGCAAGGCGAAGTCACTCCAAGTGAGCGATGCATCGCGGCCGGTGAATAGAACCATTTTCTGATTGTTTGCGGGAAATATTTCCCTTGCCCCTGCATCGATGCCACCGGAAACAACGACCTTAAAATCCGGAGCGCCCCGACAATGGCCCCCGACGATGAATCAAACCCATCCGTCCGCAATCCGTCGCGGATTACTACTCGATAATGCATATTTCCACCCCGCCCGCATTTTCATTCTCGTTTTAATAATATTTTTATCGGCGTGTCGCCGTGTGTGACGCTTCCAGCGCATTGTTAACAATGAGTGACACGATTTGATTTCGTACCAAGATTACGTTTCTCTTGTGTTCGCGCCGCGCCGGCATATGCCTGCCCGAGCTCGGTTGAATTCCATTTATGTTAAAAATGCGGAAATATTCCGATGGACCAATAGACAAGGTGCGAATTGGACGTATTTCTGCACTAGAAGAAAAACACATTGGATCTAGAGTTCAGACTCTCAAAAACATCGACAAGAAAAAGGACTCTTGATTGAAACTCAGAATCTAGCTTAAATCAAGAACCAAGCCTCTTAATTTAAGCGGATTTCGTTCTGATTCAAGCAAAAATCCGATTGAATCAAGAGTATTTTTTCTTGTCAATGACTCTAGATCCAAGCAACTTTTTTTTTCCAGTGGGCTTTTAGAGGACCTTGCGTATAAGTGCAGTTTTTGCAATTTCGAGGAATACGTGTTTGAAGTTTCTAAATTATACGGATCCTTGTGGCGGCAAGAAAGTTTATACTGACCTTTTGATGCTTCAAAATTTAAATTCGGGAGCGAATTTTTCACAGAATATGCATTAAAACCAGTTTTACATGAAATCACTATTATCTCATGTTTTTCAAAAACTGCACTTATGCACCTTGCTCTGCAAGCCCCTCATTTCAGACTTCCAGGATATGAATGGAATGTGAATAATATAATGTAGCTTGCAGAGTCGCCATTAAAACGTTTAACCTGACTATACGTAGAGCTATTTCCACGGATTTTTCCTCAACAATTTAGACGGCTAAATTCATATTAGCTGGGTGCTCATCGATCAAAAAGCTAATTTATCAACCTTTGAAGACGTCGACTTTTTAAAGGGAGCGCAAAGGAGGCCGATAGTCGGCGGTAATGTAATTCCTGCACTTGACTCGCGAGTAAATAGAGTCTCAAGCAATTTGTGGCATTTACCCGGAGGGCTTGAATGTGCCTGCATGAAATTAAGAGTTATTCAGAAAATCGCATTAGCCTCGAGGATGTTGAGGAAATATGTTATTCATACGTATGCTAATTCAGACAAAATGTTTTCATTCTCCTACCCTTAGAGAGCCTCATACAGCTGCCAACATGTGCGAGGGAAAGGAAGATTTATGTGAAAAATCCAAGAGGTGGTGTATCTGGTCTGAAATTCGAGTTTCATACCACAATTAGTTGTTAGATTGTTAACTGAACAAATTCGATTAGTTGCAAACGGAAAATTAACATTTTTAGTAGGAAGTTCCATCATTTACTGAAAGAAAACTATACTTCGATAGAATCGCACGGCAAAAAGAAAGAAACTTTATGCATAGAATCCGAATTTTAGGTTAAAGGATCTCTGAATTTTTCGGATTCTGCATCTGAAAACTTAAGGTCGAGCTACTGAGGTTCAGGTTACATATCCGATAGGAAGTGCTTCGATACTTCGGCTGAGACTTTTATGGAGTCGACCGAATTACTTCAGATGTGTTGCTTAGATTTTTGCAGCTAACCTTACGTTTTTAGATGCATGATCCACAAAATTTAGAGATCCATAGAATTGAACTTGAAATCCCACGCATGAAGTTTTTTTCTCTGTGATAGAGTTGGGCAGAACAGTGAGAACGGTACCTTATGCATCTGAGGTCTTCTTCTCTGTGTTTACTGTCAAAATGTTTAACACTCTGAAGATCATAAAATGCTGCATTGATTGAATTCGAGCATTGAAAATGCAGGACAATGGTTCAGAAACTTGTATTTAATCTGAAAAATTATTTCTTTCAGTAATAAACAAATAGTTCGACTCTGGAGACCCCTTTTCCTTTCTTTTAATTGAAAATAAAAATTGCTGTTCCCTAGAGGATAAAACATCAACGTGAAGAAATGCACAAGTCAAAAACATTAAATTTCCTCTCAAACCAAAATTTAAGTCTTTAAATTGTAAATAGAAGATTGTTTGAAATTAGAAAACAGTTTCTCAGTCACTATTTTTTAGATGCGTTTTTATTTACAGAACCTCGGAAAGTTCTAAGAATTCTAACCTACGCACAATTGAAATTATTATCTCCTCTTTAATTAAAGAAAAATACAGAGTTTAAAAAGGCGGAATAGCTGCGTTTGGGACACAGTTCGGGCATAGTGTGTATCTCGAATTCTCGGGTTTCAAATCGAGCTGACAACAAGGAATCCTGCCGAAGTTGCCACTGTGAACCACGAATCACTCTGTCCTTTATCGGATATAACAGAAAATCGACAGTTCTCTGGCGCCTCGACGATGCAGGGTTTTGCTGTGCTAAGGGAAAACACCGTACAAGCCTACGGACGTTGCAAAATTCCGTTCGATTGAAAACTATTCCCTAAAAAACTTGTTAATATTTTTTTCAATTTTTCAAATAATCTTACCTACAATTTAATCTGCAGTACCTGCAAATTTCGAACGAAAAAGATTCACAATCTCCCTTAAGACATAGAAATTTCATCGAGAGAAACTTAGCAACATTCGGGTGTTCATACGACGTTCTTCCGTAGCGCGGCAAAGTTGACCCTGCCTGGCTCGGACGTCCAATTTGAATGTTAAGTAGTATGAACAATTGGGGACGTTAGAGCCGAGGATAGGGTGATTAATTGACTTATGCCGCTATGTTTATGATGCTCAATTAAAAATAAATATATCATACCGGGCAGGCCCGCGGGCACAATGCTGTTGCCGAATGGGCATGGCACGTTGAGGCAATTTTTGTTGCGCAAAGCCTATTGCGTGAGAAATTTTGCAGAGAAAAACATACATCAGAATACTTGAATGTGCACCTTGTCTATTGATCCTTCATGTATAAAGTAATTTACAATTAACATTTTATTACATCAAGTAACAAAAATTCCTCTCAGGAACGGCAAACGTAAGCTGTTCATCGTTTTTGCCGTTACTCTGACTAAATCGTCATTGCGTCACGTCGCGCCGTGTCACGTTGAGAGGTCAAAAATGGATGATACAACTATTTTAACTCCTGAGTAGCTCAAATTGCATAGCCACCTAAATTGAAGGGGCACCCTGTTTCTAACCAGAAAAATGTGTCTCCGGGTGAAAAAAAAGGAAATGCGCTATTGGCTTCGAGCATTTTCGGTGTCGTTGTTTCTTCTTCATATTCTTTTTCTTTTTTTTTCCTTTCCCTCGCAGAGTGCACAATTTTTTCAGAGGAACGCAATGAAAAAAAAATCTCGGTGTATTTACTAAGAATTGGGTAAAATTACCAAGAATTCAGCGTTCTTTTTGATCGCAGTTTTTTCTTGGTAAAATTACCATTTATGGAATTGGTAATTTTACCGAGAAATCTTGGTAAAATTGTTGAACTTTCTCGGTAATTTTACTGGACCTTGGTAAAAACGCCAATATTTTTTATCGACTGTGGTAGAATTACCGACATAAAATGGCAAAGTTACCGGGAATTGATTACCAATAAAAGTGGTATTCTTACCTAAAAAAAAACAGTAAAAATGCCGGTTTTTAGGTAAGCTTACCAGTCTGCGTTGGTAAAACTACCAATAATTGGTAGAAAAAACGAGATGGTAAAGGTACCAACGGACCTTGGTAAAAGCGCCGAGAATTTTTTTTCAGTGCATTTTAATTTTTTGCAGTACGTTTCGTTCGTAGGTCAAACTGGGTGATGCAACATTTTAATTCAAGAACAGCTCAAATCAGCGGTTCCTGCAGCCTGATTGTTGAAAATTTTTGTTCGTCGGAACGGCATAGATGACATAGGTTAAAAGGCGGAGCGTCATTGGTCGGCTATGTCTTATCTCTGCTTTGTCGTTGCTACGTCGGGTTGAACTCACGACAAGCTAACGGCACCTCTTAAGTCTCCGACAGTATGTCGATGTCGTCCATTCCACCTGACGGCACGATCAAGCAGCATAAGACATAGCCGACCAATCAACCTCCGACTTTTAAGGTATGTCATCTATATCGTCCCGACAAACACAAAATTACAACAATCAGGCTACAGATCTTTCAAGCTTGCGGACTCATGAGTCCGGATCCGAAAGGCTCTTTTCCACCCTCCCCCCCCCGCCTGTATGCTCTCCACGGCTCACAGTGAATTGAGTAAATTACAGAGGGCGGACATGCACTTTTTAACAAAAACTGTAAAATTCGAGGTTTATTTCGGCTTATTTCAAACAACTGGTGAAAGAAAATTTGAGAAAACCAATGGAACCATTTTTAAAACCTAAACAGTTTGTGTGAACAGAGTTATACGCCTTTAAAGTTTCCAAATTTTGTCCAACTTTTCCTATCGACTCGATCCACTGTGCGGCTCTCGCGGGTCCGCGGCCCACAGGTTAGGAATCGCCCGCTCAAATTGCATAGCCGCCAAAATTGAAGGAGCACTCCTTCCAGCCGGAAGTTTCATTTGTCAGGTCGACGCGACGCAGAGGTAAAAACATGCAGTTTCCTCTCCTCCTTTTTCCGCTGTTCGGTGTGGACAAGCGATTCGGGCGAAGACGACATCTTTTTACACCGAACACTAAATTAGAAAATCAATGAGACTCTCCAGGAAATAAAAAAAGGGGGAGAAAATCGCTCGCTCGTCTCGTTACTCGAATCTCTCGGCGGCGGCGGTCGCATCCAGGTCAGGCCAAAAGACGGAGGAAACAGTCAAGGGAAAAATTACCGCGGGAAAAGATGCAAGCGCGTGGACGTGGCGGGAATGGAAAGGAGAAAAAAGAGGAAGAAAGGAGCGTAAAACCGTCCGAAGAGTTCCCCGAGCCGCAGAATGGATTGGTGCAGAAAATCTGAGATGGGCTCCCCGAGAGGAGGCGAACAGTAAAATTAGCAATAACCGCGGAAGCGCATTGTGCGAACTACAGATGCGTGATAAATAAAGAATCAGGCTGACCGCAAAAAGCATTACATAATAAATAAAAGGTTGGCGAGGGGCGGGGGGAGAAAAAAAGGGGGCGCTATTAAAAATTCAAGAAACAAAACTCGCCGAGAGAGCGGAGGAAGATTGAAGAGAGGGGGCCAGCCGGGGGGCGGGAGAGGGAAGGACACAATTGAAAAGTGTAAGTCGGGGTTGAAGGAAAATTGTCATAGATTGTTGAAGAGGGCGGGAGGGTGAAAGGGCTACTTGACGGGATTGTTAGCATGGTAGTCACGTAATACTATTATATGAGACCCTGGGTTTGTGAGGAAGTTGTATCATGAGGTGGTATGCGAGGCCCTTAGAAGGTGGGCTGCGGAGTGGTTGATGGTGGGTGAAGGGCTAAGGGCAGGGGAGCCCCCCCCCCCCTTCTCCCAAAGGCTGGAGGCTCGAGATATACTGAGATGAGGCAGCGGTGTTGCCGTGGTAAAAGCTCAGGCAGAACCGACAGCGAACCTTTTACAGTGGACCAATCTGCCGCGATAGCGAGGAATCTTCGTAAATGCAAAAATTGAGTTTTGAGAAAATGGGCTCAGAATTGCCTGAGTGGAGAATTTTGTTGAGAGAAGCCTTCGTTTTCTGTCTAAGTGACATCAATCATCCGAAAAGCACTCAGAAATCGTTTGGACACTTTATAATAGACGAATTTTATTTGAAACTTTATAAAAAGGGGTTTTTTCATCACTATGTAAGGCTAGTATTCGACACGGCATGGCAGCCGTACGTGCTACCTTATTAATGCTCAACAAACAAATTTGAAGATTAGAAATTGGTAGAAAAACGCGCCATTTTGCTGAAAGGAGTAACGTTAATTGGCTCTCTGGCAGAAAAACGCCCCTTCCAGTATATTGTCAAAATTTGCGCACTTTCTCGTAAGTTTCGATAATATACACATAAGGTCCGTTTAACTGTTTCATCAACTGAATCAGTGATTTCCTGAATTTTATAGGACGAATTTTGAATGAAACCTGATTTCTAAAATTTGAGCATTATGAATTCTCTTCAGAAACACGGCAGCATTGCTGCACCGCAACATCGGGCACCAAATTGAAAGACAAAGAGGATAAAATTGAGTGTCAACACAGCCGAGGATTGAACATACGTGATCCGTCCTTGTTTTTTTAAAATAACTCCCAAATCTGAGCGACCCTTCATTGGCAGCAGGGAACGCGCGGAGCATTGCCGGTTCACGGTTCGCGCCTTCAATTTTTCAGACGCAACACGGACATCCATCAAGTACGAATAGTTGTATCTCTGCGCCGTCGTCAACGAGCATCCTTTTCATCGCTCTATTTCCATATTTTGATGGTTCCGTTCGTCTTTTCCTTATAGTGGTGCTTCAAGGGCTACGTAAGCAACTCGGACGAAGATAGGAAAGACGTTAAAATACAAAACATTAAAAAATATATTGAACTGAAAATATAGTATACTTAAAAACGCGCGGAGCATTGCCGATTCACGGTTCGCGCCTTCAATTTTTCAGACGCAACACGGATATCCATCAAGTACGAATAGTTGTATCTCTGCGCCGTCAACACGCATCCTTTTCCTCGCTCTATTTCCATGTTTTGATGGTTCCGCTCGTCTTTTTTTTTTGTAGTGGTGCTTCAAGGGCTATGTAAGCAACTCAGATGAGTTTTATTGTATCAACTTAATCAGTTAATTCATCTATGTTACATGGGACGAATTTTGAATGAAACTTGATTTCGAAAATTTGAGCATTACGGTTCTCTTCAGTGACACGGCAGCATTGCGCAGAGAAGAATGGGACATGATACAGGGTTTCTCATCAAAATTTGACTCGAAATATGGACTCCTCATTCGACGCAAGAGTCATGCATGCGTATGTGCTATCAAAAGGTGTGAATCGCCGAAGTTGCCAAAGGCACCTCTATAAGTTAAATACCTATTGTCCTAGTGTCCTTCTATTCTATATATTTCAATTCATTCCATTTAGAGTACCTGTATAGCGAGAGTATGGACAGATGTGAAACTCCGAAAATCCACCAGGCCTTCACCGATGCCTCCGTGAATGAAGTTAGGGCCCAGAAATGCAGCCAACCTATGAATTTCGAATGTCCAGAGCGATTTTTAAATACAATTGTTACGAACCGCCGTTTATAGAGCATGTATTTGGCTTACTTTTAGCATAAATTTACTTATTTTTGCAAAAGAACGCTCATTTATGTACATTCTTGGCCAGCTTGGTTAGAATTGAACTCTGTGGGCTGGCAGTGAAATTTTGTGTGTTAGAAGTTGCTCAGAAGGGTGGCTGCACTTTTGGGCCCTAAGCCCTCCATCAAGCGATCTGTCCATACTCTCGCTATAAAGGTACTCTAATTCCATTCTACTCTAAACGCGACATCCTTTTTTTCACGGCAGTATTTAAAATCGTTGACGGAAAATGATAAAATATAATATGTTGGATTTTAGGGAGAGGAATCAATTTATTTGGAAAAGCGAGCATCATTTGTTGGTTTCTTTGTAAAAATATGCTTTTTACTGGGAAATTAAACATCACCTGTTGGTTTCCTTGTAAAAATATGCTTTTTTATAGTAAAGTTTAAGTACAAGGCACACTTTCTGATAAATTCGGTCACATTCATAAGTCAAAAAACTTCCACAAAGACATAAGAGAAACAGCGCACCGTGTCGAATGGAGCGCCCAGTGCATCGATACAACGAAAAAAATGTAAAGCGCCTTCAACTTTTGATGTATGCAGTATGGACATCCCTTGAACACGAATAGTTGCATCCTGATGTTACGACCCGAGAAAAAATGGATCATTCAAGCTCATTGAAAAATGAACGATCCGGATCATTCAATTTGAATGAGTTTTTCGTCAGCTCATTCAAATTTGAATGATCCAGATCGTTCACTTGATCATTGAATTTTAATGCGCCCGAATGAGCTTGAATGATCCTGATCATTGAATTTCAATGAGCTTGAATGATCCGGATCATTGGATTTGAACGAGCTTGAATGATCCGGATCATTGGATTTGAACGAGCTTGAATGATCCGGATCATTGGATTTCAACGAGCTTGAATGATCCGGATCATTGGATTTCAACGAGTTTGAATGATCCGGATCATTGGATTTGAACGAGCTTGAATGATCCGGATCATTGGATTTCAACGAGCTTGAATGATCCGGATCATTGGATTTCAACGAGCTTGAATGATCCGGATCATTGGATTCCAATGAGCTTGAATGATCGTGATCATTGAATTCCAACGAGTTTGAATGATCCTGATCGTTGAATCCCAACTAGCTTGAATGATCCTGATCGTTGAATCCCAGCCAGCTTGAATTCTCCTGATCGTTGATTTCCAGTGAGTCAAGGTCTCGGTCTGATGAGAATCTATTATAAAAAGAATGTAAATAGTATAGAAGCAAAAGTACATGGGTATCCATTCTCACTTTGCAGTTTTTTTTTCAACAGAAAAATGAAGGGGAAAAAACCAAAAAAACATATGATGATAGGAAAAGTTAAGAAAACACAGACTCACCAGAAGTTTATCCAATTCCTCCAGAAGTAAGCTCATCCTCCGCCCTATTACAGCAACAGTGTGAATGTAGGTACTATAATAAAAGTAGTTTGAAGGTGAACATTTTTGCTACAAACCATCTCCCACACGCTGTCAAGAATTCAAACCACACAACAGTCATTGTGGGAGAGGCTCGTAGCTTTGCCGCCGAGTTGCAGAGCTGCTGCGGGGATTCTTTCCATCGACAACTGAAAAATTTAACTAAAATGGAACATATTAAATTAACAGCATAACCAGAAAAATGTTGAATTGAAGAATTAACCGCGCGTTTAGAATTGCATAAGCGGTGTCGCTGTTTTACTCTGATTTAAAAGAAAGAAACAAGCAAAAATTACATTGGGATACAGGGGTATAAAATTGGCTTTGTCTCTGAAATAATTAATTTACCTTAGATTGTGCTTTGAAGTGAAATAAGGCAATAGTACTTACAATTTTGTGCTTGCGTGTTTGTTCAAATGAAGCGTTATCGGTGGAGAAAATATTGAAGTAAAATTGTGTCCTCGGAACAAAAAGCAGTGCATTTGATGGCTGGAGCACAACTCACAAGTACAAGGTAAGTTTATACTGATAACTTGTTAAACAGTCCAGCGAAAAAACAATAAATACATAGAATTTAAAGCAACACAGACGAAAAATCTGAGCGGCGACACGCTAATGATACGCAGGCAGCAAGACTGATCAGACCAAGTGGCGAATACCGCGACCCCTCGGCCTTTACAGGTTCGGGGGTGGAATTTCCATCTTCCTTGGCTCAACGGTCATCTTCTTTTGTTTTCTTCACGCAGCAAACGAGTGGTGGGAGGCGGGGAAGTAACGGCGTTGCCACATTGCTGAAATATTTTCCCATCCTCCTGTCTTAAGGATTGCTATGATTATGTCAATTTCTCGTCTCTTTTTTTTTATATTATCATGTAAGGCTCATTTTTTTTACTGTCATAAGGCTAATCTTAAGAATTTTCAGAAAAGCTAGTGAGAGAGGCCCTACTTTCCTCGAAAATTGAAATCCTCTGTTCTGTAATTTCTCTTCTATGTCGCTTTAAATTCTATTTATTGTTTTTTCCCTTGACCGTTTGACAAGTTATCAGTATGATGTTACCTTATACCTGTGAGTTGTGCTCCAGTCATCAAATGCACTACTTTATGGTCCGAGGACACAATTTTACTTCAATAAAATTCTCTCCATCGATGACACTTCATTTGAACAAACACTCAAGCACAAATTTGTAATTACCTACTGCCTTGTATCACTTCAAAGCACAATCTAAGGTAAATTAATTATTTCAGAGACAAAGCCAATTTTATACCCCTGTATCCCAATATAATTTTTGCTGGTATCTTTCTTTTAAATCAGAGTAACAGCGACATCGCTCATGCAATTCTAAACGCGCGGTTTATTCTTCAATTCAACATTTTTTTTGGTTATGCTGTTATTTTTATATGTTTCTTTCTAGTTAAATTCTTCAGTTGTCGATGGAAAGTATCCCTGCAGCATTGCCGTGCTAAGGAAGAACGCCGGATGAACATCCGAGAGTTGCCAAATTTCCCTTGATAAAGCATGTATTTTTGAAAATATTCATGTATTTTTTTTTCTAGAAAAGTTCAGATATTTTAGATTAAATTGCGTACAAAATTGTCTAAAAATTTTGGAAAGTAATATTCGCAATTTTCCAAGTAAATTTGGTTTTTATCGGAGGAAACTTAGCAACGTCTGAAGGCTAATATGGCGTTCTTTCTTAGCACGGCAGAGCAGCTTTGCAACTCGGTGGCAAAGCTACGAGCCTCTCCCATCATGACTGTTTTGTGGTTTGAATTCTTGACAGCATGTGGGAGATAGTTTGTAGCAAAAATATCTACTTTTATTGAAGGTACATTCACACTGTTACTCTAATAGAGCGGATGATGAGCTTACTTCAAAAGGAATTGGATGAAATTTCTGGCGAGTCAGTGTTTTTGAACTTTTCCCTTATTCCTTCATTTTTCTGTCGAAGAAAAACTGCGAAGTGAAAATGGCTACCCATGTGCATTTGCGTCTATACTTCTTACAATTTCTTTATAATAGATTCTCATCAGACCGATACTTGAATATCCGAATCTGCTGAAGTGATCATATCATTGTGGTAGGTCCCAGAGTTTGACCCGATTGAGTATTTATTAAAGTTACATAGCAAAATTATATTAATGTAGAATAGTGGGAGGTAAAAATTATCCAAGTGACCCAATCAGACGCTGGCATAGTAGTGGCTTATTCAACTTTAATAATCTGGATCGTTGACCTAATAAGCTTGAATGAGCTAGCATGTTGGGCCGTTCAATTTTAATGCTCTTAATGATTCAGCTACGATAAGCCTGATCATTGGCCCAATGAGTTTGAATAAGCCGATTAATTGAATCATTCAAATTGAATGATCCTGATCATACAAGTTGAACGATCCAACAAGTCGGCACATTCAAATTGAACGATCCAACCAGTTGGCAGATTCAAGTTGAATGATCCAATGGGCCAGCGTATTCAAGCGCATTGGGTCAAAGATCCGGATCGTTCGACTTGAACGATCCGGATCATTCAAGTTGAATGATCCAACGAGTCAGCGCATTCAAGCTCATTCGGGATCATTGATGCTCATTGAAGAATCATTCAAACTCATTCAGGATCATTGAAAATCGAACGATCCTGAATGAGCTTGAATGATCCATTTTTTCTCGGGGAGACTAATCGGTATTTATGTCTCTCTTCTTTCGAAGGCGAGTGATGAAGTACGATGATTATAATTATTATTCTGCGGCATAAGGAAAAGTACAAAAACTTTTGGAATATGAAAAGGTCTCCAAAAACCTTTTTCCAAATGTCCGTTATGATGAAGATAATCTTTCATCAACTTTTACTAAATTAATCATTATTATTCTTATGATACGTGCCTAATACACATTGGTGGCTGAACAAACAGGGCTCATGCCTTTGTGAAGGGTAGGGGAAGAGGAGGAAGGGGAGGAAGAAGAAGAGAAAGAAGAAGGAAGAGGATACAGCGATTTCATCACGCGAATCGTGTGTACTTATCTGGTATACCGACAAGTCAGCTACCTCAGTCACATTTCTTTCTTCCTTGAGGTTTAAAATGCCTTCAACTTTTGATGTATGCAATATGGACATCCCCTAAACACGAATAGTTGCATCCATGAGTTGAGAGACTTATTGATATTTTATCGTCTTCTTTAAAGGAGTAAGATTAAGTATGGTTATAATCACTATTCCGAGGAGTGGGGAAAAGTACAAAAACTTTTAAAATACTTGTCCCGACCACGCTTTAAGATAAAAGTCAAAGTTTCCAGTTTTGTCTTTTTGACACGTGCCTGATACACAATGGTGGCTAATAACCACGCCTCAGTCGGAGGTCCAAAAAGAAGGAAAGGAAAAAGCGAAGGAGAAGATGATGAAGAAGAATAATTAGGAGATGTAAAAGAAGAGAAAGTAGAAGGGGAAGATGTATACGGACAAATAGAAGAAGAAAAAGAAGAAGCAGAAGAGGCATATAAAGAGGGAGAAAAAGACGAGAAAGAGGAAGAGGAAGATGTGGAAGAGGAAGAAGAGGAAGAGGAATAAGATTTGGAAGAAGAAGAAGAAGAAAAGAAAGAATAAGAGGAAGAGGAAGTAAAAGATGAATAGGAGGAAGAGGAAGAGAAGTGGGAGAGGAAGGAGAGGGGGAGAGGAAGGAGAGGGGGAGGGAGAGGAAGAAGAGGAAGAGGATGAAGGTGAAGAAGAAGAGAGAGAAGGAGAATAGGAGGAAAAAGGGGAGGAGGAAGAAGAAGAGGAGGCAGGAGAGGAGGAGGAAATCGAAGAATGACAAGAGGAGGAGGAAAAATAAGAGCAAGAGAAAGAAGAAGAAGCAGGAGCAATAGTGGAGGAAAAAGAGGAAGGTGGGGATAAAAAGCGATTTTTCTGAACGAAACGTGCGTACTATCTGGTAGCGACAAGTGAGGACATGCCTCTTCCCGCCGCGGGGTTTAAAATCAAAATCTTGGAGGGAAAATGATGGGCTTTGATTGGATTAGACAAATCGGAGGCTCGTCTCAAGTACGTCGTGGCGTGGCGTCGTGCGCGGTGCCTTAAATTTTCAAACAAGCCTTGATTTACGGGCAACGCCCGGCGCCCGCACCTCGACCGACACGCGTTGCCGGCTCGCCCGTCGGCGGGAAAAGCCCCGCGGGGCCCCCGCCGGCGCGCACCCCCACTTGACGACACCGATCCGGTCTCAGGCGCAAAAGGATTCCGTGGACTGTCAAATGTCAAACGCAGATGTGGGAGCGCGGAAGGCTTCTCGCGGATCGACGCCGAAGCGCCCTTGTCAAATTTACCCCCAAATCCATTCATTTTACCCTGGTCTGTCAGACTCGGGGCTTCCAGACCTGCCTGCGTCTAACACTGGTAAAAAAACACATTGGATCCAGAGTCCAGACTCTTAAAAACATCGACAAGAGAAAATACTCTTGATTCAATCGGATTTTTGCTTAAATCGAGAACCAAACCTCTTAATTTGAGCGGATTTTCTTTTGATGTAAGCAAAAATCTGATTGAGTCAAGAGTATTTTTTCTTGTCAATGTTTTCAAGAGTCTGGACTCTAGATCCAATGTGTTTTTTTTCTCCAGTGCAGAAAGGAGAGGAGGAGAAAAAAGAAAAGCAGAAAGAAGTGGAAACAGAGGAAGATACGACAATGAGAAAGCAATGATACTTCTGTCTCAATTTCCCCAATTTTTCCTCTTTCTTCTTAGTTCTACCTCCCTTCGTACCTACCGTTATCCTTCAACCTCTTTTATCCCCCTTTTTTTCTAGAGAATTTGCGTGAACAATTTTTACTACCTCGCTCGGGGCTTCCAAATCTGCATCTCGGAAAGAAAAGGCGAAGGAGGGAAAGGAGGAGAAAAAAAAGCAGTGAGAAAGGGAAACAGAAGAGGATACGACAAAGAGAAAGCAATGATACTTCTATCCCTTTTCTCCCGATTTTTCCTCTTCAACGCCGTTCTACCTCTCTTCGTACCTACCGCTATCCTTCAACCTCTTTTTTCCCTTCTTTTCTGGGGACTTTGTGTGCACAATTTCGACTACCTCATCTGGAGGTGTTGTGGAAAATTGTAGAAAATAGATGTGAAAGTGAGAAAATGTACCTTGTGGTATCATACTTTGAATCTGAATAACGATATAAGTAATGAGTGAATTGATTGAACGAACCAAAGCTATATAAATTTTTTAAGTTTTTCATTGCTTAGGGCTTTTCGACCTGGGGGTCATGTTCAGAGCATAAAATTACATACCTCACACAATAAACAAAATATTTGAAACAACATTTTTTAACATAAATAAAAAAAAATGTTTTACATTTTATGTTCATTGGGTGAGGTTTGTAATTTTATCCTCTGAAGATGACCATCAAGTCAAAAAGCCTTGAGCAATAACGAACTTGAAAACTTTACATCACTTCTGTGCGTTCGATCAATGCACTCATTACGATTATAGCGATTTTCAACATCAATTCACTAAAAACAATGGGTAATTAAAATTTCCGCAGAATTTGAAATTAAGGCAGAATTTCTTTTCCGCACAAAGTACATTTGTGGTAATTTTTCCGATTATCATTGCCGCACAAAATCATTTTCGCACAAATTAGATTAAAAATTTATGGAAGAAATAGCAAGATTTAAGAAGCAGTCGAAGTAAGCACGCAGATGAAAATAATGGAAAATTCACTGACGAAAATCTGATTCCCTGTTGGACTGCTAGGTAAAGTAAGACATATTTTTTTCAATCTTTGTTCACTCATTTTTCTTAAGTATGCCTCATATTTTTCTCGACGTTGCGTTGTCATAAATTACGGAAAATTATTTGTGCGAAAAAGATTTTGTGCGGCAACGATAAACGGAAAAATTACCACAAATGTACTTAGTGCGGAAAAGATAGTCGGCCGAAAGTAAATTGTCTCTGAGCGGTAGAAGAAAATATTTCCAGTTTCGAGAACAGATTTCACGATTATTCCCTGCTTTTCACTAAAATTCTTCAATCCTGATGAATATCAGTTTTCTTGGTTATTCCCGGTCCTAGACACTGTGCTTTGGATGGGCCGAAGATTGTGCTTCAATTATTGTAAAATATAGTCCAAATGAGGAGTAAATAAACTGGAAGTGTGGCAACGGCGGCTACATTGCCTGAGGCACCTGCTTAGCAGCGACGCGGGGCGGATTGGAGGTTCGGAAAGGGAAACTGACGGCAAGAAAATTATATTTAAATACTATATTCTGAAGCTCGTTAGGGCGCGTCAAAGTATCGTACGTGCGTGATACTCTGACAGAATAATATTGAACATCAAACTAATCATATACACAACATATGCTATTAAAAAACACTCAAGCGCTCTGGTCTTGGACTAAATTGAAAAACTTTAAGTGAATAAGTTTTTCACCTTCCGGTTTGAAGGCTTTCTCCCCGTTTTCGGCTCCGGATTTTACATCCACCGCCCCCGATTCTTTCCGT